>CM076083.1:13785000-14385000 GCA_038088235.1 Zacco platypus | reverse complement strand
TGACACAGTAGCGGGTCGAAATTAAACTTCCTCCCCGCGTCAGGTGCAACAGCACTGGCGCTGGATTTCAAAACAATCGGCCGCATGCTGCCCTGTCATTAGCTGCACTTCAGCTTTGGCTACGTGCTCCAAAACACCAGTCAGACAACCATAGCCTCATGCAAATGAGGGTGGATGGTCAGTAAAACACCTAAATATAACACTCGGCCGTGCTTTAATAAAGTTTATGGAACATGCACATCGTTTTTATTAATAAATTATCTTATCAGCTCGTAATCAATTAGCAAGATGACGGGCTAACTAACTTTTAGTGCACTCATATGAGAGACTAAAAAGTTATCCCGTTACAATCTAAACCCATTAAAAATGTAATCATATAACAAGAAAGATTAATTTAATAGCATTTAAAACACATGCAGAGTGTCTGGATTTAAAACGCTAACAGGCTAACGTTAGCAAATACATAATTGACGAGTGAAGCTAACTTTTTGTGTATATTAAGAATTGCTTTATTGCTATAGAATGGGGTGAAACGAATTTTTAAGCTCAATGTTTAATTCTAAGGCGTTTTATATCTTAATAACGTCCCGCAATTACAATTTCATCACAATAAATGACTATCGCGCTAAAGCTAATTGCTAAAGCCGCGGCCTTTGCCAGCATAGAAAAGCACCAGGATCCATTTTGATTGTTTTGGTCCACAAAAGAGCGATGGTTTACGTTTCCTCCCGCACTCCTCGCAGCGCACGGATCAGACGCTCGTGAGACCGATTGAGATGGTTCGTACCTGCGTTGCTGCCGTGGCTGCTCTCCGTGCAGTAACTCGCATCGTCTTCTTCCAATTCGTCCAGTTCCTCCAGGTAGTCGGACTCGTCGTTGATGGCCTCCTCCTCATCTTCTTCCTCCTCCTCTTCATCCGTGAGAGGCTCCTCGATGAATTCTTCCTCCTCTGATCTCAAACTAACCGCATCTTCATCATCCTCATCGCTCTCGTGGTCGTCGTAAACCACCCCGCTCGCGGTGTTCCGCCGCCCCCTGCCTCTGGCCGTTCCCCTGCCTCTTCCTCTGCCCCTCGATGCCGCGGATCGCGCTTTTCTCCGGCCTCGTGTTGAATGATGATGGGTCCCTCGTTTAGGGGTGACATAATCATCATCGCAGGTAACTTTCACCTTCGCCCGCAAGCCCCGGCGGGGTCTCAGACCGCGCACCGGCCCCGTTGAGGGCTCCTGCACCAGCTGCGCTTTGGGCGGCCTGCCTCGTCTCCCCCTCATTATGGATAAAAATCTATTCTCTTCAGTTTCGCGTTTTGCCTGCACTTTACACGCACCAAACCCGGAATTTCGGGCACCACCGCAAAGTTGATCCCGTGCAGGTGAGGATGCACTAGTCCCGCGGAGCCCCGGTCTCGGTTAACGCGAGAAAGCTTAAAACGAACGCCCGGCGCCCCGCTTCAGGTCGCTCGTAGCCGCCATGTTCTTTCCTCCCTCTCCGTCCGCTGACAACAGACAAGCAGGCCTGTGCTGGAGTCACGTGATCAGCGCTCCGACTCAACGCTGGCCACTTTCACCACGATGTTTGTTGCTTTTCGCGATTGTCAACACGCTTCCAGAGCTCGTTTTACTATCATTAGGCTCTTAGGCACGTGGAAATGTGCTTCTGCGTGTAGATTTGTTGGTTTTAGTGTTGTTCTGAGGCAGTGGCGCTTGTCATCCGCTCTCCATTTTCTTCTACGTGTGAACTTCTTTCGGTTCATTGAGATGGAGGGTTGACAGAAAAAGATTGATCTATTGAAGTAACATACTGGATAAAATAAGTTGATATTTATATTGCAGAACATGCATTTTCATGTGTCCTGTTTCCTCCTGTGCACATTAGTAAAATAGCCTGATTTTCTTTCTTTTGCTTTTTTCTTTCTCATGTTGTGCGAATAAAATTATATGATCAGTAATAACCATATTTGATGTGCTGATCAAAGATGTCTGAGATTATTTAAAAAAAAAATCTAGTTAAAACACATGCACCTCTCAGCCTACATTTATGTTGGTTTCTACAAAAAATATTCATTTTAAAATGTCATGTGGTGTAGCCATGTAAAAAGGACTGAAAAACTTTCCTTGCTCATTGAATATATTGTGTATGCAACACTTTTCCTTAAAAATAAAAGCAGTGTTGGGTTGCTAAAAGTTATAAATGACTAGCTAGCTACTAATTACATCTTCAACAGTGAAATAAAATTACTGATTACTCCCTCAAAAAATTATTGCATTATTTATTAATTCCATATCAAGCTCGACCAGCTGAACAATACAACGATTGACATGAAATAAATAATATAAAATTGCATAAATTATTCTTAAACTGACCAAAGTATTTAAAAACATGTTAATTATGATGATAAATCCACTATTGTTTTATATAGAATTGCACAGTATTTAATGCAATTACATAAGAAGTAACTGTGATTAAATTACAGAAAAATAATAATCCTGCACTTTTTCAAGGGAATCTTACAGTAATCAATTACTTAGTAATGCGTTACACTCAACACGAAAAGGTTAAATGTTTTTCAGGTAAAAATAATAAAGTATGTGTATGCTTTATGTATAGGTAAAAATGTTTTTTTAAGTAACTGATGATTATCTTGCCATATGGCAACATAACGTCTTCCTTCTTTTTGGTTGCAACACTTTGAAATGGCAAAAATGCAGCACTGAAAATAAACACTTCCACTGTACTTGAGTGTTTTTTGTGCTTTTAGTTTTACCCCTTTCAGAGATCTCATTTTGCCCGTCATAAAAGCTTACGGATGGCATGCCGTCATAACCTCATATGCATATATTTATTTGAGTATATTTACAAAGTACATATTTACTTTGATTCAGATTATATTTTATATATATATATATATATATATATATATATATATATATATATATAAAATCTAACAATTTGCATTGCTGATCCTTTGATTTGGTCCATCTATATAAAAGTAATGAGGAAAGTGGCAGAATTATAAATCCAGGATCAAAAATATCAAATCAGTTAAGTGGCTTGGTAACAAACCCACTCAGCATAATGGAAAAAGCTCAGGTCTGGAACAAGAAGCTCTAAAGACATAAAGCTATTCACAACAGTCTAAACAGACCAGACAGGGTATTTATAAAGCTGCCAAACACACAATTCCGTTTAAGATAATCAATACTGTAGTGACAGTGACCTCTGATGGTTAGGTTGGGATTGCAGCCAGGTGTGATAGTATATCTAAGATATGACAATGAAATGATAAGTCTCAATTAGTTGGCTTCATCGAGCGAATGAGCATTTTTCCCGTCTAGTGTTTTACACTTTGTACAACACTACAAACAGTCAATCAATCCAGTATATGTAAGATATGCGATATTCGCTCCGTGTAACGTTAGTTTCAGATCATTTTTCGCTCAAAACATTCTATTCTTGTTCTCATTTTAAAGGTATGACCTAACACGACCTCTGCGCTCGAGCTTCTTTGTGTGTCGCGAAGTTCTTCTAAACAGTCGTAATAAAGCAACAGGAACAATTATGTATGCATGTCACGATGATTTTCTAAATTGTTTTGGAGTAGTGGTTAAGGCGATGGACTAGAAATCTATTGGGGTCTCCCCTCATAAGTTCGAATCCTGCCGACTGCGAATTACATTTTCTAATTATTTTTAGACAAACATCGTTTTACTATAGTAAATTTAAAAATTATATAGACGCTGTGTGAATATCTCATTGTAATTACTGCAATACATTAATAAATGTCATCCTGTCCCGAAACATTGTTAATAAAATAACATAAATTACTAAAACAAATAAACCCTGATACTTAACTATTTAAATTATATAGCGTTTTAGAGTAATACAATCCCAAAACTTCGAGCTGCTTCGTGTATGTGTACATTTTAGAATGATAGATATTAGTAACTGGTATAGTAGTAAATAAAGAGCAGTTGTCAGCAGGTGGAGCCTTTGTGTCATTTTACTGCGTTAAAACTGTGAGACTCAATCGTTCATATTCTTATCTATTCTTATTAGGGCCAAAAGGACAGTTCACCAGTCATCATTTAGACTACTCACCCTCATGTGGATCATAAAAAAGAGACAATGACAGACACTTTCATAGCAACTATTTTTCCAAATTGCACTTTTGAAACAACACAAGGGGAACTAAATGAAGACAGAACTTTTTTTTTGTTTTTATTTTTTTTGGTGAACTCTAGTTAAGTATAATATCCTTTTTTATCATATTAAGCAGTCCTGCTGAAGTTGTATTAAATAAATTGTCATTTAAACATTTTTGTTAACCCCAAAGATATAATCAGTTTACTATTTCAGATGGAACAAGCTTAGCATGGCAAAAAAGGAAACAGCCAGCTGACTTTAAGATAAATATGTATGATACGAAAAGTCAATGTTCCAGAGACCAACGTTTGCATTTTGGAACACATTTGCATGTGGTGCAGCTGAAGAGTTTAAAGCCAACAGGGTTTTCTTTGTCTTAATCTTTGACATCACACAATTCGGAAACTTCACTTCAACACTTTGCCTTCCAAGATACTGTAGCACTGATCACTAGGTGTGACCCAAACATGTGTGTCCTCCAATCCACAGAGCGATACAATCAAGAGGAAAAAGACAGCTGACTTCATCACTGTGTGCGGTAGGACTGGCAACTGTCTACCCTTATGTAATATCTCCACAGGTTCAGAGTTGTGAAATTTTAAGATCATGCAGCCAGGAAAAGTTTGGCAGAAACTTTATACTTTGAGGTCAGTATTTATTTATTTATTTTTCAAAATCCTTATTCATCAAAAAAATCCTGAAGAAGAAAAAACATGTTTTCCTGTTTTCAACACATAATAAGAAGAAATGTTTCTTGAGCATCAAATCATCATATCAGAATGATTTCTGAAGGATCATGTGACACTGAAGACTGGAGTAATGATGTTGAAATTGCAGCTGGAATAAACTGCATTTTTAAATATATTAAGAGAAAACAGTTATTTTAAATTCTAACAATATTTTACAATATTACTGTTTTTTACTGTATTTTTGATCAAATACATGCAGCCTTGGTGAGTAGTAGAGACTTCTTTCTAGCATTAAAAAATCTTACCAACCCCAAAATTATGAACGTTGTAATTGAAAAATAACAGTTTATATTCCTTTTAGAAAACAAAAGGGCTTTTCACAATTGAAATAGTTAACCCTGGGTCATTCTAAACCCCGGGTCAACGGAATCCTGGATTAGGCCTATCTTGCTTCACTGCTTATAATTTACCCGGGGTTAACAATTAATCCTGGGTATTCATAAACTGACGTCTCACATTGTACATTCCTAAACCCTGGGTTAACGTTCTTATTTGCATATTTGCGGTGTCAGTGTCTTTAATTGGATAAAGGCAGCACAACAGCTGTTTAGGCTAGCGCTAGCATTGAGTATCCTCGTATTGCCGACTACTGAATGGACATAGAAAGGTAAAAATGAAACGGTCTTTTCTTCACTCAAATTGTCGCGTTTTCTGTCAGCATTTGACTTAATTTCTTCTCAAACGAAGAACTTACTGTTTATATACAATGCGCAGCGTGACTAAAATATGAGGCACGCGACCGGTTGTTGCTAAGCGTCTAGCTGTAACATTCTAAAACACCGCATCGTTTCCCACTGCACAAGTTTGGCGCCAAAAAAAGCAGAGGGTTGCATAAACCCGGGTAAAAAGCGGTGCTAACCCCGGTCCTAAATTGCAAGTGTGAAACGTTCCTTTACCCGGGGTTAAAACGGTGTCAGAGCGACGATAACCCGGGGTTAGGCAGAGAGTGAAAAGCCCTCAAGTGAAAAATGAAATAATAATAATTGGTCTGTATATTAATAACTCTTTATTAACGACTTTAGGTCGTGGCCTAATGGTGAGGGAGTCGAGCTTGTAACATGAAGTTGCCGGTTGTAGTTGAAGTTGTAACTTGAATGTTGCCGGTTCGATTCCCACGCCGGCAGGAATTGAAGGTGGGAATTGTGAATAAACAGCACTCTCTCCACCTTTGACACCATGACTAAAAGTGCCCTCTAACCCCAAAATTGCTCCCTGGGCGCTGTAGCAATAGCACAAATTTCGAGTATGGGTCACCATACCCACGACGACTTTCTCTTCAGTCTGAATGTGTTAAAATAGTTTTCTGTGATTTTGTGGGTCATGTTGACCTGCTTTATACTTCAGCACAGATTTGTTGCAATTGAATGTCAACTTTAACCCTGAAACTTCCTGACATCCATCGCAAATGTGATTTAAAATACTTGTACTATCAACATGTTTCTCAAATGTTCAATACCAAACAGAACATTGACTTTAGAGCTTAATTTTGTCAAGTATGGGGTCAGTTTGACCTCATAAGATCCATCATGGATGGGCTTGAAGTGTAGCTTTATTCAATTTGGCCACTTTCTGACCAAACAAATGGCCAGCAAAGCAGAACATCCCAGAAGTTAAATCAATACACAGAATGGCAGTTCACTTTTGTGCCTTAATCACCATTCTCAGAAGAGTTCAACTCAAGAACACAATATATCTTCCTTAATCTGTCATGTATTCTAAGAAGCAATATAATGCAATGATGCTATACAAGCTTAGCTTAACGTACACAGCTACTATAATCATATTAAAGCTCATATAGCATCCCAGTCATTTGAAGGCTGTTGGTGGTAAAGATCACCAACCATCTTACAAATCTAATAGCAGTGCAGATAACTTCCTATAATCAACCAACCGGATAGCCAGAAGGGCTGTACCAACACCATATAGATAGTGTCCTGTATTTCACCCTCAGCAGGAAGTGGGGGTTTCAGTGAAGTGTGTAAGTATGCAATTATCCAGCCACAATGAAATGACCTTTTATTATGTCCAAGAGCTACAGAAGTGCTGCAGTGAACAGGTCTTCATAAGTTCAAGTGCTTCTGACGGTGACTTTGTGGTCAGTTCATTGTGCACCGGAAAAAGTCAGTGTCTTAACATTCTCACACTTCTTTCTGCTTTGATGCATCTAGATACGCATATCTGCTAATGCACATCTCACTTGCTGTAACTTATGGTTTTTCAGTCGTGTCATCTTTGCAAAATAAAGTCGATCGTTGATTCCTGTTGTGAATTAAGAAAACGAGACTCAAATGTGCTTCGATAGACTATAAAAACGTTTTAAAAGCCGCGGCTACTCAAAGTAACAAGGATTTAGAAATGCATGAAAATTATTTCAGAGATCTAATCTGTGCCGGTCAAATGATGCACTTCATTTAAAATGATTCTCAGTTTAGATTGTTTAATGTGATTTCCAAAGTTGTCCTTGTCATTTTTCATACAGTAGCCTCAAAAAGTATTTACACACTTAAATTACTCTTAGAAACCTTCACTTGACAACAAAATGTCAAATCAAGTGGCATGCCTTTCAAATTTGTCACATACAAACAAAATGTTTTAAATAGTGAAGGAACCCATTTTTTTGTGTGCATGTTCTAGAAGTTAGTGGGTTGTTGGCCTTCTTATTTAAAGGAATTAAATAATTAAAGGATTAAAAAGGATGTAAGGGAATAAAGAGAAGTAATTAAGAACCGTAAAAGTTGGAGGTCTGTGTAGTTATGATCAATTTAAACCATTTGCAAAATAATATTTTATTTTAAAATAAGGGCTTGTCAACCTCAATGTCTATAGGGTTACGGCCCTGTTATACTATTGAAAAATGAAGATAAAAAGTATTGTGATACTTTGTAGTTATCAAACATAAGTGTGTTCTTATTAAAGCAATATAATACAAGTTAAGCTCAAATCAACAGCACTTGTGGCACAATTTTGATTACCACAAAAATCCCTTTTCTTAAATAGCTTGTATGGTTGTCGCAGTACCAGAATTTCAGTAGGTGTAGTCAGTCCCAGTAAAATTTTGCGGCTCTCGGTACCAACTTCAGTACCAGAGCAAAAACTGTTGAATTACGTATATACTTCTTTTAAAAAGTGTCCTGTTTTGTTTCATCCGTTGGTTATCGCGGTTTCCGATTCAACTGTGCATCAACAGGGCAACAACACCTAAGTGCTGTAACTATTCCCAGCTCATTACAAATAGCAACGTGTGGCTACACTTTATTTTAAGGTGGCTTTGTTACACTGTGATAATATATTATTAAGTAACTACATGTACTTACTATAGGTTTAGGATTTGGTTTGGTTTAGGGTTAATTAATTATTCATCACTTATAGTTATTACGGCAGTAACTACATGTAACATATGTAACAATGACACTGTAAAATAAAGTGTTACCCAAAGTGTTTTTTTTAATATAATAGATAAATAGACAAAATAGATATATAGAATAGTAAGTATTAGTATTAATGGGTCAAGTGTTGCAGAAAAAGATGCGCCTTCAACAGTTTCTTGACCATGGCTAAAGACTTAAGATGCTCCTGGTAGGTAGGTCATTCCACCAACAGGGAACAGTCAAGGTAAATGTCCATGAAAGTGATTTTGTACCTCTTTAGGATGGCACCACAAGGCGCCGTTCACTTGATAAACGCAAGCTTCTAGATGGCTCATAATTCAGAAGCAGTGAGTTTCGGGACAAGGGTGCAGAGCCAGTGATTGTTCTGTAGGCAAGCATCAGTGCCTTGAATTTGATACCATTGGCAACCAGCGCAAGTTTATGAAGAGAGTGCGCTCTCTTCGGCTTGTTAAAGACCACTGCTGTTGCAGAATTTGAAAGTAATTGCTGGAAAGCCTGCAAAGAGAGCATTACAATAGTCCAATCTGGATAAAACAAGAGCTTGGACAAGCAGTTGTGTAGCATGTTCTGACACAAAGGGCCTGATCTTCCAAATGTTGTATAAGACAAATCTGCAGATCTTGGCAATGTTGTCTGTGAAGTTTAACTGATCATCAATCATAACTCCACGGTTCTTGGCTGTCCTGGATAGTTATGGTTGACAAACCTAGGTGAATGGAGAAGTTGTGATGAAGAGTTAGGTTGGCTGAGACCACAAGTAGTACTGTCTTTGCAAGATTGGGTTGAAGGTGGCGGTCCTTCATCCAGCAAGAAATGAGTCAGGCGGGCTGAGATGCGAGCAGCTACTGTCAAATCATCTGGCTGGGATGAGATGGTTTTTCCTATCACTGCCATGCTGATGACACAACTCTACCTGTTTCTCAATGACAGAGCCTAATGATGTAGATGGAGAAGAGAAGTGGTCCAAGCACTGAGCTTTGAGGTACCCCATTAGGAACACCTAAAATAGCTAAAACAGTTTACAGATCAAATAATACACAAATCTTAAACTCTCATTCACTCAATATAAAGTATCTGACACAACAGAGACTCTTTTTATAATTTTCTTTTTATTTATTCAAAAAGAAACAAGGAAAAGGCAAAAAAAAAAAAAGTTAAGAAAAAAGGCGAGACATTTAAATAGGAACGAATGTGTTCAGGTGTGTTCAGGAGGAGGAGGGCACACATGATTTCTCACTGCGGGTCTGACGAAACCCAATGCTCAGGCTAAAGCAGCAAGCCAGAGACACTGTCACACCAGAGAAAAAGGCACTAATCCAGAGAGAACAAAAAACATCATGGAAAACAAAGGGTAGGGGTATCCATAATACACAAGGAGGGAAACAAAATGCATAAAAGAGCTAAAACATACAACACTGAAAAGACAAAAGAGGCTGAAAAAAAAATGCATCACATTAGTCGATGTGACAACTCATATTTGAAATCTCTCTGGTTTCTTCTTACTGGCTTAACCGGCATCCGCCAGTTTTTCGACACACCAAATCTTATGATTTTTAAATGTTTTAGTTACAAATGCAGTATGTGAACAGCTTTTTGACATTTTGACACCATGAATAAATGCGTCTCTGAAATCATGCAACTGCGGTTCAGCTCTTCAATCTGAAGTCCCTCATGATGATCTCTACAGAGTGATGTCGGCTACATTCACAACCCAAGACAAATAAAAAGTGGCTGCAATAAATACATTGGCTTAAAATGGTGGCTAGCCAGGTGGTTTTTCACATTAGATCAACTCCTGTAATACCAGAAGCTCCCTGGTGATAATTCACTATCGTCAAGGATCCACTCACCTATTGGTTCTAAAACAAAATAAGAATGATGTCCAATGGAATACATGATGCATTAAATACTACGGTGTTACATCTGGGATGCTCGTAAAATTAGCACGTCCCAGAGCTACTCCGTTTCATTTACCCTCCCCAAAAAATTAACATAATTTACAATTGGAAAAAGAAAACAAAAATGTGTTGAAAGGTAAAACTGACAGACACATACAAATATATAATATATATATTCTTAAAAAAATGGATTCTCTCTATAGGTGTTTTTCCACAGCCCAGATGTACAATGCATTTGCATTTTTACTCTTACATTTTTATATATTTTTAGAATGTTTTTTTTTTCCTTTTTAAAAACAGCTTCAGGATTTACTATTATAAAGAGATTTAAACATGCAGCCAAAACAAAAAGAAAAAAAACCAACAAAAAAAAGTCTAATTGTAGACAAGAAAAGAAGCCAGAAGCAGCAGGATGAATCTACAGATAGAATCATTGTTGTTTTAATTTATGCGTTTACTATGCTAAGATTCAGCCTTTCCTTTGCCCTAACAGCTCAGTCTGGACTGCAAGCGTTCATGAAGACATCACGATTCTCAGGAATAATAGTTTCGCCCGGGCAACAAGAAAGAGGTGGAAACGTCCAGCCTCTCTGCTACGTTTTTTTCTCTTCTCGTTTTCAGTCACAATTTCCATTCTTCTGTGCTGCTTTAGATTTCACAGGACTTTAAGGGTGTTGACAGGTACATGTAGGGTAGTCTGATTGTATGTGAATGTGAGGGGCCGATAATTACAATTTATTCACTAAATCGCTTCGTTTTTTCCTTTACATGTTCCGGTTCACAGGCGTGACGTAGTTGCGTGGGAACATGCCCGTCTGGGCGTGACAGGCGCCCTTCCACCAGTTGGGGTCAGAGTTGTCCAGGACCTGAATGAAGTCTCCGCGTCTGAAGCCGAGCTCCCCATCCTCCTGAGGGTCGAAGTCGAACAGGGCTTGCACGTATGTTGGATGCTGCAGATGCACAATAGACATGTGTAAATAACATGATGCCATGTTTAACATGTCCAACACATACTCTTCTAAAAAACTTATGTCTGTAAGAATTTGAAATATTTTTTAAAAGAAGCCTCTTATGCTCACCAAGGCGGCATTTATTGATAAAAATACAGTAAAAAATGCTGTAAAATAGTTCAAATTTAAAATAACTTTTGAAAAAGTGTGGCATTACAGAAGTAAAAGCAGCCATTCACATAAAATTTAAGGATTAAAAAGGAAAAAACTAGCATACAGACCTGAGGCACCTGCTCGATGTCTCGTAGAAAGATCTGTTGGTTTCGGGAAACAGAAGTGGTGCGGTGATAGTCCACCAGCTCGTTGAGAGAGTTAAACTTCACGACCCAAAGGAAGTACTTTCCGGCCCCGTCGCGCAGCACTTTGAAATGCTGTACATCATTGCCAAACCTTAAACAAGAAGAAAGACAAATCACTTCACGATTAATACAGAAGAGCTTGACAAAATGCATTCCTTTGGGTGCCAAAAATACAGTGTTACATAAGCAACCGGAGGTCAGAATGCATATTAACACGTGTATGCAAATACAGGCGGGACATGCACAAAAGATTGGGATCAAATGGGTAATTGCACTGATTTCTATCAAAGAGCTTGACCTGACAGGGACAAGAACAGCCACGACTCGCACGAGATTTTTTAATGGTTTTGAAAGCAGTCTCTTACGCTCACCACTGGCTGTTCAGTGGTCAAATATGAATAGAAACCCAAGACAAACGCTCAATCTCAGGCATCGCTGCCCTCCAGGTCAGAACTCTTGATGAAGCCTGTAGTGCACATGAAAGTACTCTGGGAATAATAAGAGGTGGATTCGAGGTCATGTTTGTGTGTGGACGTACTTAACGGACAGAGAGAAGTCTCCAGGCGCACTCTCGCTCTCTCTGATGAGGAAGGCTCCGTCGTGCCTCTGTTTGTTTAGTATCTCCTCCGCTCTGGCCCTGGGAATTCTCCCGAAGAACCACCTGAGAATGTATGAACACACACAAACACAAACATTACGATTGTATCGGAACAAAGACGTGATATTGGGAAAACTGAAAACGGAAAGATGCTGAAGATTAGAGATCAGATCAGATGAATTTCACTTATTTATATGGAAGTGTGGATGAATAGAAAGGAGGACCATTTTCAGAGCATTAGGGCTGAGAGTAGCAGCTTAGTATGTCTGATGGAAAGCTAAGAGAGCAATTAACACTGTCATAGAAGAAGAGCGCAGATAATAGACACAAAAAAGAAGCAAAGACAGGCAGCACAGAGGAAAAAACAGCTCAGAAGAACACCTACAGTGTTTAGAATATCAGCAAAACACAATTTCAGCACAGAATGCGTGTTTATAGCGTCAAATAAACATGAATGAACATCAGAAGGAATGTCGTTTCAAGCACGGAAAGACGTGAGGACACACAATTTTTCAAGTTTAAGTTCACCAACGTTAATCTACTAACTCCCCTGACTGCTTTGTCAGACAAAATGGCGGATTCGGGGTTATGATTGCAAACAGTTTGTTTGACAGGCGATCTGACCAAAGGGTCAATTATGGCTGTAAGAAGTTTTTTAATTAATCATAACTAACATTCCTTTTTCTTGCAGGATTAATACTCAAATCAAGGCCTTGTTTACACCTGGTATTAAGATGCGTTTTGGTCAATCAGATCACAAGTGGTCGAGAGAGACAAATACCCGTCTACACCTGGTGTCTCTCGCTTGTCCACTTTCAACCACTTCTCCTGATTTCTTCAAGGGGAGGGTGTATGGGCAGGCAAATGTATGGGCTTCTAAAGATGTTTTGATGTACAAGTCAAAATAACCCTGTGCAATTGGCATATGAATATGACTGGAGACTACGGGAAAACGTACAGAGACACAAACGTACAGAGGCAAAAACAAAAACTCAATTCTTTCCATAAAGAAATTGATTTTGAACGATAACTTATAAGCTTTTAAAGACAGACCTACTATGAGCTCTGATGTTGTTAATCTATGGTATTTGCTTCTATTGAAGCTGTCAGCCCACATTATTTCATCTTTTTTTAAATTAATCGTGTTTAACTGTGGAATTCAGGTTGAAAAACTAGATTACCCAGGTACATGTATTTGTCCAGAACCGTTGTGGTACGGATGTCACAGTTTGGAGCATGCAGTTAGACGACGAATATAGCCGGTCACAGATGATCCACACTCCCAGAAGTGGGTAATGCAATGCTGTTTAATAACCGCAATCTCTCAACCAGTGTTTCAACCACAGAAAGACATCAATAAAAAAAACTTAACATAACATTACATTTACCTCAGGAAAGTCATTTAGTGTCCACAGCATGTTAGTTCACTAGAAAAATGAACTGTCGAGGGGAGTATTTCACTAAATATATGCACTATATTAGCTTATATATTCATTACATTTACTTTATCTGTTAGTAATGTCTAAATTATTCAATATGTTTAAATAAATGTCATGAAAACTTGTTACGACAGTAAATGATTTAATAAATGAATTGCAGTAGAAAAATAATTTTATAATTAGATTTATATGCTAAAGCGTTAGTTCACCCAAAATGTAAATTTCTGTCATTAATTACTCACCCTTTGTCGTCCCAAACCCATAAGATCTTAGTTCATGTTCGGAACACAAATTAGATAATTTTGATGAAATCAGAGGGGTTTTTTTTTTTTATCCCCGATAGAAAGCAACAAAATTACTACATTCAGGGTCCAGAAAAATAAAATGGTATAAAATATTCCACGTGACTACAGTAGTTCAACCTTAATGACTTTATTCAACAATTTTAGTTTTTTCCCCCTGCTGTACAGAAACCGAAACGTGACTTCAAAACCGAGGTACGTACTGAACTGTCATGTTTGTGAACCGTTACACCACTAATGCATATGCATATTTTGCAATAAACTTTAAATACATTTTATATATATATATATATATATATATATAAATAAATAAAACGTTAGTAAATGAGTAGTTTTATATTTCTCCATTTTTCGCAATGCTTCATGGGATTGTAGTTCTTTATAGTTTAAGTACACAGTCATTTACTTTTTGTCCTGATTTTCAAATTTTTTTTTTGCTTCAAATCAAACTTTTTAGTGTTGTGATTCACCCTTTGTTTCATGGCTTATAACTGTGAAAACTGATTTTTTTTTTTTTTTTTTTAAATACTTATGTAGCGAACAACTAGTTTAATTAATGATATAGCTTAGGCTTTTACTCTATACTTGGAAGGAGGAGGAAAAAAAAAGTACGTAATCCGAAATACAGTAACGCTCCCACAGGATTTGTTACGTAAGGCTTTGCATTAAAACGGTGCCTGCCTCCGCTGTACCTGCCGAAATCTTTCTCGTCCGCTTTGAAGTGGACAGCACAAGCCACAGACACACAAACACAGAGAGCATGTGACCAGGAAGTGGCATTAAAGCACTCTAGGGCAAATTCCACTCAACCACCGTCTGCATGCCGTGTCTCTCTCCGCTCAAACACGTACATTTACATACCCTGTTCCTGATAAGAGACATCCGTCTGCCTTTCCCATAAACCTGGCCAATCTTGTGTAACTGTCCTAGGATTTTAAAAAAAAGTTGGTGGAGTATTTTCTGGGATGTCAAACAAAACGAGTAAAGTATTGCTCGGGATAAAAAAGAAAAAAAAAACGTTTCTGCGACTGATGCAAAATGATCAATATTCAATTATCTGTTAAAGAGAGGAAGGTATTCATAACAAAGGCCCTCCCATAAGGACAACACAGCCAAAAGTTATAAATGCTCCTTTAAGTTACATATTACTGTAAATATTTAGGTTAAAATTAAACTGAATGTGGCTATCAAATGTTTGCAAGGCAAACATTTACATTGTGATTATTCAAATAAAAGTGCTAAAGAAGAAACAAATGTATGGCAGAAATAAATTAAGCTTTAGCCTTGAGCCAGCATTGCAACCACCAAGCAACACCCTAGTAACCACATAACACTATAAAAAACACTGTGTATCGTAGCAACTGGCATCACTCTAACAAAACTCTGGCAACATGGTGGCTAGCTGTTGCTTCATTTCGATTTTTGAGCGAGGGCAAGCAGGTCTTTGATTAGCGGATCATGTTCAGAGCCTCATTGTACGTCATTAAAAGGGTTTCAATTCTCTTTTTCAACCATGTACTAGTCAATCATTCATTCATTCATTAAAGTGGGACCAGTTTGTCCTTCCGCCTTTGCTACTGTACATCGGACAATAATCAAATTCACTGACACTGAGACGAAGGAGGAAGAGGGCGGGAGGAACAAAACGGACCATGTACATGTACAAAGACTGAGTTCAATCAAGCTGATCGACATCAAACGGGCAACAAAGCGTTCAAAGCGACAAAAAGGGAGAAGTTCTGCAAATTGCACAAGGAAGGATTTGGAAAAGTAAACAGACCTGAGATGATTATTCATACAATTTCTTTAATATTCAGATTAGAGGTCAAACATCATCAGCCTCAAGGCCGATGGACTATAAAGTATGAAATGTACGAGTCTAATGCATTTGTGTGCCATTGAAGCCCTTGCTCAGAATGCTCAGAAGTTGTTTATTTGAATTGTTTTAAAGATTAATTACAAGCTCTAGCAGGAATTCTCAAAAAAAAAAAGAAAAAGAAAGAAAGAATCCTTGCTACAAGCACTTTTCTGGAATAAGTGGGACTTCACACGGTAGTTGCATTCTGCTGCACTTGTGTTGATTTGATTGCTTCTACTGTTCTGTGGAGAAAAGCGTCTGCTAAATGACTAAAGGTAAATTCTGCTAAGCAACAGTTAAAACAGGCTACAAACGGCTAAGGCCTTGTATGTGGGAAATATAACCAGTATTTGATATATTTACAATAATTTTATTCGCCATATAAAATTAAGCAACATAAATATTGCAGTGATTTTAATGTTTTAATTTGTAGTTTTTTTATACAGTACCATTCAAAAGTTTGTGCTCTTCATTTATTAAAAAAAAAAAGAAATTAATACTTTTATTCAGAAATGATGTATTAAATGACTTATGTGACAGACATTTATAATGTTACAATATATCTACTGAATTAAAACAGACTGAGTGAATCTTGTGTAAAAAATAATTTACAATTATAAAAATAAATAAAAGATGGGCAATATCAAACTTGTCAAGTTGGTATATTCTGAACCTGACACTTTCAGAATTTATTTCACTTTCAGTATTTAGTACCGATCAGAGTTTGGAAGTTCAATTTTTTTATCCATCTTGATGAATCGTTCAAAACAATGATTCGCCAGTTTGTTTTATTTTAAGCTATTCTAATACATATAACAATGTAATGAATGAACACCATGTAGGCTGTTCATCAGTCCTTCACTTTCTGCTTTCTGATGCCAATTTAAACTCATGAACGATACTGGAGACCCTCATTCGTCTGGTTTATATCAGCTGTACACAGCTCTCCCAGAGATTTTGAAACGTGATTACAGTAAAGCTCCTCAATAACACAGGCAGATTCATGAAACAGATGTCAGCAATGAACAGGAACACACCAGAGGAGTTTCTCTCAGATTAGTGAACTGAGGTCATGTCAGAGTCAATTCCCTTGAACATCAGAAACTTGTGCAAAGTCACAAATGATTCAGCACAGTTAAACTGTTTTCATCCAGAATCATTTTTCTTTAGAATGACGATCAAATCATATTTCTCAAGGTGGAAAAAGTGGAACTATTCATGTTATTTCATTCGGTGAGGCTAGTAGCACAGAAATGACACGCACTTCATTTTTAAAGCTGAATGATGTCAGGTCAGTTTGAAAGTGTAGGTGGCTGTAGTATCTTATACTCACGGATGCGCCTTCATCTCAATGTAATTTTTAGGAATGAAACCGTCTTTGCCGTTTAGTTCTGCCTTGTACCAGTTCTGATCACACTCTTCATTTAATACCTGCAAATAAAAGAGAAGGCGATAAATACTCATTAAACATGATTCACATTTATCCAGCTGTAATTGTACATTACACCATAGTTTGCATACATCATTATGTTGTCACACATATAAAGTAGAATTAAAAACATATCGTGATCTGACCGACCGGATGGTTAAACATCTGTGTGAAAGTAATGCAAGAGTAGTCAGGCTAACGCCTAGTACAAACCACCTGCAGTCTGGCCATTTATCTAATTTTAGCATCAGTATATGAGTGGAAATAAAAAAAAAAAAAGTGTGTGGTGATGTGTTTAAATCTGATTGGATGCTAAATGTATCTATGGGCAGAGGCTTTATTAGTTTAGGTTTCAGAGAACCAGAAAGCTGATTAAATGCATTACATATTCAATTCCAAATATCAAAAATTATAATAATAAAAAAAGGGGTTTTCATTTATGATTTTGTTTTTGTTAGTTAATGTCTATAAATGATACTTTTGGAAGCAATTAAATGTGAGAAAAGACCAATGACAGCAATGAGACCTCTAAATGGGGGGGGAGGTTTAAACTTTTGCTGTAATCAAACACCGGCCCTTTAAATTGTAGATAAAAACAAAGTCTTAAAACCAACCATCTAAAAATATGACAAATTATCTATACATCTATCTCTATATCTATCCATCTATACATACTCAAACACACACACACATATATATATACACACACTATTTCTGATGTGCTCCACAGCTACTCCAGCTTATTAATTTTTCATTTATTTCCAGAAATTTATTTACAAATTTGTGAACTGATTGACACGTATGTGAATATGACTTATTCATTTAAATAAAATCGGGCCATTATCAAAGTCAGCTAATGATGTTTTTTGATCTATTGTTATAAATATCTCTTTTTTAGCCTATTTATATACACATTAAATTATGTGTATAGGACATAATATATCAGACAATATTTCGAATTTTTTACTTGTAGGCATCGGAAGGTTTTCCCGTTTGGCCTTTTGGCCATTGTAAGCATCTTTTATTGACCGTGATGGGACTTTTATTTTGACAGCAATAAGAAGAGCAGCAGCTGAGCGCAGATGCTAGCGTAGAAATGTCTTATGTTTAGAAACTGTTTTTGTCATATAAATTATGGTGTTGGAAAATATTAATAATGTCCAATGAGAGCAATAGCTGCTTTTCCACTGCTGGGCCAGTGCGAGTCAGGGCTAACAACGTCCCAGGAGGGCCAGTAGCCTCTGACCTCAAGCATCGAGGCCGAAATCAAGTTTCTTTTCCACTGTGGGGCCAGCAACCCTGCAGCGCTGCCCTAAAACCCGCCCTTAACACGCCTCTATACGGCGACATCACACAACCTCACCATTTGAGCAGCTGACCGAAAACTAGTTAGATCACAAATCTGAAAACTAGTTAGATCACAAAGTCTGAGCATGACTGACAGAAGCGAACGTTTGGTCTTCACTTAAAGACTTAAGACTCCATCGATATTTGACCAATGTTTTACAATAAAAACAAGATACAATTTCTTAATGTGTCAGGAGTGCACATCAATCAGGCTGAACTGGTATTTACCATTTCACATAAAAAGAGAACACATACCTATCAATTTGTGGCTGATTCCATTTATTTGCAATCACAGGAATACACAAAACAACAAGGCTTTTAAGTCAAAAGGATTACATATGTAAAAACATATTGCTAAAATATCATGTATGTGTCATTTCTTTAGAAAGAGAGAGCTATTATTTGTTTCTTGAAATTATGCGACCTGAGGAGGTTTGAACGATCTCTCCTGTCCCACTATACGGTTATCCTTTCAGCCAGAGCAACAGAGGGAGCTCACGCACGCTCGCTTTTGGCCCGAAAGCAGAAAAATGGGCAAACACTCAAATAAAGAAATAAATAAAAATAAAGTACTCTTAAAAAGGTAAAAAAAAAAAAAAGTTATAATAATAATTTTATATATATATATATATAGATAGATAGATAGATAGATAGATAGATAGTGCACTTAAAGGTTTAAATTTTTGCTCTAATCAAACACTAGTCTATCCTTTATAAGTTAGCTAGAGATGAAAAAAAAAATCATCTTAAAACCAAGATTCTAAAAATATAATTAAATATTTGGCATAAATGGAAAAATAGATACTGATTAAAAATTTTGCTTTTGAATTTATTCCAAAGGGAAAGCTTGGTGCCAGTAATCAGATTCTCTGCATTGGCCAACGTCCTATTCAACAGCATTCAGATGTGTGAGGGAAGGTGGGGGACCAAATATCTGCCAGAGAACAGACTCAGAACTGTGGTTTGGAGGAAACAGAGCGTGCAACATCCTTCCGCTGCAAAGATTGATGGGTAGACAACCAAAGGAAGAGGAGAAAAAGAGAAAGTCTGTCAACAAGGGATGGACCATTGACCAAAATGGATTAGGAACAATTAAAGCAAGTGAGAACATCCACCCTGATGCCCATTTCCACTTTATATAGCAACAAATAACAACAGAAAACCATGACGGTGGATTCCATGTGTGGTTTTAACATCTGGTTAGCACCTTTGTGGTTCAGTTTGCTTGTGAAGACAGCACATGAGTAATGCAGCCATCTACAATCCAACTACATACAATGCAGGCCAAATTATAGACATACTCTAACCTGCGAGTAGTTTACGTTAAGAATTTTCATGCATGGTATGTCATTCATACAATGTACGTTTTGACAGGTCACTTTAAAATCACCTTAAAAGATGTAAATTAAAAGTTGACAACAAACAACATTTTTGACTAATGCAATCTCTGACCACACCTCAATTTACGCAACAGTCTTAACATTAAAAAAAAGCAGAGAAAACCTCACACTCCTTCCCATTTTTAGAAAAAATGATTGTTTTTTTTGACTCGCACATACAATTGGGTGTGTTCATAACTGGAATTAAGTGGGTGCCCAGTCAGAAGTGTAGGAGGACATGTTGGGCGGTTCACAGGACGATTTCAGCGCAGCAACCGAGCGAATAAACCCACAAAAAACAAAAAATACAGAGAGAATTGATTGTGCAGTCCTCTCCCTGATGCATACTTAAAACATAATAGGGCGCTAACAGCTCTCTGCTAAACCCAAAAGACAACAACGAGATTGACACCATCCACTCAACGGCTTCAATCTGGAGTGAATGCTACAGATGGCCATCATTTATTTAGAGAGAAAGACATCTCGCTAACTGCCTGCATCGAGTTTGAGTCTGATCATGTACCCAACCACACGTACAAATGTACTTGTGCACTCATACCACTTCTTCTACACAAAAGGCAAAGATTGTTAAAGTCATACTGCAGCCTATCTTTTTGTTTTTTAATTTTCTGGATCATAAGCATTTAAAAACCCCTTGTGCAATTCTAAATAAACAAATACATTCATGAATAAAGAAATAAATGCATGAATGAATGCGTGCATTGGACAAAAAATGAATAGAAATGGAGATTTGAGCCACCAAAAACGAATTGTGAATAGAAATGCCAAATGTGCCAAAATTGTGAATAGAAATGATTACTTTACCATCCAATCAACAATAAATCACCCATAAAACCCTCATTCACTACTCCGTACATTAGCCCTCTAATATAATTCACTTGAAGGAGTGAATGTAAACAAGTGAGTGAAATCAGACACCGAGTGCACTGGAAGTTTGTATACTTGTTATTGAAGTGCATTATGGGATTGAAAGAGTGCACTTGATAACATCCACTATGGTTATCGACAGCACTACACATAGCTGTTCCCTCAAATACTGGCCTATTTAAGGGTATGGGGGTGATGTCGGACAGAGGATGCTCACAAGATTAAGAAAGACTGTACAGGTCAAGGGTCTAATGGATGTATTGCATTATTGCAAGGCTTCATTTAACGAAACAGAAAAATACCTTGAGCTTAAGTTTCTGGACCAGTTGCAACTAAAACGAGATGAAAGATTTTGAGTGAACAAGATCATCAAGCCAATAAGCTTCAGGGAAGTGGCCCCATTCTCTCGTGTGAGAGGGAATGATCGGAGAGAGGAAATGAAAGTAACCCAAAAAGTGCATCACAGGAACTGTAGAAGAAGTGTTCTTGCATAACTGCCTTTAAGCAGCTTCAACATGTCTGTGCATAAGTATGTGATCCCTCGTTTGATATTTTCGGATAATAAAGACAGACTATCCTCAGATAGTGTGTATCCGTTACAAGACCTCAACCAAACCTGTTTCCAGAACACTCGGGAGAGAACAGCAACACGATAATTCATAGAGGTGACATTAAAACTGATCTTTACAAACACCATATCCAAATGGCAAAATTAAAAACGCACAGCCCTGAGAACTTAACTACATGAAAGAAGCAATAAATCTAAAACAAGTGGCTATGAGATTAAACAAGACATGGTTAGAGATCGAGAAGATGTCACCAAGGCTTATATATTGGCCGATATTTAGAATTTTTAAATTATCTGTATTTTAGTGATTTTATTTTGACAGCACTAAGATCACCAGCAGCGGATGCTAGCGCAATGTTTTACACGCAAAATTACTGTTACGTGGTCTTTCAGATAACTGGATTACAGAATCAAGAATCTGCTAAAGAATAACTCTATTTTACAGAGTTCCATTTTACAATTAATTATTTCCAATTTAGCAAATATGTAAAAATAAATTCATTTCATTGCAGCAATTGTTATGCATATTATATAATTTAAATAGCATAATATTGATAGCAATTTTGTGGCAGGCAAGTACAGCTCCTAGTTTTGTCAAAAATATTGATATTTCGATAAGTGTCGACATTAAAATATATCAATGCGCCGACACCAACTGCACGTTCTCGCTCTCTCGCTCTCACACACACCCGTCTCCTCTCTCTCTCACTCACTCCTTTGCTCCAGTTGTGGTGTTGGGTCCGAAATAAATTTGTGGGTATCGCACATAATTTTACTAATTTAGTTTCGCACTCATCGTAAAGAGCGTGCACCATTCATTTGTATAAGTAAAAAATCACTAGTTGATCTTGACTGAATAACTTTTCTAACTTCAATTGTAAGCATTAATCTATATTTAATTTTTACAATGAAGACTATCCGGTGTCATTTTACGTTTAATTTCTGAACTATTTCTTATCTGAATATACTGTTAGACCCACCTAAAACACTTAAAGCCATGTTTATGCAATTGTTTTGTTCATTTGTTCTTACTGTATTACTGACGGTTTACTTTAGTCTGAAGTTTCAAATAAAGCCTCCCTGTGCTGTTGCAACAAAATTACCCAAATTATTAAAGAATTATGAGATGATAATAAAAATATCTATATGGTAGATTTCGAAAATGGTATTGAATATTGATATTTTTCAAGGTATCATATATCGAAGTCAGAAATTCCAATAGTTTTTTTCATTTAACACACAGTTGAATCTGAAACATCTAATCAGAGAGAGAGAAAGAAAACAATTTGCTTTGTTGGCAGATTCACCAGTGGACACAACTGCGTTCTTGTGACAGGCCAGGCGCTGTGGCCTACACTTTTTCTCTCGTTTACAAACACAATCTCTATCCATTGTCAACCAGTGCTGTGTCAACATCCACCAGCACTCTCCCCCGCTTTTAATCAGACTATGGCGCAACAGTAATGGCGCTTTGGTTTTGTGTGGCAAAGATAATCTCATCCACAGCTGTCGTGGCCTTCTGCTACAACCAACAGCCGCTGCTTTCCAGTCCGAGATGGGCACATCGGAATACCCACAATGCACTGCCACCACTTCTACTTCAGTCAAAATAACAGGTCGAAACCAGACCAGTGGTTTACGATATGAACGCTGACGGAGATGATGCATATGCGGCCACTTTGACATCATCAGATGAGGGTCAAAGCGAAAGTTTTCATAGCAAAACAGAGACAGGAGGGGGCGGCAACGCAATCCAGAGAGGATTGTGATGCATGAATATAGTAGATTATCTGAACGTGTGGATTAATCTGGTGCGCGGCCCATCGTCTGCTGCTGTTGATGGTGGCAAAACAACATCGATTTAAAAAAACAAAACAAACGTCACTTAAATACCACGCCAAATTCTAAAATTATGAATGACCAATTGTAAGAACACAACTAAAATATCAATGGAGAGAGAAAAAAAAGCTACATTTTTCATTTACTCATTTATTTTACATATAATACATAAAACAAAACATGTATTTTGAAGTGGAATGCGTAGGTTAGGATGAAAACATCACTGCAGAAAACAGACGAATTGCAGCAGGAGCTTTGAAATCACGCAGACTGTTCGCTTATATAATACAGGCCAGTTCATACCATAACCCATGTGGTGTTATCAACACGGCCATCCAAAACGTCACAAAGGGTCAGGGCACGCTACACCACCATAGATGTTGATGTGCACAACAACAAGGCTTCCTTTCATCCCAGCGTCCTCTGTTACAAAGACACCAGTGTGTGTGCTAGTGTCAGTCTCTGCTTATGACTGACTGGACGACAGTTGTACAGGCAATAGACGCTGTCAGTCTGTCACACACACAAAATATTTTAACGTCACAGACAGTGAGAGAGGGGATGAACAAGAGAAAACAAAAACAAAACAGTTAAAATAACCCATGTTGACTTTATTTTCTGTATTTATATAGAGATAATGAACATGCGGCATCTTGCTCCTTCACTCACACAATCTGCGTCGACCCAGTACCTCAGGCTTGACCCCGGGACGCAATCTGAACCGCATAAGCCTTCCGAACAAAAACAAACCACATGTGCCAGAGAATCTGATCTGGGACACTGGTGGTCAATTCTGAATGGAGAGAAACATCTTGACATTCATTCACTGTACCATTATAATGGTAACGGAGCGATCTGATGATTCATTGAAAAGATGAAGTAATCGGAAGAAGCCGAATCTTAATCTTCAAGGATCAAGAAGGAGATCTAGCACTTTTGATGGGAGCATTTTATTGAAACATTTCAAAATGCTCATATTACTGCAAGCATTAAGACAGATGGATAAAACCCATTTAAAGCCTGTTTAAATTAAGCTGACGTAATTAGAAAGTTTGACCTCATTATGGAAGCAAAGAGTCCTTATTGTAGAATTACTCCCAAGAGTCCTTTTCACGCAGAACGTTCACGGACTCAGCACTCGACCAGACGTGATGTCACTGCGCTTAATTATCCCTCCAGATGAGGAGGGCAAGGTCACGCAACTGCAAATTACAGTAATTACCAGGGTTTGATTACGGTTAAGTGGCATTGTTACACTTGGATTTGCATGCGATGCCATTTCTGCTGACCCTGGGGAAAACATTCACACAGAAATGCTAAAATGGAAACTCTGAATGGAGATGAGGCAAAGCGTCTCGACTTTAAAATGGCATTTCGCATTTTTTATTCACAACAGGAATCGGCAATCAGAGGCAGGCAGCTGCAGGAGTCGATCAACAGTAATCATTTTCATCCTGATTCACAGCTCTCCCGCTGGGACTTCTGATTGCTGATTAAATACAGCTCACTTGCACTTATGCGCCCGCAAATCCATTTCATCATATTTCTTGGATTAATGAAGTCTGAATTGCGTTCTTGAAAATAAACGAAACGAAAAGAGCCTCACAGATCCTTAATGAAAGAGACTTTTCTAGGGATGGACAATATATCTGTATTTAATTGGTTATTCGCCAATATTTGTGATTCATTTATTGCAATAAAATATTTAACTGTTCATGCTCATTTTCATTGTTTTTACAATTCTGTCATCTTTAAGATTATCATTCTCACTTTAAGATTAAAGTTAATCTTAAAAACATGACTTTAATACAATTTCTTGTGATCTTTAACAAAGAATATTACCTGTTCATACTGTGCATATAATGTTGTGATGCCAGGGCTCCAGACTAACATTATGAGAGTAGTGGTACCGGTGCCACTCAGTTCTACAGATGGTGGCGCCAGCACCTGATTTGGTTACATTAATTAGTAAGGTACATTATTAAATGTTCTATTCTGACCTGACGGACAACTTCAGTGATTATAAAAGAAGCACTCTTTACATGCTTTCTGTGTAATTCAGTCACAATTTAAAGAAAAGCTTTTGTTTTCCATGAGACTTTGACTTTTCCATATATTATTATGGAATGGAAATGGCTAATAAGCCAGTAAGTGCTCCTCTGCTGCTATCTACTTTGTTATAGTGATAATTTCATGTCTTTTTTGTTTCCCACGAAGCACTTCTTAGCTTTAAGTTGTACAAAACACATAAAAATAACAAAAATAACATTAAAACAAAAGCTTAGAAGTGTTGGGAAGAGTGTGAAGCACTTTAAAAAGTCCTTGAAAACCCACAGGTCCGGTTCCAGAATCAAATCACTGAGGGTGCTTCTAAAATTAGTGAGGGTGCAATAGTAAAGTGCAGACGTAATGTTTAAGCAATGGCTCCACCAAAATAAGAATAGTAATGTACAGTGAGACATTTAAGATCTTTAACAAAAACTGGTGAGCAGATTCTAACTAACTTAAACAACCCCGATTGGCCACTGCGTTCAAGAGATCAGCTTACATGCCTGTGATTGGATACATTGCTCACCGCTGCAAAATCATGTCGTAATTAGGAACATTTGACATTCTCCAGAGCCCAATCACAAATAACTAACTGGAGCCTTTGCCAAATCTGATTCGCCAATATGATATAACAACAATATCAACTGTATCAGCTCTTGCTTGCGTTTGAGTGTGCCAAGCACCCCATAGAACCGGGCCTGGCTCCCCAAGTTCACGTATTATTCATGCCGGACCAGTAGATGGCGATGTTAATTTGTAAAGAAACAACACCTATAGACTGAACGCTTGAATACACGATTACGTCACAGTTTTCATAAATTCACGTTTTTGTAGTTTACACAGAAATGATGATGCTATCGTTTTCCAAAACTTGCACTTTGAATCCCAATTTCAAAAGCTTGTGTTTTAAGGGCCCTAAAACGCTGTTGTCGTGTAAATAAATGACCAAAACGCATAAACAGTTCTCAGTTGAAAACAGTGTTGTATAAATGGCACCTTGAATGTTAATTATTTTACTATATACAAAACACAGCATATAACTTCAGTATTGGGCATGACAATTTTCAGTATCGTCTTACAATATTGGTGTATCCCAAGATTTTTTGCTTGTTTTATTGTCAGCCAAACAAATCCTAACAATAATGTCATCATTTACCAACCATCATGTTCATTCAAATGCGTACGATTTTTTTTTTAAAATGCCTGTGCTTTTTGTGAACCTCAACATGTCTTATGTGTTTCACAGCAAAAAGGAAGTGAACAGGACACATGGCACATGTAAGGACCGCTGATATGAACTATACTTTAATCTGTTCCACTCAAATCAGAAGATTAAATCAAACCTGTTTAGCTTTATTGGTTGACTAAGTCTTTCTGCTTGCCCATCCGTAAATTATAAATCACGGATTGTGCCGTTACATAACCCAGTGTCCTCGATGTCACATGAGCAGAAGTCTGTGATCACAGTTACTGACAAACAGTTTATAGACATGTCTCTAATCCAGAGGCAGTGAGAGTGAGAGAGGCATTAGGCAAGGATGCTCCTAACAAGCCAAAGTGGTCAAGATGTTACGGGCTGCGTTAATCCCTGCTTTAGGAGGCCGTTTTAATGAGCTCAGCCCACACGGGATTGCGATCTTAGCCACCTTGTTCAGTACCTGCTACTGAAATAATCCGAAATTGGATTCTTCAAGGGTTGCTGGTCCCTCTGTGGTTCTGCCATTTAAATACCTTGTCCAAAGAGTTTGTTTCCCTCTTTCCACCATCTCTTCCATACAAATAACAGGAATTTTTATTTGTTCGAAACACAGTAACATCTAAAATAGAGTCTAAAAAGCAGAAAGCCATCACATGAAACATAAATTGACTTGAAGTCAAATGGACATAAAACAACAAATGACAAAAAATTAAGACTGGCTGTAGTTTCTCCACACAAAGAACTGATCTTTGAGTCAACCGCTCACAAGGGACGTCTAGCCACAATGACTCAGTCCCTAAAGATACCGACAGATCACAACTGCTGTGCTGCTGGAAACGGCCCTGATGAGGGCAGCAGCCTCATCCTTCCTCGCTGACGCCACCTACCACTCACTCTCTCCAGATGTCGGGTTATAATTTCATTCGAAACACGGCGAGGTAACTGTGTGCACGACATACGCCGCATCATTTCAGCAAACACGCATGTAGAAAGCATGAGTGTGACTTTTGCTAATGCAATGCTCACAGAGTCATGCTGCACACAAGAGCTTTTGATGCTTCACGTAGAAAAGATTGAAGAGAGATTGAGGCTGTTGTTCCCTGGAGGGCAAAAATCAACTACTCGCATCAGAGACGGATTATGTCCACTGGTAAACACGTAGTAACACTGAATGTAAGGAGTGCAATATAAGCACACACATATGGATTAGTGCTCAACTGATTTGGCTGTGGAGAGTGTGATGGATGAAATATGATTCATACAATTTAAACGACAGCAAATGTAGATATACACAAAAACAAACAAATAAAACTGCCAGACATTTGCCAATAATATGGTTTTATCACTGCAAATTTGGCATTAAATATTGCACTGCAAATGACTGTATAATTTATACATTGTCTTATCCATTTTTATTTTGAAATTCAACATTAATTTAACCTAATTTAACAGTTCAATTGAAGTACTGCAGAAGGAATCTGATCATATGTGCCACATAATTAATAAACTAGAATGATTATCAACACAGAGAGTGCAGTGAACGATTCATGAAACACAAAAGGTGAAAAATACCTGAAGGATATCAGAAAGAAAAAAAACAACTAATTCCTAGCATGTACTGGAACAGAGTCGGAAGCAGGATGGGACATGTTTTTAGACAGTGAAGCAGCAGTAGAATCAGACTGCTGAATGTTTGCCGCATGCACTCCACTGCAGCTCTGCGGATACAGGAAACTGCTGGGGGTGGAAGCTCTACCCAACAGGAAGTGAGAACAAAGTAGCGTTAAAGCCGGCAACAAGCTCACATGCTGACGTCACCAGGGAGCCGTTGCACACGCCCCGTTTATGCTGATGCCGTTTCCCAGAATGCCTGGGCCAGGAAGATGACGAGGAGGACATGAGATTCATCATCCAATGAAGAACATCATATATATTTTACAAATTCCACATGCAACTGCTAAAACATTAGCACGGATACATTTGTCTCACACATATGTGTGCCAAGCACTGGTTTTCTGTAAGTTACAAAAATGTAGATTTTAGACCTTCAAAAAGCTTTAAAACTCTTGGTGGATATTTAACATTAGTCTGAAGAGAAAACAAATATTTTTTATCTTTAATTCAGAGTTTAATTCAACAAAAGTGTTACATTTAATTATGACAAGTGCACAATTCATCTGAGATCATGAACCAAAGCGCATTTTTAGACAGCTCAGCTGATGTGCGTCTAATCTAGACGAGTTCCTTCTTCTTTATACTGTCAAAGTGATTCAAAGCCACAAGACGTTGCTGAAAATTTCCATCCGAGTGAATTTTTGGGGGAAAAACTGAAAACACTGACATCTGATTATAACAGCCAATGAATGATACTTCATCTACCAAAGATCAAAACAATCTCAACTTCATATTATACAACCGATAGTTAGTCTCAGCTTCTTAAAGGAAGGTTAGTCAAGCACTATAACAGCATACACAAAAAGGGAAGTTCAAAGGGCTGAACAAATTATGATTGTTCCAGTGTAAACCAAACTAATGAGTTTTCCACTGATAAGACACATGCAAACTGTAATCAAAGCACCAGCGTGATGGTTTATTTCATTTAGCAAGTGCCACGACAACTGCTACCAAATATGTGATTATTCATTACATTACATAAAAGGACAAAGTGCGACAGTAATCGTGTCAACTTGAGCAGCATATAATGTCATCATTGCATGTCTGTTTCAGAGAACCCTATGTGGTCATGATGATCTTCGAAATGCGGTCTGTAACCAGACCAGCCAGGAAGACTGCTGCACGGAAGCCACCAAACAAGGTTATTACCAAACAAATGCCAACAACTTAACATCCACATACAAGAGGCTTATCGACTAGAACAAGAACTTACAAAGAGTTTTTCTTAAACTGACAGTCAGCTTTTAGGTTCTTTTTTAGCTTTGGGCTTATAAAATCGATTCGGAAAGCTAAAAGTTATTCCTGGAAAAATCCAGTGGCTCCATGCAGAAGACACTAGGGCTTCACACATTACAGCTTTGAAGCGATTAATGCCTGAAGGGGGAAAAGATAATAAAGTGTTTGAACTACTCCTCTACAAAAAATGTCAACAGCAAAGTTACATGAAGCAACTAATAATACACACAAGTCAATATGACGCCAAGAATCAAGAGTGTCGAGTTTGTCTAAATTATGCTTGATTTTTTTTTAAAATCACTATATAAATTAGAATACAGTAGGGCTGTGTGATTCATCGTAATTGATTGTCCAATTTCGGCTTCCAATGATTATGAAAACAAGATAATCGGCATAAAACGATTATTGTACCACTGCCACATTCTGCCCATCGCACCATCCTTTCCTTCACAGTTGTGTGCTTTCGTTTCTTCCTAAGCCAAACTGAACATCCAAATCAGCCGAATAAGTGAATGATGTAGGGATGCGCGGTATTGCGGAAATACCGGAATATATTTATTTCAAACGGTACGATATCATGGTTTTGCTCATTTCGGTATATGCTGCTGTGTGCAACCCAAACTGGCACGAAACCGGCAAATGTAACAGAGGCACAAAACGGATAAAGCAGTTGAATCTCACTCAACACGCCTAAAACTAATAAACAACAAGAGCAGTAGAATATATAATTTGCTTATAAAAATGATGAAGAACCGTCAAACCTTGCCAAGCATCTGTCACTTGCCCATCCTGACTTGAACAAGACTATACTAAGATCGACAGGTCAGTGCGTCATTCAAACGATCAAATTTAGACATTTATTTTCTTCTAACACTGATCAACGCACGTCTAAGATCATATGTTTAGATAACACGAAAGCTCCAGTGTGCGTTTGAACCAATGGTGTTTAAATCTCATAATATTTGCTCATAGGTTTAGATAGTTCTAACAGTATTATTCAGGTACAGAGATGCTAGTTACAGAAATGTAGTAAAGTAATCAAATGTAAAATAACACTAGATGGTCAATGTTAATACAGTAAATGGGTAAATCCATTCGATTAATTGAAAGTTATTTAGTGACAGACAGCAGCATGTAGGCTATTTTAGGCACATGCAATGACACATAATATTAAACTATTTAAATTCAGGTAAGAGATATCCGACTGTTTATGTCAATACTCACTAAGACAGAAATTTTGGCAATTTTGTTTGTATGGCGTGTGTGCATTGTTCGTATAAGCGCAAAGAAAACATCTCTCAAAGAGCTCCAAGAACGTTACTACCGAATGATAAAAATCGCTTGGATGTTCAATTTGGCAAGGTTTTAAAAGACGTGGGCAATTGATTTCCGTTTACATAGTACTGGCGCGATGTCTTTCGAAGCCAGAAGCAATTTACTCATTTGGAGAGAAAGAGAGGGGAGAGAAAGTATTGCTGAAATTACTTCACAAGAAAGTTTTTAAACTACTGATTTGATGCGATAATCTGTGCTGATTAAATTCTTAATAAATATTTGCGGTAATTTCTCACTTTGTAAACGCGAAACTTGCGAGAATGAGTAAAATTATGCGCAATACCAGCGCCAAAATTTAGACCCTGTATGGTATCGATTTTATATCGGTATTAGATTGTGGTACCGTACCGAAGCCAAGATTGTGGTATCGAGTGATGTAACATACAGTCCACTGCGGAACGTTAAATTTCGCTGATATTTCAAATGACTCGTATTATGAAATAAGACTCATCAATAATCATGTTAAATGATCGCCATTTCAATATTGACCAAAATAATCGTGATTATGATTTTTGCCATAATCAAGCAGCTCCAGAATACAGTATGTGTTTGCTATAGCAAGCATTTTCAAAATTGACAGTTTTTTTTTTTATTAATAACTGCACACATCTCCAATCACTAATATTAATTTGGTCAAAAGCCGTTCTACCAAACGGGTTATTGTTTACATCCATGTAGCTATTTTATGGTTGCGAGAAATTAAAACTTTGCTATGGCTTTGCGATAACGCTTTTATAAAAACCTCCTGTATTCTATACACACATAATATACCAAACAATAATTTAGGGCAATCATTGCTAAATTTAATGTTGTTATTGCTCTTTAAACTTTGAAGTGTTTGTGTGACCAAATAATAACATAAGAACATAATGATATGTTTAAATACTATATCCAATTCATTTAAATATTAACTGAAAATATTCCTCAGTTAATTAAATAGAAATACAGTGCACATTATTCCAAGTAAAAAAAATAAAAAAATAAAAACGTTTCTCATAAGTAGAAGGCACTTGCAAATTGCATATCATTAATCACATTAGAGCGTACATAGTGCTTACCATGCAAGGTCCCAAACATTTATATAACTAAGTTTGTAGAGGAAAATAACCTAAACCATCTAAAATAAATGGCAAGACTGAATCTTAAAAAGAAATCCACATTCCCTTTGTGACTAAATTTGAACTTTGTGATTAAAAATTGAACATATTCGTGCCTGTAATGAATGGACAGCTCTTTTCAATTACAGGACACAGACAGATGGCCACATTAAACCCTCCTTGACCATCTTATGCATGAACACATTAACATTTTATCTGCTCACCCCTTTCCTGTCCTTAACCTCAGTGATATTTTTAACATTAAGGACTTCTTGTTTCTTTGAGAATTGGGTTTGAGTTTTTACATAAGCCACATTTTCTCAGTCCAAATCCACTCAATTACTTAATATCCTTATCTTTCGCTTCTGCTCTTCGCAATAAGTAATGAATAGTTTAAAAGCGAGCTTGGCTTTCAGCGAAAAAGATTCAGAACTTCCATTAAGCCGAAGCAGGCGACTTTCCGTTTCCCTTTATTACATTTTAAGATGCGGTCTTAGGGGAAGTGAGGACAATCCGACTGGTTTCCAGATAAAAGTAATAATACATGACAGTTTCCATTAAGTGACCGTTTCTTTCCAAGAGGCTGATAATAAGCAAACTTAGTAATAAGCAAACTTCAGAATTAGTAGATGAAGTGGTGAACCTGTCAGTCACAAGTCAGGGGGATTTCTAAGAAGTGTGCACCTTTAGCGTGAAGCCGGCCGTACGTTTGCAAAGTGTTTAGTCTCATGATATATGACGTATCCCTGCTTGCATAGAAACCATCAAATAAAAAGGTTGTGAAGCATTTAAAATTATTTGACAAAATTAGCTGAATGCTGTGGTCTACAGCCCCGAATAAAAAGTACATAATGTCAGTTTATTTTATATCACCAACAAAGCTACATCTTACTATGCGCACACATGCCAACAGCTGTGGATTTATTTTCTATTTTACTTGTAACATCACAAACAATACCAACAGACCGCAGGTACACTGTCATCAAAGAGCTGGAACAGCTGCACTATTACTTTGTTTCTGGCCGTATTTACTATTTACAGCTGGATGGATGTGAGTGCATCGCTGCAAGAAAAAAATGGTGTTATTTTTTTGTTGAATTTGTGTTTTTTTTAATTGCTCATATTTGACAAAGCCAAAATGTATCATCTAATTTACCAGAAAAGCTTAGTGGCATGAAATCCAACAAATTTAAGTGGTTTGCAAGCAGCCCGTCCTGACTCAACTAAAATGTATTTCGCATTTTACACATACAGCTCTGCTCAAATACGGTAGAGGAAGAGGCATTTAAATTAGAGTAGGTCGCAAGGCCACAGCCTCGCCATCAGTTTGAAGAGCCCCTCTATTGATTACAGATAAAATCAAGGTAAAACCATTGAGCTGTTGCTGTCACTGAGCAAGCAATCAGCCTAAGAGTTCACACAAGCCTATTCCTATAAATGACCTGCCATTGGCTTCAAACCCCAAGCATACGTTACAAATCAATGTCTTTTATCAACAACTACAAATCAGATTGGAAGAATAAAATGTGACTGGATAATTGGCAGTAATGAAGTTGTATTAAATTTGATAAATATTAAGTGATAATCATACAAAAGAGTTCTAAAAAACAGTGTCTGTAAACAGTGTAAAACACTCATCCATGTACTTAATATAATCAACTTTTTTTATATAATTTGAACTTTATATGAATTTGGAACTCATTTATTATAATTTAATAATAACTAGCAATTGATTTAAAAAAAAAAAAAAAGATTACGCGATTATAGTGCCCCATTCCGTTCCTTACCTTTAATGCAGAGCACTTTCGGCTGTACTTAAAGGTATAGTTCAGCCAAAAATTAAAATGGTCATCATTTCTGTTGAACACAAAAGATATTTTACAAATATACTATGGAAGTTAATGGCTACCGTCAACTGTTTGGTTACTAACATTCTTTAAAATATCTTTTGTGTTTAACAGAGGAAAGAAACTTGCAGGTTTGGTACAACTTGAGGATGATTAAATGATGGCAATTTGAATTTTTGGGTGAACTACCCCTTTAATGTGTAACCGCTAATTTTCAACCTGCTTTGTATTGTTAAAATGTCGGTAAAACACTTCTAACAGAAGTCACTCCATAAGCTGCAAAAATCCTTTGAAGTGCTTTTCACTTCTTTATAAAGTGCCGAAATGAAATTCAAATCAACAATCAAAACGTGTTTCACTTCATATTTGTGACGCCCACCAAACCTGCCGAACCTGCCTGCGACAGACCTGCTCTGTACAGGAATGATGTGTTCAGGATGCTGCTGGGTTGAGGAGGTAACAGCCCCCACCTCCAGATCTAGGGCACAGCAGAAAACTCCAGAACAGGTGGAAGAAACCACAAGCCTGCAGCATTTCCCTCTGAGCTGATGATGATGATGATGAAGATGATGAGCTTTAGCCCGCCAAGAGCAGCCTGAAACCACTGACCGTGACTAAAAATCACTGGTTGCTAAGAGAATTCCCTGTATTAGCCAACTGCAACATTATCATGTGAACTCCACTATCTCCATCTGCTACATCAAATAAATCACAAAAAAATTACAATTCAGAAACTGATCTGTGTATAATAACATTTAGTACCCTTGTTGGTAACACTTTACTTAAAGCCTTTATGTATAATGCATACGTTAATTATAATGTATGTTATAATGCATTAAATCTTTTCATAAATAACTGCAACAAAAATTCATTATATTTGCAGATTTCTTGCTACATCTGAAATTGGTTGTCATGTGTTTTAATGCAGTATATTTTATAAAGGTGTGTTCAATGAACAGATAAGTATGTTTTAGAACTGTGGTTACAATAATTCCAGAGACCATACAATGCAAGGCATAATTCATGCATTAAAATTACTCTTATAATGTATATAAAAGTGTGTTTAGTGTGTGTGTGTGTATAAGTGTACTTGTTTTGACTATATTTGTGAGGACTAAATGTCCTCACTTATATTGTGAAATACTTTCTCAACCCACTAGTGAGACATTTGACCGGTCGTCACTAGTTAAAAGGATTATAAATCAAACAAAATGTTTTTATTTAAATCTAGTGATGGTCACATGTTTCTGTGATGGTAGGTTTAGGAGTAGGGGTTGGGTTAGGTGATAGAAACTGTCATTGACCCGATACAAAATCAGTGGAAGTCTAGTGCAATGTCCTCAATAAGATACCAAAACAAACCTGTGTATGTGTCTGTAGGTCTCCTCAATGTTAATTTACGTCTAATATGTGTCAAATTAAACTTTACATGAAGCCTGTGTATATATATAGGTGGAATTTAATTATTCATGATAAACAAGTATGAAATATCACTATATTTATGACATAAATTAACAATGACGAGATCTAAAGACAACAATGGAAGAAACAGAAGACATAAGTGAAGTGTCAATAAGAAAGTCATAGTATTTGATTAATGCAAGTGATTAGTATTGACATGTCAGTAAGACGTCAAAAGCAAGAAGACTCAAAGAAATTACAGAATGTACAGACTGTCATGGTTTGATTTCATCAGTTGCGCAAAACATTTGTTGTTGCCATTTGCTGCCTGAGGTATTGATTTAGTACCGCAGGCTGGTTTTGCACAGAAGCCAGATTTTAGTGCCAATCCAACCCTAGCATTAACTCCAATTGGTAGCCGCTGCGCCGTGATTGCATAAAGTTGAACTCCACTCAACTGTCTCACAGTCCCAATGGTCTCTGTTGCATGAAATCACCAACTCCCATCAAAAAGCAATGACTTCTTGTTGCTTTGCCAGTGCGAACTGCAGTCAGTGTGAACAGACTCTGACTTCATAGCAAAGGAGACAAGAACAGATGAACAGAGGGAAGCCACGCAGTCTAATAGCTGACATGCTAAATTCAGCTTGACTAGAGGCCGAGGGCAATGGAGCAGGGGCCTGTTAAATCATGTCTGTCTTTACAGACTCATCTCAAGGAAAAGATCAGAGCATGTGTCACAGTCTGGGAGGAGAGAGAGGCAGAAGGAGAGCAAAAGACAACACTTGAAAAACAAATGTAGCTCACTGATGTAAATGCAAATCGCGACAGTCTGTTATGGCTTCAGCAAACAGTATTTATCACCATTTTCCAGGATTATTTCACATCATATCCACAGCTAAAGGCAAATGTACCAGACTGATAAATCAAACTATGTAGAGAGCAAATAAAAGACATTAGCGGACCGTTCATAAATGTGGCAGCTTTATGAAGGTTAAACGTAGGGGACGCTGAATGACAAATGCTGAAACCATTCTAAATTCACAAGGGAGAAACTGAAACTATGAGGAGAAATGAAATCAAACCTACACAAACGTTGCTTCCAGGTTGACAGACAGCATCCGCAACCACTCTTTAGAAAACCTGCGACTGACTTTTCACACCTTGACCTGATTCAAAACCTCTCTTGTTTTTTAGTTTAAAAAAAAGTGACTTTTTTTAACGATCACGACAGAAACCGTTAATGACCAATAAATCCAGAACCAATTTTTAATAATAGTTTTATTTGCTTTTTGGCCCAATAGTAATACACAGCCATTAGACAACAACAGATAATAATACTAATATTTATTTTGCCATTATTTTTATTATTATACATATGCAAATATGTTTTGTGCTCTAGAAAGTTACAAATTGTTGGCAGCGTTGCTAAGCCCTGTGGGCTTTTTTTTCCCCCTGGAGTTGGGCTTTAAAAGTGTTGCAGTGGGTTGTTTTTCATGTCTGTGGGTTGATGCGGCCCTAATAACGTGATATTAAAAAAAAAAAATGCTGATTTTTTACCCCACGGGATGCGATTTTACTGGGAGACCCCCCTGAAAAGCCATTGGGCTAGTTTTGAGCTGGGTTTGAGAAGCAATTGGGAAGGTTTTGTTGTGAAAACCTGGCAACCCTGATTGTTGGGCTAAGTCTAACTGTTTAAATTGTTATCATGTAAAAGGTTGAGTAATTTATGCAAACGATACATTAAATAAGTTAGTTCACCACTGAGTGGATGTCATTTATCAAAAGTAGAAAAGTGCGAATATGGCAGGAAAAGGAAAATTCAGTCGAACTGATTCATCGGTTAAACCTTACCTTTTAATGATTTACCATCAAGTAAAAGAGTCTTAGATCTTCACAAAGAGAAAGTGCCTTTGATCTCTTCAAAGAAAGCTTTTTTAGTGATGCATGACATGCACGGTTGCCAGGGAGTTGCTAAGGGGTTGCAAAAATAGCCCAACCCCAGTTGTATAATAGGGGTTTGAATTGTCACTGGTCTCACGGATCAATCCGATTACGATTATCATGTCAATGATTCGATTCCACGATGCGTTGCATTAAAAATTTTCAATATTATTGCACATGGCTACATTTTTGTTAATGAATACAAGCAGTCAGATATATGAACTCCCTTTTTATTTGATCTGCTCCAAGAAAGTACACTTCCTGAATGTAACAAACAAAACAAAATAGTCTGAACACAGCATAGGACAGGAGCATTTAGAACTAATAAACACTAGTAAATACCAAAAGCGCTTAAAACTGTCAAGTAGCTTTACAATAACGCTCACATATGTACACTCGCTCCCACACTGTAAATGTTAAAATAGTGGGAGCATTTTTATTACTCGCTTGTGTGTTGTTTTCGCCTCCCTCCGCCGTTTTAGAAGCGTGTATGCGACAAATTTTACATTTATATTTTAATCATTTAGCAGACGCTTTTATCCAAAGCGACTTATAGAGGGCACCTCAAGGGCATCTTAGTCATGGTATCGAAGGTGGAGAGAGTGTTGTTCATTCACAATCCCCATTTTCAATTCCTGTCGGCATGGGAATCGAACCAGCAACCTTCAGGTTACAAGCCCGACTCCCTCACCATTAGGCCACGACTCCAACAAATGTCGAAGAAACGTCAATATAATGGATTATGGTTATTACTGCATCGATGCAGAATCGTCCATGTGCGCGTCGCAATATATCGTAGAAACGATTAATTTCAACACCCCCGGTGTATAAGATATTCTGGTCTCCAGATGGCTCAGGTCCCTGATGCTGATCTTGTCAAACAAAAAGTTGAAGTCTAAAAGCTTACAAATGAAACTGCATTACATTCACGCATTTAGCAGACAATTTTATCCAAAGCAACTTACACCGAATTCAAGGCACATTTGATCAGTTCATGCACGCCTGGGAATCGAAGCCAAGACATTGGGTAACTTATTAACAAGCCACACAATTCAAAGTATCATTCGTGTCTACTGCATTATCAGCAAGACATGCTGAACTTTAATACTTAGGCTTAACTTAACAGTAAAACCTTTATCTTTAATGTATCGTATTCTGAATCACTCGAGAGCACTGAAATATAACCTTTCCATTTCCTTTTGGGAAACAATGCTCCTGGTTATTTGTATAATTAAGAATCTGGAGCATAATGACTCATGCAGCCTGCTATCCCAGGAAGACGCGCACATGGCATGTTTCAACAGCAGTGCGAATCCATTCGTGTCAGCGGGACAAAGACCCCTCGAGCAAACGTTCTGACGGACTCCATCTCCATCGCATCTAAGATGAGACAGACCAATAAACGAAGCTGTCCTTTTCAATCAGCCTCTGTGTGGAAAATTAAGAATAAATGAAAAGGTCAATTCAAAGACGCTTGGCCTTTCAGAGACAGCCATCAGTCGGTCAATGTTTATTCTGCAATATATTACAAGATTAACAGTCACTGTTGTCATTTAAGAAAACCATTCTGCTGGCCAATCAGCTATCAAAACGAGAATAGAAAAATTAAAATGAGAAGATACAATTCTGTCTTACAGATGAATTAGAAGTAAATTTAAAAAAAAAAAAACAGGTTGTTCCTCTTTTTGAGTTAGCAAGTAAAAACCCCCCAAAATCCCTTTACTTGCAACCAAAAATACTTTAAATAACAGTGTGTGAGATCAGTGCCCCAAATCTAAACTTCCATACAAGTCAAAGATTACCATAATGATATCTTTGGTGTCTTAAAGCTCAAAACACTGTTAAAAGCATGATCGCACTTTCATAATGGGTCTGAATACATGCACTTACTCCTCTAGACTAATGGATCAAACTTCATACACAAGAGGACAAATTCACTGCGGGGCATTTTATCTATCCACAGTGTTCCCTACCTTTTTGTGCGTCCATCACAAGATGAAATTGGGGGGAGGGTTTGGTTAAAAACAACTATTTTATTTTAAAAATCATATTATAAAACGTAAATAAAAAATAAAACTAAAAAAAAAATAAACTTTTGTTTTAAAGCAGCCACATTCTTTACTTTCTAATCAATGCATGAATCAATTAATCAATCAAGTATGCTTCCTTCAGTTCTGTAATTTAAAGGGATAGTTCACCCAAAAATGAAAATGATCCCATGAGTTACTCACCCTCATCCTAGGTGTATATGACTATCTTGTTTCAGACAAACACAGTCAGTTACATTTAAAATTACGACAGGGTCCTCACACCATCGATGCTCGAGCCCTAAACATTCGGGCTTTTCCAATCTTTATTATGGTAGTGAATGGGAGGGGAGATGCATCCATCCCACAAAAAAATGCATCCATCATAAAAATAATCCAAATGGCTTCAGGGGGTTAATAAAGGCCTTCTGAAGCGAAGCGATGGGTCTTTGTAAGAAAACCCATATTTAAATTTGATCAACTATAATAACTAGCTTCCGGCAGACGGCCGTACTCATCGGTTTACAGTGAAAGAGTGACCTCTGACCCGACACATGACGTAATGACGAATACGGAATTGCAGAGGATAGAACATAACAACACACCAGGCACGAATTAGAAGTCTAAAGCAAGAAATTTTCAAGAGAAAAGTAGGAGGATTTCAATAAAAGAGAAGAGGAACTTGAGTTTGTTGCCCAGCCTTATTCGTTTGAACCGCGAAAGGCGTCTCAGCTTACGATACTCCTACATCTTGCGTCATACATTGTATCAGGGGGTTACTCATTTGGTGCAAGTTGACTTGCACAGTATTTTACTTTATAAAGTCTTAAGTCAGGAGGCCTTTATTAACCACTAAAAGTCGTATGGATTATATTTAATGATCAATGGATGCATTTTTTGGGGGCTTCAAAACACGCCTTCCATTCACTCCCATTATAAAGCTTGGAAGAGCCAGAAACGTTTTAAATATATCTCCGATTGTGTTCATCTGAAAGAAGAGAGTCATATACACCTGGCTTGAGGGCAAGTAAATGTTGGGATAATTTTCATTTTGGGTGAACTAACCCTTCATATAGTATACATGATGGACACACTAGTCAAAAGTACACAATTACGCTCTCAAAACACCTGTCTAAGACTGCATAAATATCCATTTTCCTCCCTGTGAAAAAAAAACACAAATAGTAAAACTCTGATATCAGCCAGACTGATTAATTGCCTGAAGTTTGACTATGTTGAGATTATCAGGCAGTTTCAAAATCTACTGACATCTCTGTTAATCAATAATGCACGTTTGTCTGTTTTAATACAGAACACATTTCTGTGGCTTAATATTGTATAAAAATAAATGATTACGCTATTTTGTATTTCTCATTTATTGTAATTAACTTGTATTATTTATCATGCACTCTGGTCTCATGATATCAATATCGGCCTCTGGCAAACCCATATAGACCAAACACTAAAAACAACAGCATCATAAAGTGAATTACACTTAGGTGAAACTCCTATTGCATCAGAAAAGAAACCAAGACAAAATGACTTGAGCATGTTCACCACTGAAACCTCAGTCTGAGGAGATTTAGGGTACAGTAAGAAGGGTCAGCCTAGATCTACGGACCAAGAGATAACCTTGGGGTTTTATACACAACCACCGTTTTCAGTTATGTCAATGTTATATTAAATCTACACAAGAGGCTGACGAGCTCAAAAGATGAGGAAGTCGAGAAGTTCTTTTAAAAAAGATGTACCATTGGCCATTAACAGGTACTTAAGTTGGAGCCACTTTGCTTAAGCACACAGAAATCACTGAACTAAGGCTACATAGCAAATGCACTAAAACCCACTCAGAAGACCTTAGCAGCTGCAAAGCATCACCGTGACAACCACCAAGAACACCGTTGCATTGCGGTGGTGACTTTTGCATATGTAAACACCACTCACATTTTCATCTCAAAATGTAAATCTAGCATAAAATGAAATGCTGACAGCAGACAATAAAGATGCCCTCTCTCTCTTCTGGATATTTTAGCACCCTTGCTGACTTATGGTCTATTTTTTGCACATTCTGAAGAATCACTTCCTCATCAAATCACAAAAAAAACCCAAGAAAGCACTCATGCACAATAGTGACCACCAACTCCACACGAGAACATGGGTGATGATCTCCCCTTTTTTCTTCCACTGCAGAAATGCCGGAAGGATTGTGGGAAGTGGGAAGATTTGGAGCCAGTCAGTGCTCTAAACTCATGACCTCTGCAATGGTAAAGTTACTTACTAGAGATTTGTGCACAATGTGACACAAAACGGTAATGGTGGTTGGGATACTGTGAACTAGCCTATAAACACACCAAAAAAAAAAACTTGTCAGATAGATCCAGCACATTCTAATGCACAGGGCCGAAAACATATCTTGCAGTTTGTTGATGAGACTGAGCAAACTTTGTTTTTACAGACAACATTGCATCATTGTGACTGATGGAAAAAAGAAGAAGCTAAAGTACTCTTCTTGAAGCGTTTCGGATCACAACATGTGAAATTAAAAGGAGAGTTCAGCCAAAAATTTAAATTCTCTCATAATTCTAAACCTGTCAGACTGATTTGGAACACAAATGAAGATTTTCTGAAAAAGTGCTTTTTCGTCAAGAGTGAATGAAATCCATCGGGGTCCAATGATGTTTTGGACCCCATTGAATGGACTAAACCACTCCTTTAAGTACTTTTTTGAGCATCAAAGAATGAAGAAAGTCACAGGTTTGGAATGACAAAACGGAGAAAAAAAAAGTATTTTCAAAGGGCCCTAAAAATGTAGTTTTTATTAAAGTTTCAGGACTAATAAGACATGCTTTTTGATTAATAAAATTGAATTTAACCATTAAAATGGAGTTGTGTAAAAAAAAAAAATGTAATACAAAAATACTAAAATGGAATAAAATGGAAAAAAAAAAATGGAACTTTCACAGGGCCCTAATAAGGGATAAAAGGGACAAATAAAGTCAGGTCTCTGCATGTAATCAACATAAAGCATTGCTCGTTGAATTATCTCATTACTGCCCTGTTGTTCTGCATGCATTACCCAACAACATAATCTAAAATCAAGTCCACAGGGGAACAGTCCAATGCCATAATCCTGCCCAATGTCATCTGTTTTCTTCCTCACCACTCCAGGACGGGGTTCATTTAGTGACTCCGCCATCCCATCGCAAAGACAAAGACCCGATGATCGTCTCAGGCAGTAATCATATCAAAAGAATGATGCTGTTGACGTGCTTATGACAGGCTTAAGCATGCATGATGCACGAATGATGCCCGCAAACTCAACCTGAAGGATTAGAATGATTGCGTTTAAATCTCCGAGCACTTGAGTACAAGCCCTTTCCTCCACACATCCGATATGTTGCAATCCAGCTTGAGGGATGGCTTGAACCCTCCTTAGGGAGAGAACGAAAGAACGCGGCTTTACATAAGCCGGACAGCAACATACAGCTGTGAGGTCTGGCCGGATTAACAGATGCTGCGCTTGAGATTAACATTCAGACGAAAGAGGAAAAGAGAAATTACGTGCTTGCGTAAACGGTCATTCTGAGAAGCTGCTGTTTTGATGGAAGAAACTACACAGATATCACGAAACAGAAAGAAAAAATGACGACTAGTCACTGAAATCAACAAATGTCTCTTTTTGCACTTTATTTGTTCATTCATACCTCTAAAACATCTACTTAGCTTCTCAGTTTCAAAAGCTGACCTGTATCAACTTGTTTATAAAACAATGAAACTTGTTCATGTGTGGAAATATTACATTAAGATTGCAAGCTGTAGCAAAGGAACAGTTAATCATGAAGGAACGTTCAGCGCAACAAATGTGAAAGTCTATTTGAAATGTTGATGCTGCTAAACAGAAGCAGATATTAAGAAGCGGACAAGTGTTGATCGATGGACACGCAAATAAAACAGCGTGCTTAAGCGTAAACTTTTTCTCAAAATTGTGAGATCAAAAGCTTTTTAATTTGCGGCTGTCCTTAATTAATGTATTTTCGTTTTATGTAATCATATATATATATATTTTTATCATCAAATACCCTTTCAACATTTCTTGTCTGTTGCTTAAATATAAAATGGCAATGACCCATTTGCTTGTAAAATATCAGCAAGCAGAATCGCACATGAAAAACCATAATCGGTGCATCTCAACTTAAGATTTTTATAGCACTTCCTTTTTTACAATACCAGAATCATCTCTTCTACTTCACGCAAATGGCAAATATTTCTGACACGTGAACAAAAGATCAAACAATCAACTAAAACTAATCAATAACCAACTGATGTAAACCCAATACAGTGTTGCTTCAGTAGTTAATCAGTAATGAGGCAATAATAACACACCTACAGACATTCAGATCGAGATCAAAATGCCCTAACTACGTACTCATGTGGATCTACATTAATAAACAATGATAGAAATGAAATAATCATGCCTTACCTTCAATATCTCCCCACGTTTAAAACTCAGCTCATCATCTGCAGTTGCTTTGAAATCATACTTGGCAATGGCCTCCATGATTCAGCCTGACGGACAGCTATGTGTTGAGGTACAAATGCCTTCTGCTGCAGTTTATATCCCTGTTGTGGACCAGAGGACCAGACAATGAGATCTCAATAGCGATGGTGAGCACAGATCCAAGAAGACACAATGATGTCCACCTGCCTCTCTCTCTCTCTCTCTCTCTCTCAGCCCCGCGTCTCTCCCCCCGTCGCGATCCTCACATAAAGATCACGGCGAGAAACCTGTGAACAAAATACACTCTTTCAGAAAATCCGATAAGGATCGATAGTGTTCATCTAGTGTTCTAGATTGTTCAATGGGCCGCGCCCCACGATACAACTGGCATTAAACGCAAACGCTCCCCCATAAAGAGGAAGGAAACCCGTCTGCTTGACGTCTCTCGCGGCCAATGACGCGCCGCGAGCAGAGCGGGGCGTCCAGTGAGATAAGCGCGTCGAAGCGGCCTCTGCCAATCAAAGCTCAAGAACGGATCCGTCTGGTGTTCGACCAATTGCCGTTTAGAATTTCACAGAACGCAGCGCTCGATAACGTCATAGCGCTATAGAACGTGCACAGAATATTGGTTTAAACCCGTGAGCGAATATCAAGGACTGCGCAGACATAATAAACACCGCTACGCAAATGTATCAGCGATATCTGATTTATAGCGGAGAAAATTGCGTAAATGACACCGGAAATGGAAGCGCGTCTAATGTTACCGTACATTTGAATCATAATGACGTCCAGCATTGTGTTGCAAATCAACGTTTGGTAATGACGTATGGTTGCCTGACGTTTAGCATCATAAATGTTCCCAACATTCAAATAAAATGAGCTGTAATGATTGGTATTGTTTACCATTACGCATATAGTAACACAATATAAATGTTGTAGTCATGTTTTTAAAGTGTAACTATGTGTCGTATGAGAAGAAATATCAGTCATTTCAGTACAGTTCAGTCCGAAGGGTCTAGTTTATATAAATGACGTAAAGTAGCGTTAAAACAACACACGAAACTGAGTTTCTTTTGTCAGTGTTTTGTCAACATGCGTAGAAGAAAACAAGCGATGATTTCGTTATCATAAATAATCGCGAATGTTGATAATGTATAGTAATGCACACAGGCCTTATGGCCTTTGCTCATGTTAACATGAAAAAAACAACACTGACGCTGGCAGGCAGAGAAAAACTGAAGTTTCACATACTCACTCTTGTAAACAACTGTAAGGGGCCAATACTCGCTCTCTCGTTTTAATGAACCAAGAATCCACTCCAGTTGGTCTTTAATCGTTGGTGAGGTTGAGCCCTTGTTCCTCGCCCGACTTGAAATGGTGAAAAATTGCTGTATTTTTCTGTTTATTTCCGTTTCCTCCTTGATACAGCATGTGCAGTTTCCGCCTGCCCCTAGTGGACGAGTTGCGTCATTACACCATTTTATAATGGTATTCAATTAGCGCCATCTTCTGGTCAAATATCAAGAGTATTTTAATGCACTGCCTTTATTGTGGCTTTTTACCACATGGCTTGAAGCTGAATCATCTTCACTGATTCGGTTGCACTTTCAGCATCAAATGTATTAGCCTATTAAATTCTGTCTACATCTGTCACTACCACAGCATATTTCTACATTTGTGTATATGATGATGTGGCAAAATTGAGTTGATGTGATTCTATGAAGCAAGCAATAACCTCTACATTACCCATCAATTCTGTTTAATTGGTGCTTGACCTCAGAGCACCTGAGAAGAGCCACCGCATGTAGTCCAGCTGCACATTCACTAATTGCCCATCCATAAATACAGAGTAAATACTTTAGAATATAAATTATTCAGGGATTAAAAATGACAAATTAATGTATTTTGAAACTCAGCCCACCTTAGCACATTCATAGATACTAGCTGCCTTATGGTTTTATTATGTGTACACATTTGTTTTTTGGATTATTTTTCACAACTGTCTGTATATCTAATTGGCCTATCCAGAATTACCTTCATGCACGCACGCGCACACACACACACACACACACACACACACACACACACACACAGGTTTGTTTTGCTATCAGTATCAAGTGAGGACATTCCATAGACATAATGGTTGTTATACTGTACAAACTGTACATTTTATCCCCCTACACTAACTCTACTCCTAAACCTACCCGTCACAGAAAACATTCTGCATTTTTACATTTTTAATGAAACACTGTTTAGTATGTTTTTAAAACTATTTTAAATGTGAGGACGAATGAAACACGTTTGCATCGTAATAACAGTGTAATACCCATGTCATTATACAACTTTGTGTCCTCATAAATCACAAACACACACACACACACAATATTCAACTATATTGGATATTCATAATAAAATGTTTACAAGACCAAAATTATGATTAATACTGGCAGTGTGGAATATGTATGCGTTTGGCATCAGGTTAAAGTATTTATATGACACTTACATACGACATTCTGGTCGGAATATTCTTATAAATATGTACAAGCAAAAATGTTCAAAGAATGTTTTGATAATGTTCCTATTATGAAGATGTTATTTCTGAATGCTCAATACATCCAGTTTTCCTTAAACGTTTTAAAAACCTATTTCTTGGATATGCCATCATTCCATTTTTCAATCTGCAAATTATTTTAGGAACATTAACTTTGAATGTTCTCTGAACACTCGGAAACAAGTAGGGTAAAGTGGGAGATGGTCCTCACTGCAGAGCACGAGATCCAGATCCAACTCCTCCCACTTTACATATCCTAAACCTACCTGTCTGCACCCCATGGATCTAAACTAGGGCTGAACGATTTTGGAAAATAATCTAATTGTCTAAATAATCTAATCTAATCTAAACATTTAATATGTGATTATTTTTTAAGATCTTTATCTTATGTATTATTCAACAAAGACAAGGAATAAATCATTGTAGGGGAGGGAATATTCCATTCCGATTCTGGGAATCACAGTCCAATTTCAAAACGATTCCTGATCATTTTTTCTTATTGATTAGTCATATTACTAAAACAAATGTAATTATTTAATTACATATGTAGATAAGTATGCATTAAAAAATGTAATTAAAACACAATGCAAGGGTAAGCAAAGCTTCTCACAACGCACCCTGTTCAATGTCCTTGTAATTCGCTTCCGAACTTTATTAAAGATTATTTTATAGATTGTTCGAGTGGTGTGTGTGTGTGTGTGAGCAATTCACCCTTCACTGGCAGTTTGATTGACAGGCGATCTAACCAATCATAACCCCGAATCCACCATTTTGTTCGACAAAGCAGTCAGGGGAGTTAGTAGATTAATATTGGTGAACTTGAACTTGTGTGTGCTCACGTCTTTCCACGCTTGAAACAACATTCCTTCTGATGTTCATTCATGTTTATTTGATGCTATAAATGAACTAGTATGAAGAGATGTTGATTCACGAGCCGCTTGAAGGAGCTACAGCGATCTGTCACGACACATTAAAGAGACACTATACGCTATTTATTGCTTAAACTTCTTTAATAAATTACGATATATTACATATGAAACTGTTTCATATGTCTGTCGGCGTCTTGTCAGTGTCATCTTTGCTCCGCGATGTATTTTTCACTCCGTGAGAACATGATGTGTGGCGTGAGAGCGGCTTGTTGGACAAAGCAACAGTAACTAAAGGGGGCGGGTCTGTGCTATGCCCGACAAGCAGTTTACATCAGTTTCATATTTAATATATCGTAATTTTTTAAAGATGTTTAAACAATAAATAGCGTATAGTGTGTCTTTAATGTGTCGTGACAGATCGCTGTCGCTCCTTCAAGCGGCTCGTGAACCAACATCTCTTCATACTAGTTCATTTATAGCATCAAATAAACATGAATGAACATCAGAAGGAATGTTGTTTCAAGCGCGGAAAGACGTGAGGACACACAATTTATCAAGTTCAAGTTCACGTTAACTCACCTGTCTGCTTTGTCGGACAAAATGGCCGATTCGGGGTTATGATTTGTCAGATCGCCTGTAAATCAAACTATTTGCGAAGCCTCAATTCACAAAACTTCACATCACAGTTAAATATTATGAGAATAGTAAGGCCTGTAGATAGAGTACATGCTGTTTAAGGAAAATATAATTATATTTTCAGAATGATAAAACGTCTCTTCCTACTATCAAAATAATTAAAGTAGTTACTCCGTTCTGAAGACCAATTCCTTTGTTTTTCAATTAAATTTAATCTAACTAGGTGGTTGAAAAATATTTGGACTCTATATTTAAAACTTAGCTCAAGTTAGCATCAGGTATAGTTAGCTAGCCAGTTAGCATCAGCTAACAATATTTTTCAAATAAGATATTATAATTTTGTAAATCATTATTATCGATTATATTCTTTTTTTTCACATCCTCGGGACATTTTTCATACTTGGCTTATAATTTATGTAATTTAAACTATGACAGCTATTCTGGACACATTTAACTTTTGTTTCACAGAATAAAAATATATGTATTTATAAATATTAAATGAACGTCCAACTAAAACGTTTCAGAGGACAAAAAAAACGTATAAACAAAGGTTTTTGTGCTTAGATAAGTTAGTAAGTTTGCTTAAATAAGATAATTTTGAACAAAACGTCACAAGAACGTTTGTTCATAACTTTGAGACATCCTTTTCCAGAACGTTATTGTTTATCACAAAACCTCAATACGATTGATTGAAGTTCCTTAGATGATCTGCTTCAATTTGTGTTGGTGCTGATCAATCCCCTCCAGGTTTCATTAGCAGGACAACGTTTAATCCTACATTGTCAAACGTGTTTCCACTTTGTAGACACTTCAAACCCGTCTGATTAAACCGCTCACTAATTATAATGGCAGTCCCAGTGGAGCATGCAAACATGCGGTGGAAATAACACCCCAAATGAGATTAGTTCCTGTAAATAAACGCGATTAAGGTAGTTCAGCAACCAGTTATGTGCAGTTTCTCGTTTCTGTGCCCAAAGTGCCCATATGAATGACGATGTTGGTCACGTCAGCAGCATCAGGCAGCAAATCAGACGCTCCATCGAGCTCAACACACAACTCCTTTTCTGCGAGGCTCATTTTTCCAGATGTTCTGTGTATCAGGAATGAACGGGAGCGTTAACCTCACAGGAGACACATTTTGATCGGACAATGAAGGCTGGAGCTGGAGACATGTTGGCGATGAAGGAGCATCAGGAGCTGTCAACTAGTGGCATGTGTTTCAGAGAGATGTGAGACAAACCCCTGGAGATACTCAGATAAAGGTAGGTTAGTGCAAATCAAATTTGATAAATACTTGTTTTACACTAACAAAAAAGTGCCAAAAAGTGTTTGTGGACAGGCACCATGTCAATAACACATTGACATTATATAATACTCAATGTGAATGCATCATGTTTTTTTGCCTTGGAGTGCAATGTAGGATATATATATATATATCTCAGGGTATAAAAAAATTATAATAAAATATATAAAAAATAATTGTCAAATTTAGTAAATAAAATTAAATTTGATACATTTTTGGAAATAATTCATTTAATCAATAAATTAATTTAATTTATTGATTTTAACTTTGACAGCCCTAACCATCTTTGTATAAATACATCAATATTGTCAATAAAATAAAGAGACAAAATGGCTACAACAGGCATAATCCGAACACAAACTCCATTTGCAATCCTGGAAAAAAGCATATTTGTTGGGACAAATATGATAAATTGTTCTGTTTGGAGTTCACAGTATGCAGATTTCACTGTTTACAAAAAAATAAGTGTTGAATGTAAGTTTAAGTGTGTCTCAAATTACAGTAGCTTCTACTGTCAGATATTCTATAGTGAAAAAGACGACTAAAAATTAATCTACTTAACAGTAAGTTTAGCATTTATTCTCATATGTCATTTAAAATATGTTTCGAAACAATCAGTAGGATCCTGTTGTTAATAACATCTGTGCATTTGTATTTCATGATCAGTTTGTGATGGATTTCATCGTGAGCCCCACTGACAATTCCAGCGATGAGTTTAATTCATCTCAACATTTTAACTCAGGTAAATACACTATAAAAATGTTGTTGTGCAAACGAAATGTGCGTCATGTGGCAAATTAACAGGCTTTGTTCAAGTCAAACATATTATTTATGACTATATAAGGTTAGACCATCAAAAGTCATTTTAAGTGTAAAGTATAGGTCTCTTCGTTTATAATGGGTAATTTTTTGTTAATTAGATTAATTTGTGGTTCTCTGCTTGTGTCTAGCTCATGACTCACAGGCTTTATGGCACGGATAATGTTCAGTCATTATCACAAAACAAACCCCGACATGATGTTTATTGTGTGATAATGACTGGCTGACTGTTGAATTTAATTAATTTTGAAAATAAAGAGACCGTAGAATGCTATAGCACACACGACACATGAAAATAGCAGTTATGTAAAAAAATAAAAAATAAAAACAGTTACAAGGGACAACAGTCAAATGCATAATTTTAGGATTTGTTATGCATTTCAAAAGTTTGAGGTTGGTAAGATTTTCTCACCAAGACTGCATTTATTTGATCAAAAATATAGTAAAAACAAAAATATTATTACAATTTAAAGTAACCGTTTTCTATTTGATTATATTTTAAAATGTAATTTATTCCTGTGATGTCAAAACTGAATTTTCAGCAACATTACTCCACTCAGTGTCACATTTCTTATGATTATTATCAATGCAGAAAACATTTGTTCAGAAGTTAAAAAGAACAGACTTTATTTGAAATTGAAATCCTGAAATCTGATCTTACTGACCCCAAACTTTTGAATGGTACTTATTTAACTTTTGAAACTAAAAATGAAAATAATGAAATAAAATAAAAGCATGTTTTGAATGTACTTTGAGACTTAAAGCTCAAAACATTTCTCTTTTGTTTCCTGCAGACACTGACGAACAGTATCACAATGTCCTCATGCCAAGCGTTTATGGCGTCATCTGCTTCGTTGGCATTATAGGCAACTGCATCGTCATCTACACCATCGTCAAGAAGACAAAGTTCAGGGCGCAACAGACGGTGCCTGACATTTTCATCTTCAGTCTTTCCATTGCAGATCTTCTGTTTCTCCTAGGCATGCCGTTCCTCATTCACCAACTGGTGGGAAACGGTTCCTGGTGTTTCGGTGCCACCATGTGCACCGTTATCACAGCGCTGGACTCCAACAGCCAGATTGTGAGCACCTACATTTTAACAGTCATGACGTTGGATCGATATCTGGCGACAGTTCATCCCATCCGCTTCAACCACATTCGCACTCCATGCGTGGCCGTGGCGGTCGTCGGCCTGGTGTGGTTCCTCTCGCTGCTGTCCATCACGCCGGTGTGGATGTACGCCGGCCTCATGCCCCTGCGAGACGGTTCGGTGGGATGCGCTCTGCTCCTCCCCAATCCGGCTACAGACACCTACTGGTTTACTCTCTACCAGTTTGTGCTGGCGTTCGCTTTGCCTTTGGTGATCATTTGTGTGGTGTTTTTCAAGATCCTTCAGAACATGGCAGCCACGGTCGCCCCACTTCCCCAGCATAGCCTTCGCGTGCGCACCAGGAAGGTCACTCGGATGGCCGTCGCCATATGCCTGGCATTCTTTATTTGTTGGGCACCTCATTACATCTTGCAACTGGCACATCTGAGTGTGCAACGGCCCAGTTACGCCTTCCTCTACGCCTATAACATTGCCATCAGCATGGGCTACGCCAACAGTTGCATTAACCCGCTTCTTTACATCATTCTCAGTGAAACCTTCAAAAGACAATTCATCGTAGCCATCCGGCCAGTGCACAAAGACTTCCGGGCTGATCCGGGAACGGCCGAGGGGAGCGTCAGTCTACGTTTGGCCCCAGACGGAGCGCACCAGTCCCAGTCCTCCCGGGAGCTGTTGCCGGTGACCGTGGCTGTACATTGAAACTATTATCTCAGCAGGAAACGCTGGGAAACTGCACTGCAGACATGCTGAACACATTTATCTATAATGAGCATGCAGCTGAAAAGAAGTCTATGAACGTTTAGGAGGCTTTCTCATTAACGGAGTTTGGTTTGAAAGGATCTGTGATGTTGCACATTTTCCTCGTCATATTTCTGTGCAGTGAAAGAGATATGATATATATACACAATCCAATTATAGCAACACTTTTACATCACAATTATTTACTGCCTTGCAGTGGCTTTTACAATCATTTGTTTTCTGTAAAACAGGGCTTTATAGGGTTGGTACGATATTCAGTGGAGATCAAAATTAGAGAACAACCGGAAATTTCCTAAATTTCAGGGTCACTGCTTAGTCCTATTTGTGGTTATCCTAAAAGGAGTAGAAGGACCGTTTTTTTAAAACAGATTTCCTAAGTTAAGAATATTCTGATATACAGTATAAAAAACTTAAAGGGTTAGTTCACCCAAAAATAAAAGTTCTGTCATTAATTACTCACTGTCATGTCGTTCTACACCCGTAAGACCTTCGTTCATCTTCAGAACAAAAATTAAGGTGTTTTTAATGAAATCTGAAAGCTTTTTGTCCCTATTGACAAATACGCAACTACCACTTTCAAGCATCAAAAAGGCAGTAAAGACATCCTTAAAGTAATCCATGTGACTCCAGTGGTTTAACCTCAATTTTATTTTTGTTTGTGCAAGAAAAACATAATTTACCACTTTATTTACACAATATTAATCTCGAAAACACATTCACGAGAGCACCACAATGACACATGTGGGAGAGTAGATGTTGCGTGAACTTGAGTTGGAGATTCCTATTTTGTAAATAATGTGGCGAATTATGTTTTTTTTTGTGCAAACAAAGCACTCATGTCACTTCATAAAATTGAGGTTACTCCACTGGAGTCACATGGATTACTTTAATGATGTCTTTACTACCTTTATGGGACTTGAATGTGACAGTTGTGTAGGATGTCTTTGGAGGGACAGAAAGCTCTCTTGATTTAATCAAAAGATCTTCATTTGTGTTCCAAAGATGAACGAAGGTCTTGTGTGAACGATCCCTTTAAATGAGACATCTTAAAAAATAAATCAAAATTGGAGAACACTTCCAGATGCCTCCCAGTTATTGGTGTTAATCTGGCACATGGTGCTAATTTCCTTAATTATCTGACGAACCCTGTTTAACTCGCAGCATTTCTGTTAGGATACCTTTCCAATTTTCTCTGACTTTGCAAGATGGCTAACCGCTCTAAGGTGACTGAAACCCTCCAACAGGGATAAAGGCCTAATAGGTGACCCATTGCAAGAGAAGTTGGTCATCCAAATCTGTGATTTCTACAATATTGCAGCTTTATAATGACACTCATTCATTCAAGTCAACCAAAAAGGCTGGCCGTCCACATAAGACAAATGCATGAGAGTACAGGATGCTCTCTGTCACACTGCAAAACAGTAAAGCAGTTTCTTGAAGCTAAGAACATTGACATAATGAAACTGAAAATCTCTGTAAAATCCTTGGTGACAAAGTTATGGCTATGAAATCCATACCACACCGGAGCAGTGTGAGAAACTAGTGATGTCCTCAAGTCATTCAAAGCAAGGGCTTCAACACTTACTTTTCATTTTGACATTTATATATGTTTTTGAAAATCATTTTTTGCTCACCAAGTTTGCATTAATCTGATGAAAAATACAGGGGAAAAATGTAATATTAAAAGTAATTGTTTCTATTTTAATATATTTTGAAATGTAAATTATTCCTGTGATGGCAAAGCTGTTTTATTTATTTTAGTACATTAAGTAAAACTAAATAAGTGATAAATGTTAACTTTTTTTTTCAAGTGACAATTTGTTTTTTATGGTTTTAGTTAATAAGCCCGAGGACGGTTTCTGCATGTTACCTATTTCCACTTTACTAAGTCCATATAAATGTCACATTTTCTACCTCACAAGGGACTTGCATTTATTTATAAAATCATTTTGCATTGTAAAGTCATTGAAAATAGTTCTTATGAGCTATTGTTAATCATCCATGTTTTTTGTTGGAAACACAACTCTTGTTTTTGATGTAAATGTGTGTGTGCTCGTACTAGTTTTTGATATTATATGTTTTATGTTGCCTTCTTTAATTGTTTAATTAATTTATTGGTGTATTAAATATTTAAATAATCTGTGCATATAAATAGCACCACAAAATGTCCTTTATTGTCACTAAGTCGGCGACTGGTATGGAGATATAGTGGGCCATGGCAAATTGTGTGTCTGTACAGAACAGGACATGTAACGTTCACAATACCAGGCATGGTTCATCTAAAAAGAGAAAAAACTGTAAAACTGTTTCCCCCCATTTTATGAGTATCCTGTGTTATTGAAACCAGATATAAAAATATTTGCAAAAAAGAAATTTGAAGTGCTCCATTTCTTCTTATGATTGCAGTGAAAAATCAAGTTTGTAGCTCAGAAACTGCCTTGCAATTTCATAGCATCCCTCAGCGCAACACACGCCTGCAGAATTGTCTAATCTGCAAAATTTAAATTTCATTTGCTTGTTAATGAGGGCTCATTATAAGGCAAACACGTATAGACAACTAACTTCCTCTGGCTGTGTGAAGGCGACTCTATTGAGAGGAAATTACCTGAACATATGTGAACTAGTTAAAGGATTCATATCTAGAATCATGAATGTGTAAATCGTGTACTGTGTTACCACAGTGATGTTCTAGGAAACGCTGCGAACACGTGAATTATGGTGCACATTTCACTCAGGCCCAGAGGAGAATGTTTGGTCTGTAATAAATTAAGTGGCTTTGTGTTTTATTAATTTGAGCGTGCACACGTGAATACATGATGCAATAATGCTGAGTGCCTGAAACTGTTTTAGATTTTCACAATAATAATTTGTGATATCCCGATATCCAGGACCATTTCAACCCTTTCCTTAGGACCGGGGTACAGACCTCCCTATCAAAAAAAGTGTCCCCATATTTAAAGGGTTCAAAACACTGCTTCGAAGCTTTATGAATCTTTTGTTTCGAATCAGTGAATCGGTTCGTGTATCAAACTGCCAAAGTCACATGAACTTTTGAAATTGCGAAAAACGTATGACATAACGAAGCCTCGTTTACTGAAATCACGTGACTTTGGTGCTCCAAACCACTGATTCGAAACTAAAAATTCATAATCATGGAAACACCGCACAATGTATCTGCATATGATAGGAAAAATGTCAAACGGCGATGGAAAAACGCAACAATTGACCCTTCGCAAAGACCCGCCCCCTTTAGTTACTGTTGCTATGTCCGGCAAGCCATGCTCTCTCACGCCACACATCATTCTCACGAAGTGAAAAATACATTGAGGAGCACGTTCAACTAGTTCACCAACGTTAATCTACTAACTCCCCTGACTGCTTTGTCAGACAAAATGGCGAATTCAGGGTTATGATTGGTCAGATCGCCTGTCAATCAAACTCATGGGGACCAAAAAAATGTCCCCATAAGATCAAAATTTACTAGTATTACTATACCTGTGGGGACATTTGGTCCCCATAACGTAGGGAATAACACACACACACACCCACACACACACACACACACACACACTCACACATTGGGTCTCCATGTTTTATGGGGATATTCCATAGACATAATGTGTTTTTATAGTGTACAAACTGTTTGTGTCCTCATAAATCACAAAAACGCCACACGCACACACACACATACACAAACACCCACAGCCTATTACCGTGGGTGCAGATAGTACATTTTAAGGGGAAAAAAATACATTTAAAATTCCTTAATAGAATTTGTCATAAATCTTTCATTTGTTTTACCAAGAGAGATACACTGCTATCTTACATAAAAAATTGAAGCAGAGGGATTGAAACTTGTGAACATTAAAAAATAAGAATAATGAAATTTTACACAATCTGTTCTTGTTCATTTGGAGAGATGGTTCAGTAGACTTGATCCTGACAAACATTGCAGTGCATTTCACCCTCTGTACATACTTAGCGTATATGATGTAGAATGCTATTACATTTATCCATCTTGACAGCTTCACTGATTGCTGTGGTTTTCATCAACAACAATACATGATGGTCTGGTTTTCTCAGAACCGCACTGAGTGTGATTTCTTGGAGCACATTAGCCTTGGGCTGTATAGAGCTGTTCTTGAGTCCATGAGAACAAGAATCACCAACATTTAACATAATAGCAGCTTTTTAAAGCAAATTGTTATTGATTGCGCTCAATTCACTCTTTTGTTTAAAGGAGAAAAATCCTTACTGTAATTTGTAAAGAAACAGGTAAACATCATCCCCTCCTGCCCTTCACTAATTAACACTTGTTTATTGGCAGTTTCCATTTATGAATTATATTCATATTCAGTATTACAATGAACATGAAATGCATAATAAAATGTGCAACATGTAAAAATGTTTTTGTCCAATAACCTTAAAATGTGCTTCTTGTGGACCTAATTACACATTGAAAAGCATTTATAATATTTGACTCATTTTTTGCATTAAATGGACCTAATTATAGCACAAATAAAAGCACATTTTTTCTTGATATATGTGGCCAAAACTGTGCAGCAATAGAAAGATATTAATTAAATAATACAATTAATTCCAAGGTCCAGCAAGGTTTACTTTTGATTTAAATCTGTTTTGTAACACATTTTTTTTTTTTCGTATTCTCTGGCTTAATTCATATCCATTCCCCTATTTCATTTTCTCACAGTGTTGCTTCTTGGCTCATTTAACCAATTCCTCACAATATACAAACAATTTTTATGACTCTACTGTTATGAAATGAAGTCTGCTCACTAGCAAATATGAAAAAAAAAACTCTCTATGCAAGAAATACATCTTCCACATGACGTGCCTTGCCAGAAAACAAATTTTGAAATAACCTCCAGGCTCCTTTTTGTTTATCTTATCACAAGCCATCCCGTAATTTCCATTTTACGTGAAATGTCATTTTATTGTTATTAAAGTAAACAAAGGCTGTGTTACTCATGCAACATCATGCAAGAAATCATTACTCCAGTCTTCAGAGTCACATGACCTTTCAGAAATCATTCTGATATACTGATTTACTGCTCAAGAAACATTTAATGTGTACAATTGTAAAAAAATATTTATGTACAATATTTTTTTTCAGGATTCTTTGATGAGTAGAAAGTTCAAAATTTGAAATATAATCTTTTTGTAAAATTATAAATGTTTTTACTGCCATCGATTTAATGCATCCTTGCTGAATAAAAGTATTAAATTCTTTAATTTCTTTAAAAAAAAATTAAAAATAAGAATTCTTACTGACCCCAAACTTTTGAACGGAAGTGTATATTGTTACAAAAGCTTTGTATTTCAGATAAATGCTGTTCTTTTGAACTTTCTATTCATCAAGGAATACTGAAAAAAAGTGCACAACTGTTTTCAACATTGACAATAATCTGTTTTTGAGCATCAAATCCTCATATTAGAATGATTTCTGAATGATCATGTGACACTGAAGACAGGAGGAATGATGCTGAAAATTCAGCTTTGCATCACAGGAATAAATTACTTTGTAAAATATAATCAAATTGTAATAATATTTCAAGCCACATGATGAATCAAAGTTGATCACAAACAGCTTTTCCAAAAGCTGAGGTAAACAGTAATAAGTAGAAGGTGCAAAAATTGTCATATAAATAAATAAAACACCATCATAGCATCACTAAAACAATGCAATAAACATTAATTTAACAACGTAATATGCAACACAAAACATAATGCACATAACTGATAAGAAAAAGAATTAAGAATCAATTATTGTAAATTATTATATTAAAAAACCTCAAATGTGAAGTCATGTGTCACACAAGGACTTCAGGCAATACGCTGCATTAAATGTTACATGACGTCAGTGTTTCACAGGCTGGAGTTCATGATAGAGCTGCCGGGGGGTTTGTGAGTTTAGTGAAAGGTTATTAATTAAATCATGAAAGATTTAAAATAAATAATTTAAAAATAATTAAAATGTGCTTGAAAGAAAAAAAAAGCCAGCCTTCCAAAGACAAAGCAATAAATGGTCAAATGGCTGAATGACAATTAAAATAATAATTAAAGCATTCATCAGGAGTTATCCAATGCTGCAATGTTAAGAAAACACTCCTTAAACCAAAACAATTTCTGTAAATCCAGTGATCAAATGCTTTGAAGCCTTTCAAATTTCCATGCAGTTATAGCCACATGACTAGTGGCTGGTCTGCAATAATAATAATAAGAAGAAGAAGAAGAAGAAGAAGAGGAAGAAGAAGAAGAATTTTTATTTATATAGTGTACGTCTGTCTTTTGCATGTGTGTTTTTTTGAGTGTCTGTGCAGGAGAAGGCGTGGCCTGTACCCAAGTCAGCAGAGCTTATGATTGGTGTGTTCCTGATTGGTTCCTTCCGGATTCGGGATATAAGGACTTCACCAACACTCTGAAAAGGCCGCCTCTGCCAGAGTTTTCCATTGTGCTCGTGTGTGTTAGCTAAACCTTGCTTTGTCCTTGATGTATGATATTCAGTTTCTTTGGTTATAGTTTTATAGTTTAAAGATTATTTTTGTATCTATTTAATTTAGGGGAAGTAGGGAGTGCGACGCCATTTTCTTTATACTCGTTTGTTCTATGTTTTGGGCAAAGGGAGTTAGGGAAGTTGTGTTGTCTTTCTTTTATGTATTTTCATTCCAGGTAATTTTTGTTGTTTTGGCCTGGTCCACTCCTGAGTGAAATCCCCCTTTGTTTCTGCTTCATTATATTTGTGTATATTTTTGTAATTAAATGTCTTCATGTAAAATCTAAATCGACTGAGTGGGCACAAATTCATTTATGTTGCGGCTGGCCCTAGACGGTCGTAACAATAGCGCATTTCCAACACCCAAGGTCGCTTTACAAAGACAAGTTTAAGGAACCAAAGAAACTTCAACATTAAAGCACAATACATATACCAAGGGATGAAAGGCAAATACAGATGCCGTAACAAAGTACAATTTACATATCGAGAGCTGAAGAGTGATATTCAGAGAAAAAAGCATGTTTTTAAGAGGTTTTTGAAGGTGAGAAGGGAGGATGTTTGATGGATATCTTGAGGAGAAGGATTCCACAACCTGGGAGCCACAACACTGAAAGATCTGGCTCCCATAGTCACCAGACTAAACTTTGGGGTGCCTAACAATCGACTAATGTAAGAGCGTAAGGAGCGAACATTAGCATAACGCTGATGTCAAATAAATGTGTAGGACTAAGGTTATGGAGAACTTTATACCTTGAAGTTTATACGCAAAGAAACCATAAGCCAATGAAGTTGATAGAGGATTTGAGTAATGTGCTCATTCTTTCTTGTGTAAGTCATCAAGCGGGCTGCAGAGTTTCCAACATATTGTAATCATTTGATATTTTCAGCTGAAAGGCAATAAAGGAGTGAGTTACAGTAATCTAGCTGAGATGTGATAACAGTCTCTTACTTATTACTTACTAACTTACTTCTTACTTATTGACTAAGGGAGGATTGAATACGAGAGATAGTACATAGGTGGAAAAATAGCTTCTTTACGTGTATTGTATCAATGTGATCGTTAAATGAAAGAGTGACAGATTTAGATCAGTATTACCTCTGTTTTACTCCAGTTAAATTTAAGGTAATTTGCCTCTAGCCAAAGCTTGAGTTCCTTGATGCAAGTTTTTAATGTAGGTGGAGGAAACACTGAGGTGGAAGGTGTGCTAAAATAAATCTGAATGTCTTCAGCACAACAGAGGAAGTTAAACCCAAAGCGTTTGATTATTTGTCCAATTTGTAACATATAAATACTAGTGAAAAGAAGAGGGCCCAAGACAGATCCTTGAGGTACACCAGAACTGATTTGATGGATGATTTGTGCAAATTCACAAAACTAGAAGACTTTCCGAATGTATATAAGTGATTTTTATCGAAGGATAAATTTTAAACTTGAAATAGTAGTAGGGAGAATCAATTATGAATGATGAATTGTGAATGCTTTACTGCCACTGTGTGACTAGTATGTAATCAAGTAATCAATAAAAAGGTAACTGTAATCTAATTATGAGTATTTTAACATGTATTACAAGTTGAATGCAGCGTTTGAGAATGTTTTTAATTTCTAAATTAAATTCATTTTAATATTCGAGTCAAAAATGTCAGGGTGATACAACTGTCTTGATATCATGATGAAGAAAAAGCCTGATCAAAAAAACATATATAGAAATAGCTGACCTAATCCATTTTTATAGCATGTAACTTCGTAATCTACACAGGTCTTTGACTGCATGTGTCCGCACACATACATGTTACGATTGAATAACTTCTTGAAAAGGAATGACAACTTGCAATCCATTAATACCACCTGCATCAATAATTTATCAACTTCCACATGAATAAATCATTTCGTCTCCTGCTCTACAGAAGATGATTACTGTCAGTGGATTATTGATTTTATTACTCTGTCAAACTGCTTTTTAATGTGGTTTGACCATGCAGTCCATAAACCATCTAAACGCCTACTACAGGTGAGCATATATTCTCAATTTTAATGCCTCTTTGGCCGCTTTACTCGTATGCCCTCTGAGTGTGATAATGCAAAAATCCTATGAGTATGACTCTCAATGAATCTTTATTGATTTTATACCACAAATAGCCAGTAAAAAGTTGAACATTTTCATGAATAATTCTGCTGTTTGGAAAGACACCACCACCAGGAGGCAAAGAGGGTCTGAGGCAAATCTTCTGTCTGCTCTCTTTCTCACGATTTTACGTTTTTTCAAGACTACCGGTGCACCTGGCCTTCTTCTCCGATTCATAAGCACAGTATCCTGCAGAAGCACCAAGTTTCTTATTGGATTATGATTGCTCTACTGTATCAATTCCCTGTCAATTTTCTTGGAGATTTACAGACGTACATTCCACCAGAACAACAGCAAAAGTGTTGAAGTGTATACTGACTGCTAGACACTGGAGGTTTCAGTTGTAGAAGTATCCTCAGTTTTTATGTGTAGCAGAGTCTCCATTTCAGGGCTGAAGTTGACAAATCTTGAGACAGAAATGTATATAAGAATAGCAGCAGTCTATTAGAAAATGGGGCAATGAAGATGGAGGAGAACTATCAAACAGACATACAGAAAAAAAAAAATTGAGGAATGCCTTGAGAAATGATTAAATCAGATTAGAGAATATTAAAGCTCTCAGTAATGGGAAACCTACGTCATCCTTGTTGGCATTAGCTAATCACTGAATTAGTATTTCATCAGCGAATTCAATGGCAGGAGAAATGTTCGCTAGGAGAAACACTGCGCTGTGAAACAGCTTCAATGCACATTGAATTTCCTTCACGCACTCTTTTATGAGTTTCATCATTTGTGATATCAGCCGAAAAGGAAGCAGACGAAAACATTTCAGAGATGAACGATTATGAAAACAGTTCATTATCCTGATGCATCGTGAAGAGACAACCTTAGCTTACAAAAAATTCCATTTGTTTGGTGTTTTCATGACAAATGTCTCAAAAATAAAGTCATTGTCACAAGTAAATATAAGGAAAAAGTGGGACAGTGGAACAACAGGAAATTGATATTTTGGAAATAAAATTCTCTTTAAAGGTACAGTATGGAATGTTTGGGCCTCCCGCAGTTAAAAAACAAAACTGCATGCATTTTGCAGAAGAACATTGTTTTGGTTGTGCTTTGGGTCTGCGGGACTGTGCGGATGAATATTCTCTATTTACAGATATGACAAGACACACATGAATGTAGCAATTTCATGGAAATAATCCTGCTAGGTGTAAAATATATACACTTAAAATAGACTTACCATGGTGAATAAGGGTAAGACAATAACAGGTTTTGAAAGAAGGATTGATGATGTATTTTGCTATCTATTCACAAAAATGTTACAAAGTGTTACTTTAAGGGAAACATGAATGAACAAAAACAAACAATACATATATATATATATATATATATATATATATATATATATATATATATATATGAAAGATATATATGAAATAAAAGATACTTCAACATGTTAATGATCTCAGTTTATCAATTTATTCATTCAGCCCCTCGTACGCCGTTCTATTGAACTTTCGAAAAAATATTAAGCAGCACAGCTGTTTTAACTTATAATAATAATAAATGTTGGAAACACTTTACAATAAGGTTCATTTATTAACATTAAGTTAATAAAAATACATTGTTTGTCCATGTTAGTTCACAGTGCCTTAACTAATGTTAACTAATACAACTCTTGATTTTAATAGTGCATTAGTAAATGTTGAAATTAAAATTAACAAAGATTAATAAATGCTGTAGAAGTGCAGTTCATTATCAGTTCATGTTAACTAATGTTAACTAATGAACCTTATTGTAAAGTGTTATCGAAATATTTTTTGAGCATCAAATCCTCATGTTAGAATGATTTCTGAAGGATCATGTGACACTGAAGACCAGAGTAATGATGCTGAAAATACAGATTTGCATCACAGGAATAAATATAATTCAAACAGAAAACTTTTTTTTTTAAATTAAAAAGGATATTCAATAATATTACTGATTTTACTGTATTTTTATGCCCCCCCCCCAAAAAAAAATTGCAACCTTGGTGAGTAGAAGATGCTTCTTCAGGAAAGAATATGCATTTTCAGTTTTGTTGCAGTTATTTCAACTATAAAGACAGTGTTTGTGTTTTGGCCACAGTTTAATACTCAGCTTTATATCTCCATCTGACTAAATCCAGCAGCTGGATGCACAGAACCGAGTTCAATCTTTAAAATGTTCCGCAAGATTTACACTCAATGACTTTGGGTTGCATAATTAATTCCTTTCATTGTACTTTTTACCACAGGGAGCTTAAAATAATGTGATTTTAAACTATTTTAAGTTCTCTATTGAATAAATCAGGAGAGAAGGAGCAATTTGAAATCCTGAAGGGAGCTTTGAAAAGTGACAATTGTCCTAGGGATAAATGTGATAGATTTAAAAAAAAAAAAAAAGTGGAGCAGGAGGGTTGATGTTCACTCTCCCCTCTGTTATAAAGATTGCTAGACCTGCAAAAACACATGAGTCATTCCATGAAAGAAGCACAATCCGAAATCATAGCTTTTAATTACATGCAATAAACACAAAGCTTTTGAGAGCTTAACCCTGTAAAGCCTGACATATTAAATAATAGTCAGTAAAGAATCTTTTTTTTTTAAAATGGAACAGTTCATTGAACCTTTAGATAAAATCTAAATCTTTTGCATATGTGTTTTACATTTTTGATACCTCAGGCTTTTGTGGCTCATATGACATGCTAGAGACGATCATACTCGAGGAAGAAAAAACACCTCAATAATAATCAGTGTTTACAATCTTGTAATCATTTCTGGGTAGTAACTGATTACATGTAATCTGGATTATGTAATCAGATTCCAAAAATTAATTATATTATATTTTACTCATAATCACACTACTTTTCTACTTATTACATGATTACATGTTCTTTGCACAGTGGCAGTAAATTATTCCTAATTCATTGATTCTACTTCTTTGCTAAATTTTAAATTTACCTTTCAATAAAAGTCTACTGCTTATAAACGTTCAGAAGGTCTTCCAGGTTTGTGAATTTGAACTCACAAACCAGCCACTACTCTACTACTCTTCAATGACTATCATTGAAAACTGAGCCACAGTGTTTGATCACTGGATTTACACAAATCATTTCACATTGTTTACAAGTGTTTTCTCAACATTGCAACTCTGCATATTTAATCAGCTCCTGACCAACACATTATTATTTGAATTATAGTCATTTACTGTCACTGGAAGGCTTTTGTCTTTGAAATACATTAAAATGTGCAAATTCACATCATTTCATATTTACATGTAATGCAGAGATTCCACTTTTTGTCAACTGTTTGCTTTAATATCTTGAAATAAGCCCTCAGACTTTTAAGTTAATAAATTAGGTCAATAATAAAATTAAGACAATAATAAAAAGTTAATGGTTCTCTGATGGTAGCTAATAGTCACATGACAGGTAAACAATTTTATTAAATGTTAATTTTTTTAAATGTTTTTCAAAAAATATCTACTTTATTATTATTATTAATAATAATTGTCACGGGTGTCTGCAGGAAGGCAGACTAAGACAAAGATTATTGTTCCAAAATGAAGGTTTAATGATAATTCCAGGGCAGGCAAACTGGTAGAACACACACTTAACTTAGACGAGACAGGACAGAGAATAAACGTGAGGGTACAACTTCTGGAGGAAGCACAAATGAGGACGATTAATCAAACACAGCTGAAACATACGAATACAAAAGAGGAGCGGGAAAACTGAACAAAGGAACACATGAGGTGATGAAAACAAACTAAAAGTCCATGTATTTTATACCAATATGATAAATGAGTTAGGTCAAAAGTAATCTAAAAAGTAATCTAAAAGTAGTCAGAATGCATTACTTAAAATGAGTAATCTAGATTACATTACTACTACACTTGTCATGTAATTTGGAGTCAGTAACTGACTGCAATTTGAATTTGCTCTGCTTGTAATGTAAATAAAATGCATACAAAATAAATATTGTTTTATGGTCAAAGCTCTGTTTTTTTTATTGTGGGGGCAAAACAATGAAATGCAAAAGATGATGTACCAATAAACATTCCTCAAAAGCCTGATTGATCATAGTTGATATATTTTAACGTGATTTTTAAAAAAAAAAACTTTTACTTGCTGAAAAAGTATAAGCTATCAACAGAAGGCATGTAGAGTACAACAGGATTTTCAGCACAATTTATATCATGTCGATAATTTAGAGTCCTTAGAAATTCGTGTATCAAGTATGATACAGTAGGCTTTATAGAGCTGACTATTTCAATTAAAATGATTTAAACGCCACATGTGCCCTGTTATCCAGCAAAAACTCCTATATTGGCATGCCTCATGTCTCCGAACACCGCTGTGGACTGTGATGTCCCATCAGGCTGTTTTCAGCCTGACCGCTTCCTTTCCTCGAAAGGAATCGATCAGTGTTTTTCATGTTGAGTTACACTCGATCATAAGGCATTGTGATGTGAACGCTCAGGATCAATAGCACTTTGGGTCATCTTACACAAGCTGGTGGTCTTGATCTTGAAAACGATCAATTACAACAATAATTTTGTGGCTGTATCATTATTAATTTCTTAGGTCTGTTTCATGGAATAAGAACATTTGGGATTTAGCAAAGCCCGGGCAGGTCTACCTGAATGAAGAAAGGCCAAAAGTTGTTTTTGTCTTCTTCTTTTCAGGTCTTTTGAAGAATAGTCACGTTAGTCACGTTGGTCGTGTTTCCTGTTTTTCGTGCGTTTCCCTTGCTCCTCATGTGATCCCTAGTGTCACGTGTCAGGTTGTTTATGTGTTTCTCTGTTCAGTTTTGTGATTGGTTTATTGTTTGATTGTTGATTGCTTTCAGGTGTGTCTTGTTGAAGGGTTAGTTCACTTTAAAATGAAAATTACCCCAAGATTTACTCACCCTCAAGCCATCCTAGGAGTATGAGACTTTCTTCTTTCTGATGAACACAATCAGAGTTATTTTAATAAATATCCTGACGTATCCGAGCTTTATAATGGCAGTGAACGGGACCAACGAGTTTGAAGCTCAAGAAAGTGCATCCATCCATCATAAACATATGCCACACGGCTCTGTGGGGTTAACAACATGCTTCTGAAGTGAAGTGATGCATTTGTGTATGAAAAATACCCATATTTAACAAGTTATAAAGTAAAATATCTAGCTTCCACCAGAACACCTTCCGTATTCAAGTTTATTTTTGAATAGGGAAGCCATGGTACAGAGTGTAAGAAGTCTGAACTGCGAGAGGCGTTACTCTTTCTTCGTAAGTTGAATGCGGAAGGCGTTCTGGCAGAAGCTAGATATTTTACTTTATAACTTGTTAAATATGGATATTTTTCTTACATAAATGCATCACTTCACTTCAGAAGGCCTTTATTAACCCCCCAGAGCCGTGTGGAGTACATTTATGATGGATGGATGCACTTTCTTGAGCTTCAAATTCGTTGGTCCCTTTCACTGCCATTATAAAGCTCGGATGCGTCAGTATATTTATTAATATAACTCCGATTATGCTCATCAGAAAAGTCATATACACCTAGGATGGCTTTAGGGTGAGTTAATCTTGGGTTAATTTTCATTTTAAAGTGAACTAATCCTCTAAATCATTAGTCCCATTGTCTCTTGTCTAGCTTTGTTCCCTGTAACTGCCATTGGAGAGTCTCATGCATCTAGTCTTGTCACATTACGTCAAGTCAAGTTCTTGTTTATTTTCCTGTTTATGGTCATGTTATTTTATCGTCTAGTTTCATCTTGTTTTGTTTGTTCGGGATAATCTTTGCACTTGCGTTCAGTACACTCGCCTTCAGAGGACAAATGTTACAACAGCTAATGCAAATGTGCATTCATGAGTAAAAAACAACCTGCAAGTTTTTTTGATTTCAGTCTGTCTACAAGTCTTCAGTCTCCTCCTGACATCTATTCAAATTCAGTTCATGCCATAAAGGTGTGAAATCTGGACACAACCACTGTCTCTGGACTTAAGGATTTGATGAGATACCTAATTAGTTTCAAGGTGAAACTAAACACCAGTCATAATCCGATTCTATTTTCCGTTCCCATTCAGCCCTTGAGCTCCAATAGGGTTCTCCTTCGGTTTTGTTTTTCAAGCGAAAAAGCGAAGAGAAAAAACAGCTCATTAAACAACACCCGGAAGGAGAAGGTCAACTGAGAATTATCAAGAAATATATTATTTATATAATATATTTTATATGTAATGACTCACTGTTCAGTTCCTTCAGGTCTGGCTGTGCTCACCAGCTGTCCTGTGTTGTAAAACACTGTTTATACCACACAGTTTGTCCTGACCTCATTACAGCTCCTGTCAATCACCCATAATCTTTTCAAGAAAATTTCAGCTAGTCTTCAGCAGAAGAAATGTAAAAATCCTGTAGCATGATGAATCATAACTGAGTGTTGTTTACTCTATATAATTTATTAATCACAAGTGTGGTTATTTATATCGCCTCAAATGTATTAGGACACTTCAGTCACACTTGCCTCAAAATGTATGAATGTCATATTAGATCAATAATTAATATATAATGAAATCTAAAATATCACTTGCATGTTTAATTATCACACAGTTTATTCTGTAGGGTAAAGAAATACAGTTTATTTTAAAGAAATACAGCACACTTGTGTTTGAAAGGATATAAATATACTACTGTTCAAAAGTTTGAGGTCGTTAAGATTTTTTAAAATGTTTTTTAAAGAAGTCTCACCAAGGCTGCATTTATTTGATCAGTTCAAAAGAATAGCATTTATTTGAAATAAAAATCTTTTTTTTTCTTATTTTTATATTCTGTCATATTTGAGCAATTTCATGTGTCCTTGCTGAATAAAAGTATTAATTTTAAAGTATTAAAAAGTGTCACTAAAGCTGCAGTCTGTAAGTTTTGCCTCTTTGTCGCCGTCTCTGTTTGAAACCCGCAATTGCAGTTATTTACAGAATTATCATCTTTACGTGGGTTGTGCATCGGCATGTCTCTTCAGCGCTGCGTCTGCGATTCTACGTCTTGGAAGCACGAGTAAACTTGTCTGGACTCTGTGTTTTGTCATTTCCCTTGTCTTCAGTGGTTCTGTTTCTTTGATTTCATTGGTTTCTGATTTGAGTTCGTTATCAGTTTATTCCTGTCAGCTGTGCGTTATAGTCTCGTCATCTACTTGTGTTCATTTGTATTTAAGCCCTGTGTTTCTGCCAGTCCCTGGTCGAGTGTGAATGTTGTATTGTGTATTATCCTGATCCTTGCTCCAAGTAAAGTTCTTCCTGACTTCCTGGTCGTGCACTTCTTCCCTGGACATGTACCATATCAGTCATCTAAACAAGTAAGTAACAATTCTGCCACTTTTCCTCTGACCAACTGAGGAAAAAAAGCATTACAATCGCGCTACCAATGGTGACTAAATCTTACAATTGTTTAGCTCATATCAAATCAAACAAATTATTAATAATTGTTATACTTTGTTCTCAAATTGATAAAGTTAACAACATCAGCATTGTGTGACTATGTGTATTAGAGTTACCTGTAGAATTCAGTTTCTGTAGCTACTCCGCGGTCCAATCTTTTGCTTTTGACTACAGGTGAATCTCTAGTTGTCACTGATGATTGTCATTTGGATCTTTCTGGATTACAATCCACCATCAAAATGACATTTGATTATTCCAGCTGCTGTGAGAAAAGACTATAAATGATCCGTCAACTGCAGCATCCTCACATGCCGTATAGCCTACTAGCTGGGACTCCATGTAAACAGACGAGACGTAATGATGCAAAGACGAACGGCAGCGTACTCGAATGTCCCGTGGAAACCTACTAGTAACACTCGGATTAGAAGACATTATTACAAGCTTACCGGTGTGAATCGGACTAAGGTAAGGAGATAATTTAACACTGTCTGGTTATATAATTATTTTTAACCAAAAAAAGTTACGGACTGCAGCTTTAAGAAAAAGAATAAAGAAAAAGGAAGTGTATATGGATACGAAAACTGCCATTAAGAATAGTTAAGTCATTGCAAAAACGCTAAAAAAAGTGAAGCTCAAATGTTTTCAGATACCACTTGGTTGATATTTTGTAATCTTATGAAATAAAATGCAATGACCTTCAGAATTTTAATCACAACTTAAGTGTCCAAACGCTTCATCTGAATTCTTGTTCTGTGCGTGTAAGTATGTAAGGAGGAAAGACGGTAATTGGAACATTTCTCTGAACTGTCATGGATGAATTAAATTCCCTGGAACAGGGAGCGCTGGGAAGATTTCCTACAACATTTTACAGCAACTTCATGTTTTCATAACTCAGGAGTTTAGTTTTTCGCATGAACTGTATGCTCTTTATCATCATTCTTCCTTTGTGTCTCATGCTTTGTTGGTCTGATAAAAGTGTTCTCTCTTCAAAGAGATTTCTCTGTAAACCTGGTTGCAGTGTGAAACTTTTCCACTCTGGGGCTTTACAACCTCCAGCAGAAGGATTATAATATTCTATAATGGAAGAGTTGCTGCTTTTAAGCTGTGGATGTCTTTGTAATATCTTCCACACACTTCAGTGGTTAGATAAAACATGGCTTGAAAACAAATCCTGCTCAAACTTAGGTAGGATCACGCTGAGCGTATGTTCAGCGAAAGGGAAATCACAAATATGAAAATGAAATTGTTCTTCCATAATGCTAGTTTAATTGCTTTGATTTGTACTTTGATTTGAAAACTAAAGTCTACTGTTTAGTCACAGCAGGGTCTCTACTTCTCCCTTTACCCTAATAATTAAGCCTGTGGAAAAGCAAACACTCATACAGAATACATGACAATAATAACCTTGGTTTGAAAGAAAAGTGACACAAGGCTCATTGGAAAAACAAACATGTGTCAACATTTTTGCAAAACACTTGAAAATAGGTACCAATAGAGCTCCGGACGTCACATGACTCATTCTGTTTATGCCACCATGCTGGCAGGCAGAGACGGCTGAGTATGAAATGAACGGCACCAGCATGAGTTGCAAGGCAACAGAGTTCACTGCGCACTTTAATTAAAAAACATAGACCTGTACATAGCAATACTTAATACATTAAACATAACAAATGCTTATAATCCCTATAAAAGTGTGTGAAAAAATGTGTTTTATGTACCAATTGTGACCAGTGGTATAATATATATTATATATATATTATATAGCTATATAGCTAAGGTATTATATAGCTTATATCTGTCCAGTTATTTAACACATTTTAAACTCTCTCGTCATTTCAGGGTAATTAAACATAATCCCTATAAAACCCTTACAGGAATACTGGGATAAAAGACAAAAAAAATCAATAAAAATACAACCATCTGTAGTTTTGTTGTGTTGATTAGCACGTTTTATTGCATTGAACCATTTCAGTCATCTATTGGGATCTTTAGGAATGCAATAAAATAATTTCCCCTTTGCTTTCCCCCAACTGTTCTGGCATCCTGGTGCACAACAGCTGTCCATCATGTTGAAATGGTAAGGTTTGTAAGGTCTGACCAGTTTGGTTTTAAATTGTTCGACCACTATGAATACCAATGCTACAGCCGCTCTAGCCTGACGGCCTGCCAAAATGGCGACACAAGAAATTACGCCTTCAAATTACGCCCACTACAAGTTACGCCTTCCGCGAAGAAACAAACGTGGACATCATTGAGTAAAACAATCTTTTAAAATAAATTGTTTTATGAATGAAATGTGTGTAAGATGAGCTTCTTTCGACTCTTAAGTATGAAATAACAGCTAGGAGTAAAATAAAATAAATTATACTATCAAATTAATACAGACTCATGCAGTTATAGCTACAAACCTACCTCTTCCATGAAAATAAAAATTACTGTAAAATTTCATAGTTACAATACTTCAAAAATGATGAAAACAAACAGGATTGTTATACAATCCGATGCCTCATCACTAGGTGGCGATAGTGAAGCTTAAAAAGCAAGGAAAGTGAAGCTCTGATGATTTTTTTTTTTTAATCAACTTTCAGAAAAACATACTATGACATTTAACGAGCCGCTTCAACTGAGGAGCTACAGCGATCTGTCACGACACATTAAAGAGACACTATACGCTATTTATTGCTTAAACTTCTTTAAAAAATTACAATATATTAAATATGAAACTGTTTCATATGTCTGTCAACGTGTCCTCTTTGCCCTGCGATGTATTTTTCACTTCGTGAGAGCACATGACTTGTCGGACATAGCAACAATAACTAAAGGGGGCGGGTCTTTACGAACGGTCAATTACATACATGTATTCAATGTTTTTTTTAATATGACTAGCTATGTACTCAAAGTAACATTCACTACAAATGTCTACAGTACTATTGCTATTGCTATAAGATTGACGCGTTAATAGCCCATATTGCCTACAGCACCTTAAATCCCACCTTATCTGCTGATCTTTCAGCAGGTGAGCTAACACTTGTAACCAATTATCATAAAGCAGACATTTTAAAATATACGGGGGTTTTACACTAAGTTTACAACTGTTTAATACAATATAGGCTACTGTGAAGAAGAAAAAAACACTGGCAGAAGTAGCAGGAATTGCTTATCATTTTTTTTCTTACCTCTATGGCATCACTGGCCTCTGCTGCCGCAGCCAAACTGAAACCTTTGGAAAAGAGTTTGGTTAATTTTACACCTTAGGCAGCGTCGGTCTTAAGAGCCCCTTTTTTGCCTTCTTGAAGTTTTTCTGCGCCGCCTTTCCTGTTTTATAATGGTCCATTACCTACCTTTTAGATTTCTAAAGTGGGTCTGTCTGCCCCTCTCGGAACTGACGGAACAAATGCTTAACATTTATTATTGTGATTTATAACCAAAGTGAAATCGTGCATGCCATAAAAAAATCTCCTATGTGCTGTCGGCCTGTAAAAACAATTTATTAAAAAAGGTCAGTTTGCCAGAATTGCCAGATGTCTATTGTATATGCAGATTGATATCTAAAAGTTTTTCTACTTCTCACTAATATTTAGACATTCAAATCAAATAAAACACCAACAGTAAAAAGAACAGTATATCTTCATCTCCAAAAACATTTTTTTTATCTTACATTTCATAATGAACTCAGGCAATCTCCGTGCTGAGTCATTTTCCATCAATTCTTCTTCCTGAATTGGAATGTGTGCAAAAGATTGTGGTTGATTGAAGTACGCAAAGGATTGATGCATAATGAGCAGAATGAAGGACGTGAACAGATCCTTTAAATTGAGATGGCCTTCAGCAGCAGGATAAAGTTTGAGAAGCACCCTTAATGATGGCTAAACAAGCTTTGAGAAGCATCAATGCTTTCCTTATTCAAAGCTTTTCAGGACAGCTGGTTCTGCAAGTCTTTTCGTTCCTTGAACTGAAATAATAACCTTGTTGAAGTGATTGTTTTACTTACAGTGTGTGCAGCATTATTAGGCCCGTTGATTTTCTGTTTTTTTTTTTCCAGGCACACCTTACCAATTCCAAACCACATAATCTTAAAAACTACTATTAATTTTCTATTTAATCATTTATAAGTGATATATAATTGTTCATGAAGACTGGAAATGAAAAACGCCATATATTCAGGTGTGCAGAATTATTAGGTAAGTTTTTTTTTTTTTACAGATAAAATGAGCCAAAAAACATTTAACAGACTGAAAAGTCAAAAATTATTAAATGCCCATGAGAAGGATACAAAAAAATGAGTAGTTATATAATTAGTAGTAGTTATTAAGATTAAAGTGGTTTGGAATTAGTAAGATGTGTCTGTAAAAAATTGATTAGAAAATCAGCGTGCCTAATAATTCTGCACACACTGTATTACACTTCAGTACCAGTACACCGACACAAGTTAATGAGGTCTATTTTAGTTATGCCTATAACTATATTTCATATAGGCAAAGTTAATTTGGGCTTCATATAAAAATTATGTTACATGTAGCCTATTGGAGTAAGGAAAACTGCACTGGGGTTCACTCCTTATGAACCAGATACTCAGGCAGTCATATGGTTTTCAAGCTTCGGAATGGAATGTAACGACACTAGATTTTTTTATTTAAGTTTAAATGGAATTTTTAAGTACACTTACGGCTTCCAAACAACATTAAATATTAACGTGAGGCCAGGTTATTCAGAATGTACATGCCGAGTTGTGCTGCCATGATTCAATATGTCTTCACACGTTTTTTAGTATTGCATTGTTCAGTAAAAAGTGGCATAGGTTCGAAATAACAATTTTAAAACCGATCAGGCCAGAACAATAAATATTATAGTTTGAAACTGAAACATGCGGTCATGTTTAAAACCCAACAGTTTCACAGCTGTGTTAGGTCACCATAGGCCATTATACTGCGAGTTAAGAGTTTTTAACAGCAGGAAGTAATCTCTTCATTACGCAAGAGGTCTTTTGAAGATAACAACATTCAGTTGCTTCCAGTAGGGATAGGCTGGAGAAGCTGATGAGCTGCTGGGATACTTTTCCTGATTGTACTGTAGGGAGGCTGCATCCAGTGGTCTTATGATGCTCTGTTTACTATTCTTTTATGATAGATATCATGCATTATGTAATGCATCAAATCTAGTTCCCTGCACAGTGGTAAACAACCGCATGAAATCAATGGTTTAGGAATGGGACTAACTGTGCTTTGAGTTGAAAACTCAAGACAGAAACCAAAAACTTATCAAACATACATGATTTCATAATGTCATGTGCATTTATTTTGCATAAAGGAATCGAGCACGGCAGTGACGGCCGCATAAATTAACATATCACACTGGATGCCTTGACAAAAACCCAAAGGGATTTTTGCATTGCCTTTTGGATTGTTTTTCATCATGATAATCTTCACGAATGAACACAAATTTATTTTTAAGCCTAAATACAAAAAAAAAAACTAAGCGTAGGCTCGGAATGAACTACAACAAGGTCTCAAGACTTCAACGTCACCAACATTAAGCTTCCGACAGCAAGCAAATGTTTGTCCTAAAAGTTTGAGTTATAATATCTTGAAAGAGCGCAATTAACTATAAAGACAATCGTGTGTTTAACTGGTGCGCAAATTTGGAATATCTCATAAAACGTTTGTGAATAAAACAGCGTTTCCATCCAGTGAGTCGAAGAGAATAAAGTCGTCACTTCCTGATAAACTGAAAAATGGAATGTGCCGCAGTAGAAGCCACTGTATATAATACTTTTCATATATAATTAATTATTTGCACCTCAAAGCGCGCAGATGAAATGCAATCATGTTATTTTGCATTCAGGTGAACGCAATCGTGAGGCGCTTCTGGGAGGGAATTATACCGGACTATTTTCACGATCGACAGACAGGACAACCAAAACAGCGTTTCAGGTGCTGTGCAACGAGATCGGTCCGGTGCGATGGGACAGCATAGCTGGATCAACCAAAGTCACATGTTTTTTTTTATGCGCATCAAGGAATTTATTCGATAAAAGTGTTTCCATCGCAGTCTATGTGCATGTTTACGCATTACATACAAATTTATCCTGCTCATTTGAGTGCATAAGTTTTTTTTTTAATGCAAATTTTTAGAATTTACGCGCATCTTGCCGTTCCCATCTAGTGTTTTTTTAATGCGATATCCAAATATGCACATAAAAATGGGAGGATGGAAAAATAGCTAATGACGCTGAGTAGATGAGTTAACCAGGGGTGCGTTTCCCGATGCGTCGTTGAACAAATCAGCTAGTTTGGCCCGGTACAAAATGGCACCCTAAACCCTTACGGTCTTGCTCTGAATCCGCACTTTTGTGACGTAAAGCCGTTGTGACAGCCGGGTGAAGTCCTCTGAGTAGCTCGCAGACTTGTGAGTGCGCATCGATGGCACTTGCGAGCACTCTTCTGAAACCTAAAATGATGAATGGGACACCTTACGGTCTCATGCACTTAACGGACACGTGCACGCGGCAGCCAATGTAAGTCCACAAGACCGAAGAGCATAGAAGTGTGCCATTTGGGATTGAGCCCTAGACTGGACACATTGGTGAATGATGTCACACAGTTGGGAGAAATAAGTTCTTTAAATGAATCCGTATGAGATTGAATTAATGCTAGATATTTTGCTACAAATGACATGGGATCTAATTCTAATTTTCTCAGTTATTTTGCTTAAATAATTTTCTATGATTTAATCATAGGCTCATTCTTACGTAGAGCACGTACAAACATGCTCACTCTTCAGAAACGGTGCTTAAAATCTCTTGATAAACTATGTAAAAGACATTTGTATATATTCAAAATAAAAGACAATACATTGTACTTAATAAATCGTTATCTTGAACAAAATAAGCGAGCTGACATTAAGTCATGTCATAAAAACAAGAAACTGCTTCTAACCACAGCTCGAGAGCTGTCCATCCAACCACACAAGTTCGCGAATGTTCGTTTGAACTGTGGTTTTGAGAAACGCCAAATCGCTGAACTATGTTAGCAATGACAGAACTCGCGATGTTAGTTAGTTGGCTAACGATACTTTTGGGAAACTCAACCTAGTTCGGCTAATAACGTTTAATGTCCTCGACAGCCTCTCATTTAACCACTTATTATCAACCAAATCGCTGTCAATGTTTAAAAACTTGCACTGAATGTTGGCAGCGTACAACAGTTAGATTTGGTGCTTTGTTATGTTGATATGTGGTTTTCTGTTTGTTGAAGCTTGTCCTTGTCTGATGTACAGCACTTTGGCTCAACCTCGGTTGTTTTTAAATCAGTGCTATATAAATAAAAGCAAGAAAGAACCTTCTTTTTGAAGATAAGTAATAGCTTTATAAAAATCTCAAAGGGATTTACAGATTCATGGAATAAAACGTAAAAATATCATAAGCTCATGTTCACTTATTTCATGCATTTAACCAAAAACCCATTGACTTCAGGATGCTAATTTAGCTAAAATGCTAACTTGTTTGTGGGTTTTGGTCTTCAGTCCCTGCAATGCATTTTAGTTTACTCCAAAATGAAAATCTGCCATTTGACTGACATCAAATATCGTTTGTTCATGAATAAATGTCTTTGACCTCAAACCTAATATTATTTCTTTCATATTGATTGGACCATAATTTCATTCGAGAGCTTCAGTGGAGATTAAGATACACTGGCTGGGAGTTGTATATAACCAGATGCCACTTAGCTACATGAAACATCTCAAACGAGCTCAATCAGCCATCAAATTATGGGAGGGAGAATTAAATAGGACAAATTTGTATAAAACGGTTCAATAGCTGGGTGTTAATCCTGTGGCAGGGCTAAATGACGCATAGGAGGAGGAGGACATGTCTGAATCAATATCTTCCTATAAAAGCCAAATGCAAAAGATTATGCAAACCTGCTCTGAGAGCAAATTTGATTTCCCCTCTAAGCAACTGCTCAAGTTCTTCGAACCATCAAGAAAAACAGAATCTTTAAAAAAAAACCTATTTATTCAGCTCAGTCATGCACTTCGATGTCTCCGAGTCTGCAGGACAATAGTGAATAATCAAAGACTGTCTCTGCTCCTCAAATTCTGAGAAACCGAGCTCTTGTATTACTTTCGCACAGTTTTTTGTCTCTATTCAAGAATTTCCTGCTGTCAGGAGTAAAGAAACCTATTTATGATTTGCACATTATGTATGTGTAAGATGAACTTCAGCAGTCAATAGGTCAACGTTGTGTATATGTGTATAATAAGTCATTTCAGTTGCACAAATTTGACAAAAGTGTTGTCAAGACAAACTTGGATGTTAGCGAGTGGAAAACAGCATTGATCTACAAGACAATAACTCTCCTCATTCACAATAGCAATGTTGGCCACAATGTTTTATTTGTATCTGCATTATAGCTGCCATTTCTGTACCAACAATGAGCAGTCAATATCAGATTCACAGCATACATTGGTATTGACATTTAGTTTGTATTGCGTCATAGCATGACAGGTTAGCAATGACAATCTCAGCGGCAGTGAGAGATTTATTGATTGAGGCGCAAATGAATGTTTTTTGAAACGGAACAAACAACTCATTAAAAACGTGTTTAGAAAAGTTGTGACAAAGTGTTCAATTAATTAGCCTAAAAATAAACTAGGTGCAATGTGTTAGCACAATGTGCGAAATGACTTGCTTTATCTTGCTCCCTAACAAGCATCTCGGTTTATATTTAATTACACAATACATCCAGTTTAAAAATGAAGGTACAAAAACTTTGCATAAAAACTCCCCCAGGAGCAAAGAAGAAATGTTCTTTCAGAATAAATGTCCTCAGTAATAATTACATCCAACAACATTAATCATAATACATTGCTTTTTAAGTAGCCTATTACATAAGCACAGCTCTTCAGGTTTAGTGCGCATTAACAATAACATGAGGAGTCTAATTTCAGGTGAACAGATACAGTATTAACATATTCAGATTGAGTAGTGATATGAGTGCACAACATCACTCCAGAGGCCTGGAAAGTGCATTGGGATTATTATTTCATGAAATATTTAAAGTCGAAGTGGCGTAACCGAGTTAAGTAATATTACATGTCTTGCTTGCCAGTTAGACTCTCTGCAATGAGGCAGTGACTCCCGTTAAGTTGCAGTCATATTTGTTCAGTGAATTTTCACGGCGAACTCCAGCCATTTCTATCACCCAATTTTTAACGTATGAGTGATACGTGACTTGCATGTGCGGAGCTAACGGTGTCACTCGCTTCCGATTGTTTTTAATGAGTGTAACTTCCGCTATAAACATTGCACTCAATGTTTTTTTTAACTGGGTACAATAAGATGACATTATTCTACTCGCCCTTCAAGCATCGAACATTAAAAGTACATTTAAAAGTGTAAAAGCATCAATAAAGTACTTTTCAACAGACCATGAATAACCCCAGAACTGCAATTCTTCAGCAAAAACAGGTTAAATACCACTTTAGTAATATACACCCATCAGGCAAAACATTATGACCACCTTCCTAATATTGTTTGTCCCCCTTTTGCTGCCATAACAGCCCTGACCCGTCGAGACATGGGCTCCACTAGACCCCTGGAGGTGAGCTGTGGTATCGGGCACCAAAATGTTCGCAGCAGATCCTTTAAGTTGTGTTAAGTCCTGTAAGTTGTGAGGTGTTCAGCACATCCCACAGATGCTCGATTCGATTGAGATCAGGGGAATTTGGAGGCCAAGTCAACACTTCATATTGCCTCCGCTGGCTTGCCTTCTTCCCATAGTGCATCTTGTGTTCCCCAGGTAAGCGACGCACACGATTCATCAGACCAGGCCACCTTCTTCCATTTCTCCACGGTCCAGCATTAACTTCTTGAGCAATTTGAGCTACAGTAGTTGGTCTGTTGGATCGGAACACACGGGACAGCCTTCGCTCCTCACGTCAATCACTGAGCCTTGTCCGCCCATGACCCTGTTGCCCTTCACCACTGTTCCTTCCTTGGAGCACTTTTGATAGATACTGACCACTGCAGACGAGGAACACCCCACAAGAGCTGCAGTTTTGGAGACAATCTGACCCAGTTGTCTAGCCGTCACAATTTACATTTATTCATTTAGCAGATGCTTTTATCCAAAAAAAAAAAAAAAGGTCAAGGGCACCTTAGTCGTGGTATCGAAGGTGGAGAGAGTGTTGTTCATTCACAATCCCCACCTTCAATTCCTGTCGGCGTGGGAATCGAACCGGCAACCTTCAGGTTATAAGCCCAACTCCCTCTCCATTAGACCATGACTACCACTTTTACACTTCCTGCTTCTAACATCAACTTTGAGGACAAAATGTTCTTTTGCTGCCTAATATATCACCCAATAACAGGTGCCGTGATGAAGAGATGCTCAGTGTTATTCACTTCACCTGTCAGTGCTCATAATGTTACGCCTGATTGGAGTATATCTGTTATGTAACATACATTGCCTTAATCAAAAATGCTCATTCATTAACTTCAGCATTGCTTGATATTATTTCAAAGCGATTTCCATTATTTTGACAGAAAATATATTGTATTTACCTGTGAGATGAGAACAAACCTGGAAAGAGACGTGAGGATTTGAGGTGAAAAACAAGAAATTCTTTGTGTATTCCAGTGGATTATTAATGGGATATATCGTAAATTAAATACGATCTGCAGTAGATGTTGTCCTTTTTCATACTATTACATCTTTCATTCATTTTAACATCCTTACACTGGACCTTTTTTTTTGGTCTGACCAGCAACACTTTTCTAATATGACCGCTACTTTACAGTAACTTGCAATACTCACATTTAAACTTATGAATAAATAAAAAATATCCCTTCATATTCTTCATCATAATGAAAAAAAGCAAGGAAGTTGAATCTGAAAATCAGCGGTTGCTATACAGTTGTTAAGGTGTTTTGAGTGGCTTTTGGTGTCTTGAAGTCTACGTCGTTGCTAGGCGATTTCTTACTGACCCAAGTCATAAGCCAACTGGTTAGAAAAGTCAACAAGCCATGCAACCTGAGGTACCATTCATTTGCATAGCACAAAAAAACCTATGCAGTAATGAGAGAAAATCATTATGTCCAGACTCGTATTTCCTAACATAAGAATATGACATGCTTCATATTATTAAATCTTCTCAGACACCTTGCTCTGATAATTAGTTTATTTTTTGTCCCCTTTGTTAGATATTGTTATATGATACTGCCTCTTTATGACTCAATTCATCGTCACTTTACAACATTAATATGCCTTTAGAAATAGAGATATTGCTACTTTTTAGCATCAGCACCTTGATCCTTTTTGCAATTAGTGCTCACTTTCCAGCTGAACGCATTGAGCTCAGACACGAGCACGACACGCACGTCTGATTGTGCTTGCATAGTCCATTCCTGTCGGAATACAAACATGTGAATCCAGAGCAAGAGCTAGGTGCACGATGAAACTTTTAGTGCTTTTAGTGTCATTTGGGATATAGTGTGTGCGTGAGACCAGTAAATGTTTGGATTTATTTTCTCTGTGGTGAGGTGTGTGCATGTATGAGTAAAAAACAAAAACAGCCACTCTGTTCCAACAAACATCACCCTCCTGAGATCATTAGAAAAAGGCACTTGCATAAATACACATGACCGTTCCACTAAAAGCATGAAGCAGACTCCAATTCTGACATTTAAGCAGATCCTACTGTATCATTACTGCTAATAGGGTAATTATTCCAGCATCTAGCTTTGGCGCTACATATTTGCAGGTATGAATGGAGATTTAAGAACAGGCTTTGAAATATGCAAGTTAAATGTTGTTCATACCAAACAATAGACTGAAGACCATTATACAGATTTGAGAGGGGAAACGCAAGCTCTGTTTCAAAACCTAGTGAGCTTACTCCATGCACCCTACTTAGGTAGCCACCTTCTAAGGTATTAGAGACAATTTGGATGCTCTACATTGGCAGAAACAGTCATTCAAATGGGAGACTCAGTAAATGACGTAAGTACAAAATATTTCCAATCAAGCTGTAATTGAGCAGCACAATTGTTTTCAACATTTATAATATTAATAAATGTTTCTTGAGCAGCAAATCATCATATTAGGATCATGTGACACTGAAGACTGGAGTAATGATGCTGAAAATTCAGCTTTGTCATTACAGGAATAAATAATATTTTAATATATATTCAAATAGAAAATAGCTATTTTTAATTGTAATAATATTTCACAATTTTTACTGTATTTTTGATCAAATTATTGCAGCCTTGGTGCATGAGAGACTTCTTTTAAAAACATTTAATAATCTTAAAAACCGGTACAAATATTAGTGTACATAGTCGTTTATTTTATTTATTTTTAAAAAAATACTTAATTATTAAATAAAACCTATGCATATAACTGAACACTTTTCTCATTCCACTCATCATCTTGGATTTGTGCATTGAGTTTGTTGGTGCATTATGGCATTGTACTATTTGTGAAAGTAAAGGGATGGATTCTGGAACCTACTGCCTCTTCTATAATATATATATATATATATCCTTTTAATCAATATTTATCACTCTAAATATTAAATGATTTGAATGTCTTCTTTGACGTATGTTAAAGCATCTTCAAACACTAGAGAATAATAAATATTGTCTGTACCTCTCACTGAGAGAAAAGTTTTGGGGAAGTATCCTGTTCAACCAACTTCAACCTTGAAGAAGCAATCTATCTGTGTATGAGCGCTAGTATCCTTTGTTACAGATCAGTATTGTGAAATGAACAACCAACAACTTGCACTGTGGATGATGAAATGACTTGTATTTCCCGACAAATTTTGCGCCTAGATGAGCAGCTCTATGACCTCAGACAGAAGCATGTCTCCATAAAGTCAAGCATGTGACCCTCCATCAATCCATGTGTGTTTTTAACTTTATCTATTTCTTAACCAATCACAATCATTCAGTTAGTGGACTAAATATAACTGCTGCTGAATTGAATGTGTATGCAGACAGTGTTGAAGCTGAATTCTGCTGATGACCCCGCAAACTTTTCTTTGATTTTTTTTGTTTTTATATTTCTGACTCCGGGTTTTCATTCATCAAATCTGATCATTGGGTCTTTAACTGTAAAATCCCCAACAAAAGGTTATCTGCCGTCTTGATAAAAACAAGGTGCACACAATGCTTTCTAGGTTTTGGAAAAGACCAATAGCACAGCAATGGTGTCATTTTTAAATGTTGTCAGGTGCACACAACATGTATACAAACATTATTTCCCGCAGTGAAGGAGAAATCCATCAGAAGCAGGATTCAGGCACAGGTCTCTGTCTGCCAAGCGAAGTGCTGCTGTATCTGATTCTCTGTAGTGTTGCATAGGAGGATTTATCAACTGTTTGTCCTTTATGGGGGGCCGGCACCAATGGACCATTTCTTTGGAGAGACGACGTCCTTTTCAAAGTCATATCAAGCCTGCTCTGAATACTGGATGAGCTGTGGGCGCGTTTTATATCAGCTGTGCTTGAACAAACCTGGCTTTCTCTGCTACTAACCATTTTATCGCCACTCTTGTGAGCAGTACCGGTTTTCCTCGCCTCAATGCCCTTCCCATTCAGAGTGCCGTTGGATAGAGAGAGTTTGGTCAAGCTCTTACAGGAAAGCGCTTTTCCGTGACCCACCTCCTTGCTGATGACTGGAAGGACGCCGTCTTTACTCCTGCTTTCCCCAGTGGCAGTCTGTGTCTGGCTGGGATGAATCCTGCTAGCTGCAGCCGTCTGGTTTCGAAGCCGTTTTAAGGTAGAGTCTCTGGAATGGGATGCACTGTTGCTAGTGTCATTTGCGAGTGCAGTAGGGGAACCGTGAAGCGACTTGCTGGCTTGAGTTCTTTCGTGCTCCTGCCTGATTGATGTTGAGCCGCTTTTGGCCCATGAGCCATTGCAATTGATACCGTTAAGGTCCGATGCTGGTCTGCTCTGGCCTTCGGGTAGTCTGGGTGAATCCGGACCTTGATAGCTACTTCGCTCCACACCATTGAGACTACTGCTACAGCTGGGGGAACTGAGGGAATCGTCCTCGCGAAGCTGGGCTTTGCCCTGTGAAGGACTAGCCACGATGCTGACAATGGGCTCCTTGGTACATCGAGGCCGTCGGCCGGACTCGAGGTATTCCACCAGCTCATCGTTTCCGGATTGTGGAACTACGCTGGAGGGCTTTCTGCGGTCCTTGGAAGCAAATGACCAGCGCAGTGGAAGAACTTTGTTTGGGCCCGTCTTGGATTTTGAGTGGTAGCGCATACTCATGCTGTGACCCCGGACGCTCCGTACAAATGGCGTCGGCTCGACTACACCTAAAGGCAAACAATGGAGGGCTAGCAAATCATATGGCACATGAGGTCTTAAAATAAATTGTTTTGTGTAGAAACATGACATGCAGAATTTGTTTTTGTGTTTATTTTGAGGTGAAAATGAATTTTACTGTGCATTCCATAATGTTTTTGCGAAATTAGCTAATGTTGTTTCAATGTATTGTAAAATCATAAAAATTAAGCATATGCTTTTTTTCCAATAACACTATATAAATCGGTCCTATTAGTTAACATTAGTTCACTAAAATTAAAATTGAGTCATTTATTACTCACCCTCATGTCGTTCCACACCCCTATGACCTTTGTTCATCTTCAAAACACAAATGAACATTTTTGATGAAATCTGAGCGCACTCTGTCCCTCCATAGACAGACACGCAATTGTCTGCATTCAAGCCCAAGAAAGGTAGTAAAGACATCATTAAAGTAATCCATGTGACTCCAGTGGTGTAACCTCAATTTTATGAAGCGATGCAATTGCTTGGTTTGCACGACAAAACATAATTTACAACTTTATTTACAAAATAATATTATCCTAAGGGCGTTCACGGTCTTGCATGCATCATGATGCTCCCCCTACTGGATTGTCAATATTTTCTTAAATAAAGTGGTAAATTATGTTTGTTTGTGCAAACAAAGCATTCACATTGCTTCATAAAATTGAGGTTAAACCACTGGAGTCACATGGATAACTGGATGTCTTTACTACTGTTTTGGACCTTGAATGTGGTAGTTGCGTTGGATCTCTATGGAGGGACAGAAAGCTCTGATTTCATTAAATATCGTAATTTGTGTTCCAAAGATGAACAAAAGGTGTTACAGACGTGGCACGACACAAGGGTGAGTAATTAATGACTGAATTTTCATTTTTGTGTGAATTATTCCTTTAATATATTAACTAAAAGATTAAATAACAATGAGAAATACATTTGTTAAAGTATTTATTAATATTCGTTAGTTATTTAATAAAAATTACAATTGTTAATTGTTTGTATTCATCCATTAAATCATTAACAGACACAACTTTTGATTTTAATAATGCTTTAGTAAATGTTGAAATTAACATTAACAAATTAATAAAGTATTTTTCATTGTTAGTTCATGTTAACTAACAAGTGGAACCTTATTGTAGATGTTGCCAATTTTCATTAACCTGTTAGTCATTATTGAATGTATATTTGAATAAATCTCCTAATTCTATCTTAAAAATGTCTGAAAACGGTATAGTTATTAGCCACCATTTAATTGAAATCAAACTATCAGTATTGTGTGACTTGACTTGATTACTGTACATCTAAAAATATAGTAATTATAAGGCAAAGACTTTCTCTTTCATTCAGTGCCTTTAATGACTCAAGTCAAAACAACTCAAAATAGTGTAGCGGGTTACATACGACTTCCATAAATTGTAAAAAATACTAATTCTTGTTTTAAGAGAAGTAGTAGACATAAAGCAAGAGTATACTGACCATTGTCTTCATTTACAGGTTCATGGATGACAGGAACGTGTGGTGTTTGGGGCTCAGGAGCTGACGATGAATTGGACAGCTTGCTAGTTGAATTGGAAATTCGGTTGTCTGCATTCAGTCGGAGGAGCCAGTGATCTGATATAGAGGAGCTGGAAGAACCTGTGTGTCAAAAGTAGTCTAGTTAACATTGCCTATTTCATGCAAGTCAAAACGCTGTCTGTTTTCGAATAATAATAACCTGAAATGCACATGTAGCTGAACCCTAGCATTATGGAATTGAGCAAACAGACATATTTCATGTTTCATGGTCAAGCATTTTGGTTTAAAGCTCATGAAAACACCAGGAACCCTGTTCTCATTTTCTCTTTATGTGGGAGGCACGTCTCCATTAAACACCCATGAAGATGAGATGGAATGGGTCCAAACAAGCATTACGGCATGCATACAAATTATTGTGATTCTGGCAGACAGCTGGTGCAATAACCTTTCAAAAATGAGTTACAGAACATGAGAAACATGCAGCATATGAAAGAACGTCTCAGACGGCTTGACAGAATCGATGTACTGAGACACGACCTTTCAGTGAGATGCCTTTTTATTCAAGCCTTTATATTAATGTGAATAGCATGGGAAGGATGGTATTCTTTAGCTCATGATCACCAAGGCTGCATTTATTTAAAAATAAAACTGTAACATAGCAAAATTTTTAGTATCATTATTCCAGTCTTCAGTGTCACATGATCCTTCTGAAATCATTACAAATGCCTTTACTGTCAAGATCTATTTAATGCGCCCTAAAAAAAAAAATCTTACTGACCCCAAAAAGGAAATTTCTGTCATCGTTTACCCACCTTCATGTTATTCATACTTGTGACTTTATTCTTCTGTGGAATACAAAGGAAGATATTTTGAAATGTCTCAGCGTCTCAATCCTTACAACGAATGTCAATTGGGTCCAATGTTTTTAGACCACAACACTCTTTAAAAATATCATCTTTTGTGTTCTGCAGAAGACGCAAAGTCATACAGATTTTAAACAACGTGAAAGTTAGTTTTCATATTCTTGGGTGAACTATTCCTTTCAGCCAGATATAGAAAGGAGGAACAACATGTTCTCTGGATCAGACATGCATGGTAAAAGAGCTCTCTCTCGCACACACATATATATATATATATATATATATATAAATATATCTCAGTGGGTACGGAATGTGGTGACCATGTGATATTTCAGTTTTTCTTTTTTAATAAATCTGCAAAAATGTCAAGAATTCTGTGCTTTTCTGTCAATATGAGGTGCTGTGTGTCCATAATGAGGAAAAAAAATGAACTTAAATGATTTTAGCAAATGGCTGCAATATAACAAAGAGTGAAAAATTTAAGGGGGTCTGAATACTTTCCGTACCCACTGTATATATGTGTGTGTGTGTGTGTGTGTGTGTGTGTGTGTGTGCCGGTTAAACTGCAAAGTTTCATATTATAAGGATTTACAAAGCATATAGAAATGAGAAATTTTCAAAGCACATCACCAGCTTCAAATAGACATATATTTGAGTTTTATTTTACAGTTTATGCATATATGCTCTGGGGCACGTTAGTGTGGAGGTGAATTATGTAACTTCCAATCCGATCACATCAGCCAACACTGAATGCATTCGCTTTAATTCCTCAAAGGTGAACCTGACAGTTCAGTAATTTTATTTTGAACTTTAGCTTGAAGCGGTTCATAGCAGTTCAAAGAGTTCAACTCGGTTCATATCAGACCACACAGAACTTGTTTCTACTGTGTGTCAGTAGGAGCTACCGATAACAGATCCATTTTAATCCCTACCAAAATGGAGTAACCTAAGGCCTCTGCATGACATTTCATAGCGAATTACAGCACCTTTGATGATATAAAAAAATATTACAATGTAAGATTCAGCATATATTATTGGAGAGCAGCTCACTGAAACATTGGGTCTCATTCATTAATAATTGCATGGATTTCATATTTGTAAGCACAGAAGAACTTCTCATGAAAAATCTCTGCTTAATTCACAACATGTGCGTATGCACAAGAATTTGTTCTTGATCTCGTTCTAATGGTAGTTAACTTGGAGAATTTCTAAATGAGCTCGAGGTTAGTCATTTGCATAAAACATGGTTAAAACATCTCCATGTAGAACTTTCCACACAACCTTTCCTTTACAGCCTTTTGTTGCTCTCTGCAGGAAGAAATTAAACTGTATTGTTTAATTTATTACATAATTTTATATATAAATAATACAATATAGGCTAATTATAGTCGTGATAAGATGAGATCATTTTAGAGCACGTTTATAACATTATAATCCTTAATTCCTATTTTTTTGCATAAATTTAAAAGACATTTTAGTAGGAAAGTTTTTGGTCAATCATCATTTGTTCATGAAAACGTTCATACGCAGATTTGTGTACGCATGCTTAGTGAATGAGACGTATCTTAAAGTGTTAGTTCACTCAAAAATGAAAATTAACCCATGATTTGGCCCATAATACGCGTTTACATTCTGACTATTTTAGACTGGGCGGGACAACAACCACTGCAGAATAGCCTAGTACCTGCGTGACTCGCCATATACATAAACAGAGAAGTAGCTCCGGCTAGTGTTCTTCTGCAAGACGCATGCAGGTTTGTTTATTAACTGCTAGTGCACCGAAAGTGACATACTAGTGTACCTTTAACCCTCTGGTGCTCTTCATGTGGTGGTCAAAAATGACCTATTTTTTTATTTCAATGAAATGAATGTACTATATTTTAGTTTGATATTTTAATTTAATATTTTGTAGTTTTAGGGGTACTAAATTATATTTGTGCAGTAGTTATAATCCATTTATAACATTTAGCACTCATTTAGAAATCAGCCATTAAATTTGGAATTCAACCACAGCTGATGTTCTTACCATATACTACTGTTCAAAAACCTGCAATCAGTAAGATTTTTTTTTTTAAAAGAAATTCATATTTTTATTCAGCAAGGACGCATTAATTTACAAAAAAGACATTTATAATGCTACAAAAGATTTCTATTCCAAACAAACCGCAAAAATACATCGATAATAATAGGAAATGTTTCTTGAGCTTCAAATCATCATATTAGAATGATTTCTGAAGGATCACATGACACTGAAGACTGGAGTAATGATGCTTTACCATTATAGGACTACATTACATTTTAAATAGAAAAATAATTTTCAAAAATCGCTATTTTAAATTGTAATGGTATTTCACAAGTATTTCTGATCAAATAAATGCAGCCTTGGTGACCGTGTGAGACTTCTTTCAAATCTTACCGATCCCAAACTTTTAAACAGTAGTGTATGTGTCCACTGTTGAGAAAGAAACTCACTCAGAACTCTTTGAGCTGTCTATGATCGTGCTAAACATAGCTACAAAGAAAGCATTGCAAAAGCCTTTATAAATTCATTCGGAATTAAATCTAATGATATGCGAGAATGACATTTAAATACATTTTTAAAAAGCTCAGATAGATGTCACTGCATTCGTTTCACATCAGATTGCTCCCACTGTTTTTCACCTCTCATTTGCATAAAGTTGAACATTACTCGACTTTTTGATGTGCAAGCCTGCCGTTCACCTCCCATAGAGAATGAATTGAAAATGCCCGCTCGGCTTGCTTCAGTGGACACGTGTGGTCATCATAATAATTTTTTAGATTATATAACTTGAATGCTTTTACATGTCATTTCATTACGTAGATTTGATTTGTATCAATAGCATAACTTCAGAGGAATGGAGAGGAATACAGAACTGAGCAGGAAGGAAAACAGCAGCACAGACATTTGAGCAGAAAAATAAAGTTGCTAAATTTTGTCAGTGTGTGTGAACGTGTGTGAGACCAGCCCTCTATGACAAGCAACTCAAAGCCATGTCTGTCCCCAGTGAGGCTAATCAGCAGCTTGTCCTTCCTCCAGTGTTTTGTTCCTAAACCGTTACCAAGGTTATTGTTGTGGCTGCACAGTGATCAAGCAGACTTGGGACCTGTGTTGAATATTTATCTTTTCATTTGTTTTTTCTGTGTTGACATTTGTATTCTGAAGATGTTGTTCTTAAGATGTAGAGAGATCACGATGTTGAAAAGAGCTGTAGAGAAAAGTTCTTGGAGCCACCAAGAGGTTGTTGTGCCTTTGTCCTCATCACTATAATGCTAAGCATTGCTGGGCTGGATATACACAACTGTTTTGTAATTGTGGAGAAAGATTTTTGAAGCAAGGCTGCATTTATTTGATTAAAAAATAAAGTAAATATTAATTGCAACTTTTTATCTCACAATTCTGACTTTTTTCTCAGTTATGAAGTTATAAAGAATTGCGCGATGCATTTGCAGTAGTGTGTTATAATGTCAGAATTGTGAGATATTACATGTAATAAAGACAGAATTGTGGGCTATAATGTCAGAACTGCAAATTCTGACATTTTTCCTCAGAATTGACCCTTCGCCGGCAGTTTGATTTGACCGGTGATCTGACCAATCATAACCCCGAATCCGCCATTTTGTCCGACAAAGCAGTCAGGGGAGTTAGTAGATTAACGTTAGTGAACTTGATCTTGAAAAATTGTGTGTACTCTCGTCTTTCCGTGCTTGAAACAACATTCCTTCTGATGTTCATTCATGTTTATTTGATGCTATAAATGAACTAGTATGAAGAGATGTTGATTCACGAGCCGCTTGAAGGAGCTTCAGTGATCTGTCACGACACATTAAAGAGACACTATACAGTATTTATTGTTTAAACTTATTTAAAAATGACAATATTTTAAATATGAAACTGTTTCATATCAAAACTAACCTGCTCTGTCTTGTCTGTCGACACGTTGTCAGTGTCCTCTTTGCTCCGCAATGTATTTTTCATTTCGTGAGAACATGTGTGGCGTGAGAGCGCATGGCTTGTTGGACATAGCAACAGTAACTAAAAGGGGCCGGTCTTTGCGAACGGTCTATTGCGAGTTTATATCTCCCAATTCTTACTTTATAACACGCAATTGCGAGTTTACAGTGGTGTGAAAAAGTGTTTGCCCCCCTTCCTGATTTCTTATTGTTTGCATGTTTGTCATTCTTAAATGTTTCAGATCATCAAATAAATTTAAATATTAGTCAAAGATAACAGAAGTAAATGTAAAAGTTTTTAAATGAAGGTTGTGAAGGTAAAAACTGTAATAACTTGCTATGTCTTTTACAACGCTGTGGAGGAATTTTGGCCCAATCATCTTTGCAGAATTGTTGTAATTCAGCCACAATGGAGGGTTTGAGCATGAACTGCCTTTTTAAGGTCATGCCAAAACATCTCAATATGATTCAGGTCAGGACTTTGACTAGGCCACCCAAGTCTTCATTTTGTTTTTCTCCAGCCATTCAGAGGTGGATTTTCTGGTGTGTTTTGGATCATTGTCCTGCTGCAGAACCCAAGTTCACTTCAGCTTGAGGTCACAAACAGATGGCCGGACATTCTCCTTCAGGATTTTTTGGTAGACAGAATTCATGGTTCCATTTATCACAGCAAGTCTTCCAGGTCCTGAAGCAGCAAAACAGTCCCAGACCATCACACTACCACCACCACAACATTTTACTGTTGGTATGATGTTCTTTTTCTCAAATGCGGTATTACTTTTACGCCAGATGTTAGAGGACACACACCTTCCCAAAAGTTCAACTTTTGTCTCGTCAGTCCACAGAGTATTTCCCCAAAAGTCTTGGGGATCATCAAGATGTTTTCTGGCAAAAATGAGACGAGCCTTAACGTTTCTTTTGCTCAGCAGTGGTTTTCGTCTTGGAACTCTGCCATGTAGGCCATTTTTGCCCAGCCTCTTTCTTATGGTGGAGTCATGAACACTGACCTTAACGGAGGCAAGTGAGGCCTGCAATTCTTTGGATGTTGTTATGGGGTCTTTTGTGACCACTTGGATGAGTCGTTGCTGCACTCTTGGGGTAATTTTGGTCGGCCACTCCTGGGAAGGTTCACCACTGTCCCATGTTTTCGCCATTTGTGGATAATGGCTCTCACTGTGGTTCACTGGAGTCCCAAAGCTTTAGAAATGGCTTTATAACCTTTTCCAGACTGATAGATTTCAATTAATTTCTTTTGATCTCGACATGATGTCTAGCTTATGAAGATCTTTTGGTCTACTTCACTTTGTCAGACAGGTCCTATTTAAGTGATTTCTTGATTGAGAACAGGTGTGGCAGTAATCAGGCCTGGGTGTGGCTAGAGAAATTGAACTCGGGTGTGATAAGGTGGGGCAAACACTTTTTCACAAGGGGCCATGTAGGTTTGGATTTTGTTTTCCCTTAATAATAACAACCTTCATTTAAAAACTGAATTTTGTGTTTACTTGTTATCTTTGACTAATATTTAAATTTGTTTGATGATCATTTAAGTGTGACAAACATGCAAAAAAATAAGAAATCAGGATGGGGCAAACACTTTCACGCCACTGTAAACTCGCAATTGAGAGTTATAAAGTCGAATTCATTTATATCTCACAATTCTAAGAAAAGAAGTTGGAATTACGAGTTCATATCTCGCAATTACGAGAAACTCAGAATTGTGAGTTTATATATAATATATATTATATCTGCAATATTATGTTGCAATTCTGACATTTTAAATCGCAATTCTAATTTTATTTCTCGCAATTGCGAGTTTATATTTTGAAAAACAAGCTTCAAACAAGGAAACAATCTTCCATAGGTGACCTTTCTAAGAATGTAATTTAATGGCATATTTTCAAACTCAATCATAATCATAAATTTCTTAGTGTAAAGTTAAGTTTCATAAAGAGATAGCACATCGGCCAGGCTGAAATGACCTACTAAACAAAACTACTACTTTTAAAGAATGTTCTTATATTCTCTTGATAATGCACTCTTTAGTATGTTTTCTGTTTGTCTGCCCTTAGTAGTGAGGATGTACAGAATGGCAAATATGAGTTTTCACCTTGTAGTGAGCAGTTAGCAGACCAGGATGGAATGGCATCACGTCTCTGATAGAACAGTATATAAGCACCCCGAGTGCACACTTCCCCCTCAGGCACCGGCTCAACAGTGCTGTCATCGTAGGCGTACCACTGACCATCCACTGAGTTCCTGCAGTATGCTGCTCAAAACAGAGATTCATTATATTCGGAATGCAGTTTACTTCATGCTCAAGTATATACTTGCACCAGGGGCCATTTGGACCATAAATAAAATATCTAAACAACGTAAATTTTACAAAAAAAATTGTGTATAAGCATAAATCTAACAAAACTTAATAAGGAGAACTATTGTTCAAAAGTTAAAACAGTAATACTGTGAAACATTGTAATTAACTTTATTAACATTACAATAATTAACATCATATGATGATTTTTTTGTTGGAAATGGTGACAAATGTCAAGATTCTTTAATGAATAGAAAGTTCAAAAGAACAGAATTTATTTAAAAAATGTTTTTTTTTTTAAACAAAGTAAATGTCTTTACTGTCAATTTGGATCAATTTAATGCGTCCTTGCTAAATAAAAGTGTTATTTCAAAGAAAATCATACTTATCCATCCCAAACATTTGAACAGTGGTGTGCATTTAATTATACAAAGATTTAAAATTATACAAAGTGACTTACAAATGAGGAATATCACTAGAAATTTATAACACAAGTCAATGATATTCACAGTATCACAATTCAGGGTTACAAGAGTAAACTATTTCAAAAAACAACGTAGTTAATATGCTTCTGAAATGCTTTAAAGTTTCAGTTTCCATAAGATTACGATGCTCTAATGCAAGAAGATAAAAAGTCTTATGATGTTTTAAAAAGTCTTAAAAGTCTTATAATATTTTCCCCCCATCTGGATTCGTTATTAAGAAAGCAGGTTTGCAGTGTAATTATTTAGCACATAATTCTCACATAAAATAGTTAGTATTTTGGCTTGTACTTTGAAGTACCAAAATGATTTCAGCTTCAGAGTTTTTACTCTGACAGCTACTATATTTGGCAAATTCTGCCCGTTTTACCCAACAGCTTGTGCAGAAATGAGGCTGGAATATTTTCCTCATTCCTCCTGGGTGAGCATCGTGAGCCGTCTCATGCCACTTGGCCGCCTTTTTTTCATGGCCTTTCAACTTTGTGCTTCAGCTGCAGTCAGATGGACTGAAGTGACCCGACCATCGCCTTACATAATCGGACACAAGCATCCTGGCCTAGATGGTTGGTGCTGAACTTTGAGAGTAGTTTGGGTCATTATGTCACAGTGTCATTCATTCTGTCACTACCGATTTGATTCGTGCTCAGCTGTGACGTCATTAATCACCTTTGCCTGTGTATTTAAGTTCCTGTTGTTTCAGTTCACATTTGTCTGGTCTCGTTGATATATGGCTGTGCTTGCCTCCCTGCCTTCATTTGGATTTTTTTCTGGATATTATTAAAGACTGTTTTGAATCTGATTCCTTCTCTCTGTGCACTTTACTGCAGTCAAGTGTGACACATTATTTTACTGTAATGTGAATCCTCTCTCCAGGACTCTGGATATAGAAGATATGGCAACTTTCTGAAGAATTTTCAAGTGTTCTTCCCTCATCATGATTCCATAATTCTGCCAACAGTTAACCCACTATGGAAGACTGCAAAACAACCCTGTCATATTGAACGCATGTGATCTGTGGACGTGCTCGAAGGGATTGTTTTTATATATCAGGACATTTCAGATACTAAATATTAGTTTTGTTATTTATTTATTTTTATCCAAAATTGTTACTGTTTTGGAAATATATTTGTTATTTGAATTTCAGTTACATTTTTAAAATTGTTCAAATTATTGTGATACATTTTGCTATCGTGACCCCAGATATATCGTTACATCCAACCTAAAAGGCAATTTTGGATCATTGTTGACATAATTTCTCATGTACTCACACACCTGTGTAGTGGCCTCCATGCATGCCTCCATGATGGTTACACACAGCGTACAGGTCGTACAGGAAGTCCAGAGCATGTCGGCTGGCTTCAGGCTTGTGATGGGCCTGTTGTTTCCAGCCGTGAGGCGGACGGACACAATTGCTCCTCTTCACCACATGGCGGCCCATAGCAAGGCCCGTGAGGGGGAAGTGGACCAGCGTGGAGAGCTTGTTACGCCGCTCTCCCACCTGTCGGAAGCGTTTAAGGTGAAGGATAAGGATGTCTGGGAGGGTCCACAAGCTCATCTGCACCGTTCCCTGCTGCAACTGCTTACAGTGAGGGCACTTCCATGCGTCGTCAGGGGCCAGCTAAGTAAACATGGATGACAATTAGGATATACATCTCAAGGAAAGTTCATTTGAGTGCTTTTTCAGCAAAATTAATGGTCATGACAGATTTTATTGGATCACAACTAAAAAAAATAAATACAGTAAAACCAGTTATACTGTGAAATATTATTAAAATTTTATATTTTAAAATATTTAAAATGCAATTTATTCCTGTGACGGCAAAGCTTAATTTTCAGCATAATTACTCCAGTGTCACATGATCCTACAGAAATCATACTAATATGATGATTTGTTGCTCAAAAACATTTCTTATTATCAATGTTGAAAACCGTTGTGTTGCTTATTTTATTTTATTTATTTTTGTCGAAAATGGCAACAAAAGTCTAACTGACCACAAGGTTTAATGTGTTGATAAATGAGTGCAAATGAAATTTGAAAGCAACAATTTCAGTGAATAATGACTGACATTTTGACCTGTTTTTTTTTTTGTTTTTTTTTAGCCAAAAATATTGTATGACTATAGCAAACTTGAATTGTTTTGCACAGTCACCACTTTTATGGTGTTTTTTCTTTTTGGAGCTTGAAAGCCAGTGGTCACAATATGTTTTCACGGTATGGAAAAGTGTTCCACAGAAGAAAGCACCGTTTGCATGTAATTCTTACATGTTGACTGCACTATAAAAAGCAAAAAAGTTTCCCCATTGTCAATGTTTTCCTGTATTTGTCCTCCTTCAAAAAGAAACACCTGCACTAGAGCAAATGTTACTATTATAGTTACTCAGAATCAAAGGACAACATCCCAATCATCATATTGTGTTTCAGAAAATGTCCAGGTCTCAGCATGTTTATCTGACATAATGAATGTTACTTGAAGAGAGGGAGAACAGCGCTTGTATTTCCAGATTTAGAAAAAAAAAACAAAAAACAATATAAAAGTCACGTAACTCTCGTAAAACTAAATGCAGAAGAAATATAGGTTACTATAGTAATACGCAAAGCAATATTAATAAAATGAGCTCAAAATATACAAATTGCCTAGCTCTTCAAAAATGATTTACATTAAATACTATTATTTATAGTAATTAAAAAATAATAGAATTTAATAAAAAATAATAAAATTACAAAAGGTTAAAAATGATCTGGTCAAGCAGCATTTTGACATTTTGTTCAACTGCACTTGGCCTCATTTTTTTTAATAGGTGCAGAAGAAATAAAATTATACCAACTAACCGGTTAAATTTAATATGAAATGCAAGTTACTCTGTATTAACATCTTGTTTATTGTATAAAAGCAACATCACACTCGCAATCACGAATCGCTTGATTTTCCAAGCTGATAATCAGTATAATGTGTGTTTTTGTGTCGTTTACTTGTTCTTCTTTGGTGTACAGCTCAAAGCACTCGTCCAGGGTGCAGCTGTGCTGCTGAACGTGGTGTTGTTGTTGAGCACGAACGCTTTCAGAGTCCTTCACCACCTCCTCCTGGATATTACCAAACAGACTGCACACAAACACACAGTATCCCCATGTCATTGTTCCATCAGGCTTGTTTTGTTGGATTTATGTGCTTTAAAACGATGTGTGGATAGAACGCTCTGTATTTCTGCACGTATTCGAAAGGAAGTAAAAGATTACATTACCAGTCTTTGATTCTGTGCTCCCACTCAACAATGAGCTTCACATGTGGAGGTCCACCTGAGCTGCACAGCTTTAGAGCTCTGAGGAGATAAAGACCAAGCCAAAGGAATTGAGTTAAAGGGATAGTTCACCCAAAAGTGAAAAATTTGTCATCCTTCCAACAGATCTCGCCCCCTATTGACTACCTTAGTATTTTTTTCCCTACTATGGTAGTCAATCTGAAATCCGAGATCTGTTTGGTTACAAACATTTTTCCAAATATCTTCCTTTGTGTTCAGCAGAACAAAGAAATTTATAAAGGTTTTGAACAACTTGAGGGTGAGTAAATGATGACAAAATTTTCATTCTTGGGTGAACTGTCCCTTTAAAAGGTTTTCTTCCAGATACACAAATGCACAGACACACACTAGATGTCTATAAAAAAACATTCTCATTAACATACATCTATACTCACAATTTTTTGCTTTATTGCTATCTGTTTTCTATTGAGTGAAACCATGCCTGTCCTCTTTTTTACAGCTAAATTTTTGCCCCTTTATCCCGTTTTCGCACGATGTGCACACATTAACTTGCATTCTCTACAAAACTGAAAAACCTGTAACTTAAGCACATATATATATAATATATATAACATATAGAATATGAACAAGAGAATCATCAACAGCTGTGGCTCGTCTGTAAGGGCAGGTGGGGCAGTGTCCCAAAAAAATATTAATACAAAACTTACTAGACCTCTAAATAAACTGGATCAATACTAAATTGTAAATGTATTCCGTTTTCTGCAACAACTGTTTTTTCGGTTTGAGCAGTGAGCAGAATATATAATAATTTGACATATGGGTTTGGCAGGCGTGCCATACTAAGTGGGGCAGTGGGTTCCTGAGTCCTCCCCAACTCTACACTGCCCCAGTTTACCAATATAAATCTGTGGTGAATAATGGAACTGCAGCACTCTGTAATTGACCCATTGCCGGCAGTTTGATTGACAGGCAAACTAACCAATCATTGTGCAGGTGCCAAATCATGCTGGAAAATGAAATCAGCAGAAGGAAACATGAAAAGCTCAAATTTCTTGGTAAACGGGTGCAGTGACTTTGGTTTTCAAAAAACATAATGGACCAACACCAGCAGATGATATTGCACCCCAAACCATCACAGACTGTGGAAACTTAACGCCGGACTTCAAGCAACTTGGGGTATGAGCTTCTCCACCCTTCCTCCAGACTCTAGGACCTTGGTTTCCAAATGAAATACAAAACTTACTCTCATCTGAAAAGAGGACTTTGGACCACTGGGCAACTTCTCCTTGGCCCAGGTAAGATGCCTCTGACGCTGTCTGTGGTTCAGGAGTGGCTTAACAAGAGGAATACGACAACTGTAGCCAAATTCCTTGACTTGTCTGTGTGTGGTAGCTCTTGATGCCGTGACCCCAGCCTCAGTCCATTCCTTGTGAAGTTCATTTAAATTCTTGAATTGATTTTGCTTGATAATCCTCATAAGGCTGCAGTTCTCTCGGTTGGTTGTGCATCTTTTTCTTCTACACTTTTTCCTTCCACTAAACTTTCTGTTAACATGCTTGTGAACAGCCAGCTTCTTTGGCAAGGAATGTTTGTGGCTTACCCTCCTTGTGAAGGGTGTCAATGATTGTCTTCTGGACAACTGTCACATCAGCAGTCTTCTCCATGATTGTGTAGTCTAGTGAACCAAACTGAGAGACCATTTTGAAGGCTCAGGAAACCTTTGCAGGTGTTTTGAGTTGAATAACTGATTGGCACGTCACCATTTTCTAATTTGTTGAGATAGTGAATAAGTGGGTTTTTGTTAAATGTGAGCCAAAATCATCACAAATAAAAGAACTTAAACTACTTCAGTCTGTGTGCATTGAATTTATTTAATACACAAGTTTCACAATTTGAGTTGAATTACTGAAATAAATGAACTTTTCTACAACTTTCTAATTCATTGAGATGCACCTGTACGTGTATATTAGTCTGTATCAGGTCAGTAACTAGTTGACATCTCTGTTCTTCCTATGTAGAGTAGCATATCAAAGTAAAGAAAGTATAAATCCTTTAGTTTAAACGTGCTCATGTGAATAGCCTTAAATGTAGTTCTGTTGTGTTTGTTTCATATCATCAAAGAATAGACATGACTTTCTTTTCATCACCAGAATTCCTCCACAACTAAATAAATTAAAAAAGAGGCAATAAATACTAAATTAAGTCAATTCTAAGATGGCATTCTAAGTGTGTATCGTGTTTACTCAAAGCCTGTTAATCAACATTAGAGCGCCACCCTCAGGCTGAATAACGCAACCTCTGCCAAAAGTGTTCTGTGTGTGTGTGTGTTCAGCATTTAGAAAATAAATCTTAAGACCCCGACCTAAATTTTATGGTCAGGAGCCGCTACTGATCATCAAGAGAATTTCTGCAGGAATATGTGTAAGAAGACGTTAAGATGATTATGAGATTAGTGTCTTCTTTAAAAATGCATCTGACAGTGTTCTATGGTTTCGAGGGTGGATGTCATCATGTGATTGAACAAACCCCTAAAGGGCTGTATGCATTTCATGAGGGTGATAAACACTGGCAGCAACTCAGGGGTTTCTTTTGACGTTTAAGATAAAAAAAGTATTATAAATTCAATATTGACTATACCTGTAAATACTGTACAGGATTCACTATGAAGTGGTGCTAACAATGAATAATAAATAAAGCTGAACTGAATGTTTATTTCATTTGATATATGTGTATAAAATTTGCTTACACTCTGTTTGGTCCATGTATGTCAACACACACACACAATATTACCTGTCCACTGCAGGGTGATAAAGCGGCCGTCCGTCTTGTGGATTTAAGTAGCTATAAGCTGGAGATCCCCCAACAACACGGATCTTGAAAAACACCCTGAAATTCTAATGAAAAAAAATTGGACACGTTAGCAGAAAAAGGTCAAGGAAGCAAGAAACAGTGAGCAGTTCCTATCGATTTCTGCCATTGACATGAAGATGCAACTACATTAATAATCACAATAACAGTAAGGAACAGACAGTCAGTTCAAACATAATCTGAATATGTTGGACATTTGCCCAGTCCAAGACATGAACGATTGCAGTTGCATATCACATGTCAAATACAAACAATCAACATAACAAAGAACAGAAACACAACACAGTGGTTACAGACAGCATAGAAAGCTGGGCAAATGAAGCAGAAGTCAGATGCAAATAACTAATGGTACTTAAGGAAACATTATGATGAATGATATACAGAGTTATAGGAAAATATTAAGAAGAGACACATTATGACTGGTAATACTGGTTGAACAAATAGGTTTTGAGTTTAGACTTAAATTCATGCAGTGTGTCCTAAGGGCCAGGGGCCACCCATATATGATAGACGAAATATTGGTTCACAAAGAAGTTCACAGCCAGAAGATCAGAGAAGTCGAGAGTTAATGTAAGGAGAAAGTAAATCAAAGAGGTAAGAAGGAGCAGGACCATTGACTGACTTAAAGGTAAGCAGTAGAAGAAGACACAGGCAGCCAGTGGAGGTTAAATAGAATAGGAGTGATATGAGCAGATCGTTTAGTGTAAGTTAACATTCTTGCAGCAGAATTTTGAATATATTGCAAATGGCAGACAGTGGGAGATTTATAATTGTGCATGGTGATGTAGTATTTTCTGTCTGTTAGATAGGAAAACCAGGATAACGCAGCTCCTGAGATACCAATCTCTGAGAGGTCCATGAGTAAGAATTTATAACAGACAGTATCAAAAGCTGAGCTGAGGTCGAGTAATAAAAGTATGGAGAGGTTGCCCGAGTCACCAGAATGTAAGGGGTCATTGGTAACCCTTACTAAGGCAGTTTCAGTACTGTGATGCGAGCGAAAACCAGACTTAAATATATATATTAAACCGATCGTTGAGAGCTAGAAATGACTGCAGTTGAGTGGCGACAAGCTTTTGCAAGATTTTTGAAACAAACGGTAAGTTGGAGATTATTAGCAAAGTCAGTTGGGTTAATGCTTCAATATTGCCATTGTGATATGATGAACTATGCAGTAATAAACATCAAGCCAGAGAAGTACCGCAGATTATATAAGAGGCTGTCTTTGCCTCTTTGTTGGTCAAAACTAACATGTAAAAATAATAATAAAATAACAATAGTGATGCTGTCCTTTGCAAATACCACTAATAAAGCTATATAATGGCTTTATATATAGCCATTACTCCAGTCTTCAGTGTCACACGATGCTTCAGAAATCATTCTAATATGCTGATTTGCTGCTCAAGAAACATTTATTATCATCAATGTTGAAAACAGCTGTGCTAGATAATATTTGTGGAAACAATGATAAACTCATTTTCTATGTAAAATAGAATAGAAAGTCCAGAAGAATAGCATTTCAGGTCACTTACTGTCATACTTGGGGAATAAAATTATTATTTTTACTCCCCAAAAATCGTACTGAGCCCAAACTTTTGAACAGTAATTTGTCCTATATGTATCTGTTAGCAGATCCCCTGTAGAACCTTCATTGACCAACAGGGGTCCGTAGACACCTATTTAAAGGCCCTTATTCTGGCTGGTGTGTTTGAAAACATCCAACAGGGGGCACCAAACAACTGTTGAAGAGCAATAGGATGATTACAAGAAAATGACAGGAATCTTGTGAGAGACTTTACTGTCATCATCTTCCAACAAACTTCTGATTCTCTGAAACCTAAAGATCTTGAATTGTGATTGTCTTTGGTGGGGTTGGCTGTTCAAATTTTGTATTTTCTTGCATCCATATTTTAACTACAGCTAAACTCTTCAGTTTCCATTAGTTAAATAAGTCTATGATGACCTCTATAAAGCATGGTAGTCATAAAGTTCATCTTACATGTGCCTGTGATCCGTTGATCATTAGATAGTAGAGTTTACTGAGGATGCTCTGCTGCAGCTGGTCCCACGACACTGATCTGTCCTCTCTCATCAGAAATGGAGGGCCAAATCTGCAGATAAACAGACTTAAGATTACTGTGTTTATATTAATAGTGAGTTTAAACTCAAATATACACAATCATATTTGCCAAAGTTAGCTACCATAATAACACATTCATCATCTCCACAATGCTTTTAGTTAATCTGCTCATTTAATATTTGCTTGTTTAAGATATACTGGTAAAATACATGTGTATGGTACAGGGACACCAGGGCTAGTTGTCACACCTCTCTGAATTTTTTTTCCAGCATACTAGGTTTATTTTTCAGTCACTTTCTATGTACACACATACCTTATAATTTTGCCAACAAAAAGCTACTGAACATTTCCAGTATTACCAAAGAAAAAACTATACAGTTCATTGAACACATACTAAATTAAAAAAAAATAAAAATAATGGTTTTAGTTAAGTATAATAACTAAAGTTCAGCTAAATGTTTCATTGCTTGCCAAATTTAAATTATGTAGAACAGCATTGCAATGTTAGCATCATTAAATATCCAGATACGTTATTGAACTTGTGTTATTATAGGCAAGGCTTAAAATACAACAATCAGTTATATATAATATGTAACATGGGTCTTTTACAACCTCTCTATCCACTACTGCAAAGATCTTAGTCACTACCTGAAAATACATGAGAGTTATATGTAAACATTACATCACATATTTAGGTGCATGTTTGTCAGATAAATTACTGTTTAAGTTTGGACACTATGTTCCAGTATCCTTGAAATCCACCCCACCCTTTTTAGTTTAGTTTTTTTGCAGCAGGAGGCTAGTGATTAAGTTTCTAGCCAGATTTTCTGCCACAGGACACGTACAGCATGAATAAAGGACACAAAACAACCACAAATGAGCTGAGGGAAACGGAGCCCTTCAGAATGTGATAAACAAGTAATTGTGTTGGGTTTCACCTCGGCCAAAAACAACTGTGGAGTTTTCCCTGACAGGAGGCAGAGAGAAAACTGAGATCTGAACAAACATGCTTTGATGCTCGTAACGTCACAGTTCGCCCCGGGCAACAACACGGTGAGATTTTCACCAAATTACAAAACAATAAAGTGTCTGTCTGTCTGTCAAACTAACACACTCTAAATATCAATATTGTGGTGAGGACAGTTTTGGGGAGGTCAAATTCAGCCCTGAGTGCATTTTGATACATTGCAATGGTATCAAATAAACAGTTCCTATCCTAGCATTATCGCATTAATGGTAACGAGAGCTGCATGATTATTCGTTAAATGATCGTGATCTTACCCACGCAATCTCATTCCTAAATGACAACGATTTGGCAGCGTCTGTTCAACAAAATCACACCGGAACATTAAAATCTGCTCTGAGCCAGAGAGAGCATTTGTCATGTATAGGTATGAACCAACTTCATAAACAGTCTTTTCAACCACATAGTATCGTTATTTCTGTGTTACAAATATTCATATGAATCACAGATGTACTCGGCTAAAAGTTTATACTTTTATGGTAGCAATCGAAATAGAGCAATTTTTTGAAAGCAACTTGACGATTGAACTTCTGACTGTATCAATTACATTGTTACACCAGTAGGAGGCGACAAGTGACTGTTAAAAAATAGGTTTGTTGGATTGAAGCAGCACTGCACAGACGGATCGTGTATGACAAGATTGGTCAGACAGCAGAAGGCACTCTCAAGGTACCTTGATGTCATACACTGATCTGTCTAATGTATGTGTCATTGAATCATTCAAGAGATTCATTCAAAAATGCTGATTCATCCAGTAAATTAATTCTTTATGAGTAGCTCAATGAATCAGTTATTCAAACTGTTTGTTTAAATAAGTCATTCAGATTAATTTGATATTTTAAATAGACTACACCAATTAACATTTTGTCAAAACCTCTAATGAATTACATGTTATTTTGTTTAGTTGTCTGTTCAGAATGGTGGGAGAATAATGATCTCAGTTTGAAGCAAAAAAAATTGTGATTCTCAACTTATCGAGAATTGTGCTGCTCTAATAGTAACTTTTATTAAATTACTACATAACCTGGCAAAATTTTAATATTTTAATAGTCTAAATCAATGACTAAATTGCTATTTTGCTCTTGTTGAACATTGTTTAACCCCATTATGCGAAGTCAGCTGGAAAGGAAAGAGGGGAGAAAGTTATTACATTTTAATCAAAGATAAAAAGAAAAAAAAGAAAAAGATTTTTAATTTACTGAAAAATCATGCACAATAAGAACAGGAATTAGAGTAATTTTTAATTTCACGTTGACTTCATAGATGGACTTGCTGAAATCACTACTATAAGCCTACAACCTGGTCACAATTTTTGAACAAAATCAGTCTGGGCACAAATGAGAAACTCTCCGCTGACTTTTTGAACTTTTCCACTATGTTTGATGTTGCACACTGCGAACATCAAAAGAATGTTCTCTCGCAATAAACCTGCTCCTGTGATGATCTTAAAATTGACAGCAAAATCTTTTAGGTTAGAAAAACTCAATAGGGAACCTGCTATTCTTTCTATAATCCATTTTTTTAACGCAAACTATAAAGTGCCTCCTATCTCTGCAAGTGATATGTAAATTACAATGATTAGAAATAGTTCATCCATCTTAATCTTAATGCCTCACTCTGTATTAATATAATTTTAGTAATTTTTTCAGTTTTTCATTGTAATATTTCTATTTTATATTATTTCAGCTTTATTTCTATTAATAAAAACAATGATAGTTTTAGTTTTAGTCACTCTTCACAAAGTGGTTATATGGGAAACCTCAGCAGATACTCCTTATGGCATCTGCCTATAGTGAATGCTTCTATATTTACAGCGGTTTATAGGAATATCACTTTTATCAGTATCTGGAGAAAAAATCAATCAAAATATCACTGCCTTCCAAATGACATCTACTCACTCCAGCTCATCAGAAAGAGACAAGAGTCTGTTCTAAGCCCCCCTCTCTCTCCATCTCTCTATCACTTCCATTAAAACGTGGGAGAAACTCACATCACAAAAGGCCACGGAACAAAATTAGATTTCAGGAGGCATTCACACCTAAGAGAGTATTGATCTTTGAGCGACTGTCACTGTCAAAAGTGTGTCTGAAGGGTCGCTCTGAAGTGACACATGTCAAAAAATCAAAAGATGCTTTTAGAACAAAAGTGAAAAGGTGAGGTTGTCACAATTGATATTTGTCCAAGCCAGCTTTAAGTGGCATAAAGAGGCCCTATTGTAGCATGTTTTTGTCTACTTAACCATCAGACCTTTTCCACCCTGTGTGACCCTTGGAATTAAACATATCTTTAAGAGTTTTGTGAATAATGATTGGCTAACCTCTATATAACTGCATAGTCCTAATCTATAGTCAAAATTACTCGTGAAAATGTCTATTATGCTAAATTCTATTTTATAAGGTGTTTGAACACAGATGTGTGTTCACAGTGTTTGTAATCAACCAGCCTATAATGGTAAAAATCCACCCACAAATCATTTCTTTTATAATCCCCATAAATCATAAACAGGCTCTCCAAATGTACAGTTCCAGTTCATCACCAGTCATAGGGGGCTTCCATAAAGGAAAGGCCCACCCATGACTGGTGATGATCTGCCCTATTAGCATAGATACCGCACTGAGTGAGATGCAGCAGTCTGCCATTTCTGTTTACTCTCTGTAACAGCTGAAGATGTACAATGTCTGAGCCAAAAAAAACTAATTTTCTGTACATATGTATGAGTCTCCATAGACTTCCGGCATCTGTGGCACTGGAAACACCATGGTTGAATTTACGAAGGACAGAAAGAACAAATTCAGTAAAGTATTTGCGCAAATCATTTTACATCGGACTGCTTCACACACAAGGGTTGGTTCAACTCTGAATTTGCACAAGATTAAAATAACGGTATTCTAGTCGATGAGTTGAATGATTCAACTTAATTCCACAACATCTACATAAATTTATCCAATAACCATTCAGAAACGTCCAGTTACATTCTGCGTGACTTTCTTCAGTTTTGTTGTTGTTGCAGTACGAGCTGTTAAAGTAGCTTGTTTAAAGTGACACACACACACACACACACACACACACACAAATGACATGTTGTTGCTCACACCCAAACAGCGGAAAATTTGTCATAGTAAATGATCTAAAAGGGGTATTCTGAGCTGAAAATCCACAGACACATTCTGGGGACACCAGAGACTTCTATTACATCTTTTTAAAAGGGACATAATAGGTCCCCTTTAATGAATTTTTTTACAACATTACAAATGTGCATCATAAAAATAATGTGCATCATAAAAATAATGTGCATCATAAAAAGTAATTTGTTTAATATAGTTGTAAACTATTTTAATATGCCATAATCTACACTGCTATTCAAATGTTTGAGGACAGTCATTGTGTGTGTGTGTGTGTGTGTGTCATCATAATAGAATGGTTTCTGAAGGATCATGTGACACTGGAGTAACTCATGTAAGACTGGAGTAATGATGCTGAAAATACAGGAATAAATAAAATAGAAAAGAGCTATTTTTAAATTGTAATACTTTTTCACAATGTTCCATTTTACTGTATTTTTGATCAAATATGCAGCCTTGGTGAGCAAAAGAGACTTCTTTCAAAAATCAATTTATCAACAACTAATCTAACCTGTTATGGTATAGTTTATATAAAGAATATAAAATGAAAACATGATGAGAAAAAAAAGAATTACACCACAAGCTACTGAACCATCAGTAAACCATGTTTCTGAAAAAGAAAATTTTAGAAATCATGTGACAGTTTCAAATAATCCAGTCATTGTTAGTAATAGCAACAGAAGCTAAACCGTGAATGTATGATTGTAAACTGAAGTGTATATACAACACAAATAGCATAAAGAATTAATATTTTACAATAGTTTCATTATGTTATTTCAGGAGTTCAAACATGTTCATACATGCTGAAAGTAATAGATAAAATGTTTGTTTATTTGTTTTCTTTTTGCACGTTCTTGTCAACTAAAATCAGATGACATTTTAGTAATTCGCCAAAAATATGTCATGTCAAATTATTGACTAAATTTAATTTTTTCTTCAAAAGACAAAAAATAGGACTAAAATTAAAAAACTGTATAAGCGTTAACAAGTTCACACAGGGTGGGCCGAACTGATCGTCATAACTGTGAAGACTTTTATATGAGGTTCAAACCTACAAGTCCAGATCTGCAACCTTAAAATGTCAGTATTTTGTGGGGTACCTCACTGCCTGCTGTCCTGCTCCAGCTGCATTACACACCAACAGCAAGATCTTCACCATCCCATCGGCCTGGTTCAGGAACTCCGAGGACAGCGCTCCGGACGCAGCCAGTCTGTGACCCTCCGGCCCAGACGAGGTGTACGGAGAGGACGGAAGACTGTGGTGGAACCCTGCGATGAGAGGGAGAGCCAAGGAGAGGTAGGGGTCATCTCTTAATACTGATCTGCAGGCAGATTTACTGTCTGCGGCTCCATATAGCCGAATAATGTCAAACTTTATTGTGCTACTAAACAAGGTGACATGCACACAGATGAAGAGAGAAAGAGAGTGACAGAGAGAGAGAGAGAGAGACAGATGGAGACATGCAAATAGAGCACAGCAGACAGCAGACTGAACACAGCGGGGTGTATGACTTAACACCAGCCTTCACTCACACACAGACACATACATACTAAATGGATGTCATGATTTCAGACGTTTTACTTCCTAATAAAGTATGACCAGACAGCAACCATCAAGAAACACAAAATTAAGGACCCAGAACAAACAAACAAACAAACAAAAAAGCTAGAGACTGGTGTATTATTTCTTTTTCAGAAGTCACCCAGTTAAATTTATCAAGGACAAAAGAGACACGTATTTTAAACGTGACATCATTAAAAGCAGAAGTGTGTTATTTCTGTGCCTCGGAACTGATTTTAAAGACGCCCCTCACTGGACAAACAAATAGTTCCGCCGTTAAACTAACTAAAGGGTTAGTTCACCAAAAAATGAAATTTCTGTCATTAATTCCTCACCCTCATGTTGTTCCACACCTGTAAGACCTTCGTTCATCTTAAGAACACAAATTAAGATATTTTTGATGAAATCTGAGGGTATCTGAACCGCCCATAGGCAGCAACGTTGCTTCATAACATTAAGGTTGAACCACTGTAGTCACGTGGACTATTTTAATGATGTTTTTACTACCGTTCTGGGCCTTGAAAGTTGCAATGACGTTGTTGCCTATTGTTCAGAAACCTCTCGGATTTCATCAAAAATATCTTAATTTGTGTTCAGAAGATGAACGAAGGTCTTATAGTTTTGGCACGACACGGGGGTGAGTAATTAATGATAGAATCCATTTTTGGGTGAACGAATGCTTTAAGTCTATGTTGTGATGTCAGGCTAGTCTGGATGTGCAAAAAGAGTCGTAATTATGGTACTTTTCAGGAGAAATAACTTCATTAAATCGACAGTTTAACTTTATTATTTAGCACTTTAACTCTTTATAGCTTTATTAATTTAAATTAAAACTAGCAAACAAAACACAGGATCAGAATCAGTACCGTGAAACACTATACACTGATATTCAAATGTTTGGGGTCTGATCTTTTTTAAGAAAAATACATTTATTCAGCAAGGATACATTAAATTGATCAAAAGTGACAGTAACGACATTTATAATGTTACAAAAGATTTCTATTTCAAATAAATGCTGTTTTTTTGGTCAGCATTGTGTTGTATATACAAAATTACAATCACGATTTCCATTAAAAAACATTAAGCAGCAAGCCTCTTTCAATAATTCACTTTGATTTGCATTTACGCTTGCCCATGACTCCACTTTGAGATTTATGGGAAATCAACTTGACATTGTCGATCAGCAAGACCATTACACATTAAGAACACATTACAACAGGAAGGTCACATGGGACATCACGGACAGATGGCTGGCTTTTTAATCAAGATAGTTTTTATGGCTGAACATCAGGATAACTGTGTTTCCCAGCATTCTGTCTCAAGGTCTTTTTATATCCGTTTTTTAAAATGAAGAATGGGAAGGTACTGGAATGACCTGTGCTGACTTTAAGTGGGTGCAATCGCTCTTCTTTCTCACTCTACGAGCCCTACTGAGTGCGTCTGAGGTTATCATTCAAGAGTAGCACTGTGAGATTGTTAATTAAACACCTCTGCTCTCCACAGATCTCCACTGCACACAGAAAAACACCTGAACCCAACAGATGAATTACCTAACGAAAACCTAACGAGACTGGATAGAACCTAATTTCACAAATGCATTTATATTTGATATGCCCTGTTGGAGTTTTGATTTATATAAAGAGTGTCTTTTCAGAGCTGTCGTGCTTCATTCAGAATTAAATGGGTACTTCACTGCTGGCAAAATGGGCCTTCAATAAAACTTAAATCAGTGCTTAACTTAACTTAAATACTGAGAAATAAGGCTGTTATCTTCTCCAAGGAAAACTTCAACTCCCATAATGCACTGGGCATGTTGGCATCCAAGGCCACTCCCACCAGTCTGCTATGGATACGCTTGACCGGAGTCAAATACTGCCTTGCTTTAGTAGGAAATACTTCTTAGCAAACTTTTAGTCATAATGGTGTCGACTTGCTCCAGGGTGCAAAAATACAAAGAGTAAACATTTTGTGGCATTATTGTCAGTTTCCAGTGAAGGATTCAGAATGTTGGAGGCAGCGGCTAAAGGCTGCAAACAATTGTAAATACAAAGAGAAAGCCGTGACGGACAATCTGAAAAACCTCAATGTTTGGACCCAACATGTCAAACTGGATGACCATGAACAGTGTTTTAAACCAAACAGAGGGGAGAACTGAACGAAACTGTCATTCTGTCAGTTCCGCCCCAAGCAAAACGCTGCCGCATACAGATAAGAAATCTGTTGCTATAGTGTTCCACTTACCCTAATGCTGTTTAAATAGTAGACAAAGTATGGTACAAATTTCAGTGATAATACAATATCCTTACAATAACTGATCTGTTAATAATCCTGTCGATCCGACTGTCTGTGGGTGGGGATACAACACATACGGATGTATACGGAGGATAGTTTCCAAGAAAGCCCCGGAGCTGTCAAAAGTCTGCCGGATGACATTTGCATCATCCAGCAGACTTCTGCAGACAAATCAATTTTTTCGGTCCAGGTAACACAGAGAATGAAAAAAAACATTGTTCATTTACATGTACTACCAACATTGTAACAATACAAAGCAGGTTGAAAATCGGCAAAGTTGCACTTTAAAGAAGCAAGACGCAGATCTGTAATTCAAATTTGAGTTTTAAGTAGAATTAAATTAGAATTAAATTCAAAGTAATTCATACTACATGTGTAAACTGTAAAAATAATACTTTTATGTTACATACCAGATCATAAATATACGAAATTTTGTATTTGATAAATATTTAATTTTATTCAGTTCATTGATTATTTTACCAAAATGCTCTAATTTGGCCAAAAAACAAACAAACAAACAAAAATAGTTTTATAGTTGTATGAAAAAATATATTGGACATAATTCAACATTTAAAGTTGTGATCTCTGTGTTGACTGTTTTGTGTTAAGAAAAAATATATTTAATTAGGAATATATAAAGAAATATTACTAAAATAATAGAATTTTTTTTTATTAGGGGATCTAAAATGTAATCAAAATATAAAGTCATAATTAATGATTTAAATATTTATACCTTGTTGCCAAACAATTGTGTGACAGTAAATAATTTCTTCAAATTTGTGTGTAAAGGTTCTTAAAGAGACACAGACTCTTGCTGTCAGTCGTGTGTTGCCATTTCAATTCACATTCTCATGAACTGAAGGTGAGCCAGTTACGAATTTTTACCCAACCTTAGTGAACACAGACTTGGCCACACTATACAAATCATGGCCACTGTTCAGTCCTGTTCAGAGGAACTTATACAGCAATTTAAACCTTTCTAAATCTAATCCTATTTTTAAATATCAATATACATGTGTAATTTCAGTCAGAAAAACAACTCTTATATTTAGATGTGGTTGATATGAAAAAACCCATAATCCTCAAAAACATCTTCAAACGTGCCAATATTTACCTGAGATTCGTGCAGATCCACCTCTGATGTAAAGGGGCGGGGCTTGGAAGGCATAGATGATGTCACTCTCAGCTATGCTAGTCAAGTCATCGTCATCAAAGAACGAGCGCTGGAAACCTGTTGTGTAGATTTCTGCCAATATTACCTAGTAGAACAGAGAATTAATAATTGAAAACTGAATAAAATTACTAAATTATTGCAGGATATTATCATTAGATAAAGAACTAAACATTCATATTTGAAGCACATCATTCATTTCTAAATAATTGACATTTATTAATACTCAATAAGTTCTGTTACATTTTAGATCTTAAAATAATAACTAACAAATAAATAAAATCATCTTATAAAGCATAGTTGTATCTAAATCACAAAAAAGTACCATTGATTTCTTAGTATTGGTATTGGAGTACCATGCAAAAACCATATATATGTTTATAATCTTTCATTATCATGGTATATATCAAAGTCCCACAGTATTACCATCTGACAATCACTGTAGCAGTGGGGGAGGGAAGAGGTTTGGTCAGGTGATATATTTGCAGGCATGAGGTCTGTCTGTGTGATGCTGTGTGCACCTGTCACCTGATCAGGAGAGATCTTGCCCTCATCTGCCACCATCCTGCGCAGGCATGCCAAAGAGCCGAAAAGAGGCACAGCGAGCCCCACTCTCAGATACCGCTGCCCTTTACTGCTAAACACCAAAGTCACAAACACTGGTCTAAAGAGAGAGGAGAAAACACAGCTTTCAGATTTAAAATGTTACTGATACCAATAAAGGGCATCTCAAATCTCAAACGGCCTCTTTCAAAGACTACAAAAGCTGGTAGGTGGGTGTGGCTTCAGCAGGTTGGTTTGGCTAAAGAATTAATCTGATTGGTCAATCAGTTACGCATTGCTGATGAATGTTAACTACACCAATCTTACTGGCATTCAAAAGTAGCAGTGTATTCTGAATGAAATACACACTACCTTTTAAAAGTTTGGGGTCTGCACGCTTTTTTAATGTTTTTGTAACAAGAAATAATACTGTTTCTATTTGAATAGACTAAAATGTAGCCTAATTTATTCCTGTGATGAAAAAGCTGTATTTTCAGCATCATTACTCCAGGAGTCACATGATCCTTCAGAAATCATTCTAATATGAGGATTTGATGCTCAAGAAACATTTATTATTATCAATATTTTTTATGGAAACCATGAATTTTTTTCTTTGATTAAAGTTCAAAATGAACAGCATTTATTTGAAACAGAAATCTTTTGTCAGAATATAAAAATCTTTACCATCATTTCTGAACTATTTAATGCATCCTTGCTTAATAAAAGTATTAATTTCTTTAAAAAAAAAACATATTAGTGACCCCAAATTTTTGAACTGCACAGCTCTTCTACAGGTGTAGATCTACTACACCATTATTTATCCCGTGATCTGGTTTTCATCCACTATTCAGAAACAGTGTAACATTTCAGTGTGAGAGCTACACAACCCTAACCCTGCTGAGATTTGACCTAAAGCCTGAAAACGCCCTTCCCAGACATAAACTACAGTGAATAAGTGTGGTGTTGGATGCTGAATGAATTGCCAGAAGCAGTAAGGCAATTGGTCATGTAGAAAGTGCCACACCTCGAACAGTTACCTTCCTTTTAATTGGCCATATGTTCTGCCTTAAAGGAATAGTTCACCCAAAACTGTAGAATGTGTCATCATGAAACCTGTTTAATTTTCTTTCTTTCTTGTGCACACAAAAGAGGAAACATTTAGCAGAATGCCCAAGCTGCTCTTTAACATACAATGAAAGTGAACTAGATTTGCCAGGCAAGATGTAGGTTTTAGTCTGTTTCTCACATAAAACGCCAGAAGACGTGGACTGTCGTGTATGAGTTGCATTAACTACTTTTTACTTATAAGAGTAGCTTGGACATTCTGCTTTCAATCACCTCAGTTGGAATCTAGAATCGGCACCATCTTTTGCCTTGAAGGGGAACATACTAGTATTGTCCCTCATAACCGATATCATGGGTGTTTATATAACATTGCAAGCTGGGTTTATAAAAACAGAAATATTTGATGTGACAATATAGTGTGTGTGGGACAATAGTTTTGCCTTTGTGAACATAAAAGAAGCCATTTCCTCCCCTCAAAAAGGAGAATTTCCCTGGCAAACACAAACACGAGTAAAACAATTAAGTTTCTGCATGATTCAGTAACTTTTGTTGGGTAGAATTTACTCACCTCGTCTGCCTTAGAGGAATGGGAAGAGAAATGCACAGAAAAGGATCAAACGTGTTGCTCTGCTTAAGACAATGTGGGCATGTCAGAGATGACCTGGAAAAAAGAACAAGAAAAAGAGAAAGCAAGATGGTTAAATAGCAACAACTCAGAGTAGTGGACACGCAAACATATACAAATATTATATAATAAACAATGACAATGAAGCACAAACAATGAAGCTATTAGCCATTGTATTGCTTGAATGAGCCTAACAGAAAGTTTAGTGGAAGGGGAAGTGATGTCACAGACAAGAGGAAGCACAGAAGGTCTCTTGGGAAGAATTATTGTACCTACGGAAACTGATGCTCACAACATCACAATTGCAATTTTTTGCATCATCTTTGCCACACATTTACAGACCGATTGCAGTACATGGACATGTTCAGACTCTATCTATCTATCTATCTATCTATCTATCTATCTATCTATCTATCTATCTATCTATCTATCTATCCGTCCGTCCGTCCGTCCGTCTCTATCTATCTATCTGTCCGTCTGTCTACCTGTCCATCCGTCTCTATCTGTCTGTCTGTCTGTCTATCTATCTATCCGTCCGTCTCTATCTATCTACCTGTCCGTCCGCCCGTCTCTATCTGTCTGTCTGTCAATCTATCTGTCCATCCGTCCATCTCTATCTATCTATCTGTCTGTCTGTCTACCTGTCCGTCCGTCTCTATCTGTCTGTCTGTCTATCTATCTATCTGTCCGTCTCTATCTGTCTGTCTGTCTATCTATCTGTCCGTCCGTCCGTCTCTATCTATCTATCTGTCTGTCTGTCTGTCCGTCCGTCTGTCTCTATCTGTCTGTCCGTACGCATATATCTATACGTCTATCTATCTATCTGTCCGTGTGTCTGCCTGTCTATCCATCCGTCTGTCTGTTTGTGTTGACAGTATTGTATAAAGTGTGAAAACAACTTACAGAGAATGGAACCACGTAGTTGGAGGAGAGGCAATGGAAGAGATTTATTTGTGATGTCAGCCAAAAAGGAAAGGCAGAGCATTTTATTATTATATTAAATTTTAATGAAAGATTATGAACACAATGTTTTATTTGGAATAACATGTACCAATAAACTGTGCAAAATCAGACCAGGAGCCATTCAATACGAAAAGTAATGTTTGATTTAAAGTTTAACCTCAATTCTATTCTTTTTAATACCTCCAACACTCCATGCAAAATACTAATGCCTTTTTAATTCACATGTTCTCCCTACTGGCACTTGTCAGGTGGAAAGACAAACAGAGAGAGGCGGATAGAGATATTTTTAGAGTGTTAAGGAAAGCCCTGTTTATCTCCAGCAGTTGTCAGAGTGTTATATGGAGGCTTCAGATTTAAGGCTGAGCTTTACGGGTGCAGTTCACCCACGTATGTAAAACACACATCAGCTGTCCTTACTGCTGAATACAAACAATACAGCAGCAGTGCTGCACCTGATCCAAGACCGTGTGGAGAGTAAAATGACAGGTATAAGAATCCAAAAGATCTCAGTCTATAATTAAAATCTTTTGTTGTTGCTGTCATCAAAAAGAAACATTGCATACTAAAGAAAACAGATTCACAGATTCAATCAAACTATACTGGTCGCTCTGTATGTTTATGACTCACTGTTAAGTTCTGGCTTAAGAGTCTTTCAAACAGGAATCAGACAATTCTGGTCGCTCTGTATGTTCCTCAAACAGAAAGCTGCATCCTGTGTCCTTCCTAGTCCAGTCCTTCAGAGGCTTGTAGGCTAGTATCCTCCTCAGCATCAAACGTTAGAACAAAACTGGCTTTCTATTAATGCAATTCACTGAACGTCAACCGTTTGTGGTCTTCCAGTGGCTTACATTATTTGCGTTTTAGTGTTAAGTGATTTTCACTAAAACAAAAGATAACATATATGCCCTCATCTCTGAAAACATTATTTTTGTCTTACATTTCATAATGAACTGAGACAAGCTGCAGCCTTACTAGGACGCAGCTTTCCATTTGAGAAGCACCCTCTGACTCTTTAAAAAGATCCGACTGACAAGAAGCATTCGACCTGGAATCAAATTATAATGGATTGCTATGTATGTATTTGTTTTTTTAAACAGCATTTGCACTGGTAAAAAAAGATTTTTTACTCACATCTGACTCAGATTGGAATTTGCTGCACCCATGTATTTATTCAGCACGTTGTATCAAGTGCAAGTGCAATATCAACTTTTTTTGGTTGTTGTTGATATTTTTACTGTGCCTGAAAAAGAACCTGTTCATGGTTCCCTGGCGCTATTTACCCATCCTCTAAGCATAACTTAACATACCAGTTCACAACACATTTTTCCCAGAACCGCAGGGACGTCTCAAAATATCTGAGCTCCATTACAGATGGAGAATATGCAAATCTGCTTAATTAATACAAAGTGGCCTATGATAATAAACTTCTGAGACAAAAGAGGTTATCAAACAATGGATTATTCATTTCAAGACACTAACAACACCTATAAACAAACAAAGAGAGTTTCCAATGCGCATCTACCATTATCACATTAGGCAAAAGGGATGTTTTAATCCTGTGGTCAGGATGGTGTGATCAAGCCAAAGGAGGATGGTGTGGTCCAGTATTTCTTTTTCTTTTTAAGGATGGTGGTTACAGAGGGGATTTTTTTTTCAACAAAGAAAATGCCATCCTCTCGCAAATTGGGCCCTGTTTAAATCTTTGAAAAAAAAAACGTTACTAAAATCAACCCAATAATAACTCCACCTACCCTGCAGGGGGCGAACTAAGAATGTTAATTTCTTAGTTTATTACCTGTGTGTATGGAAAATATCCATTCTTGTTCATGTATTGTGTTTTGGATTACATATAGTTAGTAGGCCTATTGAAGTTTGGTGCTGATTTTGTTTACCTGCTTTGGTAAGTTGAGTCTTCCTTCACCTCTTGTTCTTGCTGATTATTTGCCACCATATGGCATCCTTTGAAATTGAATACTAGAAAACTCCTACTGTACAGTATATAATATGTATGTACAGCCTATTTAAAAAAAAAAAAAAACGGTTGAGAAACAGTTGTCGTTATGCACTGCATACGTTATTAGCATACGTTGTCACGTGACCTCATTACGTAGGTGTATTCTAGTTGTCATCTTGGAAATAAAATTTAAAAAAATCACATTTAATTTAATTACATTTTATTTTATTATATTACTTTACATTATTTTATTATATTATTTTTCATACATAAGTTCAACAAGCAGAGGAGCTTGTATAGATTATGGTAGATTTTATTTATTTATTTTTTATTTTCAAAATTTCATTATTATAATTATTATGAATAAAATTTTTCATTTATATTATGTCATGATACTGATGACTAGTTAAAAAGATTTGGACCTTTTTTGGCCTCTAACGAAAAAGAGTTTCGTTAAAAAAAAAAAAACATCCACACCTTTGGTTTTTTTTTTTTAGCTCAAGCACCAACATAACTCTCATTTAGTACCTTCAGTATTTAATGCTGATGTTTTACAGTTTTTTTTTTTTGTTTTTTTTTTACTTTACTTTCAAACATTTTTTTATTCAGTAGATTTTTTTTTAAAAGTAGTAGTAGAATAAGCCAAGAAAGAGATGTTAAAAATCATGCTTGATATTGTTTTCTGCCATACTGGACATAAGAAAAGGTCGGTTTGAGTCAGTTGCATTGTGGGCTGCAATACCTGGTGCTTTGTGCTGTTGTATACTGGCAAATTTTAGTATTAGTATCATATCATACTGTAATATTGACAAATTAGGATTGCATTATAAGTGCAAACAAACAAGCAAATACACTCTTCTGAAATAATCTTTCTCCCTTTATAAGCTCAATATTTACTGGTATCCAGACAACAGAAGGAGCTAGCTAAATATTTGGAAGACGTTGATGTGAATAACGTTCGTGCCATGATCTGCATTAGTATGAAGGCCACTTGAGTGAGAGTCATTTAAATTCCACACAGGGCCTGTCGTTGTACACAGCGCAATGAATCTGCGACTTTTAAACCTTCTCTCATGCTGTGCTGCGAATGAAGCTCTTTCAATAATTTCTTCCACAAACGCTCAGAACCTAAGGCGTACCTCTGGGCCTCGGGATAAAAGTGACTATGGGATGATAGTGTACCACCTAACTACCATCAGAAGGAGACGGTTTGGCCTGAAGTTCCTTGTAATTACCGGTTATCAATTGTGCTGTGAGGTGCTGTGCTCAGTCCGACCTTCATGGCCTTTGAAGTCCGCATCCTTCGAAGAATGCAACCTCTGAATTAGGACACAGCTCTAAAATGTACAATGTTGGGGATACTTAAGGACCAGTGTTGGGAACCTCTGCCGATGAGTGCTTCTTTTCTACAATGGCCTTAGTTCTGGAAGAATTTTTCCCATTCTTTTTTCCCCATTGAGATTTTAAAAAGGCCTTTGTTTAAGTGTTATAAGCAAGCTATGAGGTAAATCAGAATATTACTTAACTGGTGTTATTTGTTTGATTTATTTTGCTTTTTTAATGGGCAATGAACAACATGGCAGTCATGGCCTAATGGTTAGAGAGTCAGACTGGTAACCCTCGGTTGCACCACAGCAAAATGGCTTCCCACTGCTCTGGATTTGTGTGTGTTCCCTGCTCCTATAATGTGTGTGCACTGACTTGGATGGGTTAAATACAAAGGATAAGTTCTGATTATGGGTTACCATACTTTGTCTTCACATGCCACTTTCATAATGTTTCTTTATTTGCATCCATGGTTCCATTGAGAACATATAACGTCGGTGGAACATTTTCATTCCATGAAAGCTTCTTTATAGAAGAAAAATGTTTCAGTTTTTACACTATAAGAAAAAATAATGGTTCGTTTAAGAACTGTTAACTGAAAGGTTCTTTGAGGAACCAAAAATGGTTCTTCTATGGCCCAGTTTTGGAACCATTATTTTTAAGAACGGTGATGAAATGGCAGATATTTCACTACTGATTTAGAAGTACAGCAAAAAACATGAGTTACTTCCCTTAGTAGCAGACGTCTAGTATGCTGTCATTTTCAGTTGTTGTCTAATTACAGCTCTCACGAAGGAGATGTTCAGACTAAGTCACACATTTAATCAGTGTTTTTATGTCTGTGTTGAGCAATCCATGTTGATATTTGTGTGTTTTCGTGTACAGGCTTGCTGATGTCTGGACTGCAGGCCAGGTGGTTGTGCAGAACTTTTTTGTCAGCATTTGGGTGACGATAAACAGTAATTTTCTACTCATGTCAGTGATTCATCATGAAATTTATGTAAAATGAACATATTAACCAGCTAGCAGCAGATGGAGGGTGGGAAAAAAGAGATGTGGATGCCAAAAGAGAAGGATGAAGTAATGTAATGATGTCTCAAAATGACAGTGAAAACACAGGTAACAGCTTAAGCAAGGCTGGATGAGTGACATAAACTGTTGAGACGCATGTCAGTAGAGAACTGCAGTGAAGGCAAAGCTGCATCTGCTAACTGCATTTCACCCACTGGAGCTTGAAGAAGACTGAGAGAGAATAATAGATCTGAACTCTCTAAGTTTTAGAATGTGATTCACACTCTCAAAATATATTATATTATACAAAAAGACTGAATCGTCATATTTAAAGGAGAAGGTACTTTTTTTCTCTCTCTTACAAAACAAAAACAACAAAACAACAAAAACTTGAGCTGAATAATACTCACTTTATCTGTGACAATTAACAGGTGACAAATACACTCCAGGCAAGATATGAAAAACTGAATTGGGTAGACCAATGCTATATCAACTGAAACGTAATAAAATTACTTTGTGCAATTAAAATTGAATTGTGTTGTTTTTGGGGCACCATTCACCAAATGGAATGGCAAAAATAATGAATGGCTTTTCCCAAACACTCCTTGTCTTCTATTGGTCGGCCAAGCAAATAGTCCACAAACTCACACCATTGTGTCGAGTCATCTATCTTCCTACAGTGCTTTATACAATACAGACTGTTTTAAATCAGCTATACAGTAATAAAAAATAATGATACAAACTTTAAATTCAAATGTGCCTATAAAGCAGCTCTACACAAGGCAATAGTGTAATTTATTTCAGCTTAAGTCAGTTGTTGATTCAGTTCAGTTCAATAAAGTTCATCAATTATAAATTGAGTTCAATTTAGCTATAAACTGCTCTAAAGAAGACAATAGTGTCATTATTCAGCTTGAGCCATTTCAGTGTTGATTCTATCAATTCAGTTCAATAACATGTCGATGTTGAGTCAATGTTGTTGTATCAGCAATATTTTAAAAGTATCTTCATTATATTACATAGTGCTGTCCTGTAGCTCCACCAGACCAGTAGAGCATGGCACTAGCTAATGTCATGGTAATGTGTTCAATTTACAAGGAATGCATGAACTAATAAAATGCATACCTTGTATGCAATTTTAGTCGCTTTGGAATGGATAAAAGAGTCTTCCAAGTGCATAAATGTAAATATACTGAAAATACATTCAATGGCTTGGTAGACCATATAAATCAAATCTTCACTATATAGTTTAGTTACATGTTGAGTCTGCTTCAATATATGAGGCCACAGTACATGGTGTCCTACATAGTTTTGATTTTTAGATAAAGTTTACTACATGAAGAAATATGGCTTGTCTGAATGTGAGGCTGGTTTTAGTTGAAACCGACTGGAGGTATTTGTCTTAGAACTTTAAATGGACCTCTAAATCAAAGACTTTGATTCTTTGATGGAGACTTCAAATGGAGATCCCTTGTGGACAACCAAGCCATCTGTCCATATTGGAGTTGCTTGATGGTGATGGTTTGCTTGGATCTTCTGTCTAAGAACAGCTTGCTGCAGTTGGACATATGCTGCATCCTAAATCTGTTGGCTTTATCAATATTCGTGAACACAGATGATTAGCTGGACTGGGGGAAAAGAGGGGACCATATCCCAGGAGTTAACATACATCGATTCATCTCATGTCATAGCAAGTGGACAGGGTCAGATTTGGGAAGTTGTTCCCGGGAATTATTTTTTTCCATTGCTGGTCATAAGTCATCATTTTCTCAACACTCTCAGAAAGAAAATGTGCAAAAATTGTACCTTTAGGGGTACAACAGCTTGTGGCAGTACTCTTAAAAGGGCATCTTTGTGCATTTTTTAACCCCTAAATAGTAGGGCTCGGACAATACATCGATTCTTGATTTGCGATACAATGAATTTGCATCGATCCTGATATTTTCTCTCTTGAATCAGTTCTGAGCTTAGTTTTAACAGCAGATGGCGCTCTAGGTGAGCTTTTAACCGCACACTCAAATACTCATGAAGAAGAGTGCTGGACAGCGATCGTGGACTCAGCCGAGTCATGTAAGTGGTTAAATATATCTGCAGCTCGGCTTAGAATGCATTTATGATACAAAATTAATGTAAACACAGCCTACCGTGAACACCCTTGTAATTCGCTTCAACCTTTTCGAACTTTATGAATGATTATTTTAGGTTTAAATGGTGTGTATAGGAACTGGTAAGCAAGCACAGTACAGGTGTTTCTAAAGTCAAGTCACCAGTTCTCCTCAAGCCAACAGTGAACAGAGCTTAGTGGTAAAAAAAAACGTAGTGTCTTTTGCTGTTAAAAACTAAGCACAGAATCGATTCAAGAGCGGATCGCGATACATCGGAAATGATCAGAATTGCTCCTGATTCTTTGTATCGCGAATCGGGAATTGATGCATTGTCCCAGCCCTATTAAATAATAGTATTTTAAGATGTGTTTTAAGGTACTAATATACACTTTTTAGAAGTTAGAATCAATTTGAACAATTTATTCCAACATGATCATATCACTTTTTGATGACTGTTTTGAATAGCACTTAGACATTACTCAATATAATTATGTTCTCCTCCCAAACATAAATGTATTAAGTTGATTGCAAGTATATTATTTTAGTATTTTCAATAGAGCAGCTTTGCCTTTTTTTTTTTCAGTGTATAATCACTAGGGCATATTAATATATAAAATGGACTTGGTATGCTTTAAGAACTATGTCCAAAACACAAATACCTGTTGGTTTTAATATGCTTCTGAAACAAAATAGTGTAGCTAGATACAATAACTATCTAGTTAAGATTTGTGCCTTTTTTTTTATTCTCTTCAGCAATCTCTCCGCTTTCACAGACATAAATTAATTTATTCCAGTGGAAATTACTATTAGTACATATTCGATTTTTTCGATGTATTCTATATGCAACTAATACATTTTCAAATATCATTGCTCTTAAGTTATAATAAATGTATATAATTTATATATATTTAGCATATATACAATATCAAATTTGAGGTCAGTAAGACTTTTTAAATTAATTGATTTATTCACCAAGGGTGCATAAAAGTGACAGGAGTAATGATGCTGAAAATTCAACCGTTATCATAGGAATAATTTAAAATTTAATTAGTTAAAATTGTAATTATGATAGCATAATATTTTTCTCCCTCCAATGAACTAAATGCAGCCTTGCTGAGCATAAGAGGCTTCTTTCAAAAAAAATCTTGTGGTGTGTTGCGTGTTGGTGGTACTCTTACTTGTATTGTGCCTGGAAGTGCTCCTGTACAAAGCTGTGACGTACACCAGGCTGCATCTGTGGTGGGGTCGGAGTATCAGAGACGGGCTTTTCATCACACCCCTCTTGACCCTGCAACAAAAACAAAAAGGTCATATAGACATTTAGATACTGTGACCTAGAAGGCTCCATCTTTCCAGGAGGTGCTGGTGAGAATATCGACCTGACTTCTGCCTCTCAGAGTGAGCAAATATTGTGCTCTCATTCTTACAGCCTGTTTTCAAGTTTTATACTGGCAGTAGTGAACTTGACAACAGCTAAAAGAAAGATGGGAGGATAAAAACCACAGGGAGAGCTGATACACACTTCTCAAGGTCACAAAACAAGATAGTAGAGACTGTATGCCTATGCTGCAGCTTAATTAAAAAGATTGTATGCCAGAAAAAGAGAGAGGAAGAGGCAGGTGTAGATACTACAACTAGTTTCAACTGGTTTCACCATGAGAAAGTGATGGCCACCAAGACCTAAACGAATGAACAATCTTCTATTTTTTTATATAAACAAGTAGGTCAAGGATTTGTCATTAAATCTGTAAATATTCAGAAACTTTTACTAGCAGCTTAAAAACTTGGAAGCATATTGTCCTTATCAAAGCGTTGCAGTTCGATTCAGTCGGTTGGTTCCTTTCAAAGATGTCTGGCAAGGCAAAATGTTTGAGAAAGACACTCCCCACAATTCCTCGCCGTCAGCTGAGTCATGTCTGCCCCCTCACTGACAATCTGAAAGCTTTGGAATTTATGGTTGAAAAGAGGTTTTACATGCAAGAAACCAGAGACACAGCAAAGTCCTGATGAGAAAGTCTACTTTTGCTTGTGTATGCTAACACCACCCAAGAGTATGAGTAATAGGGAGAGTTCATTCACCTCCTTTCTTTGACCCTCCAGAAGAAAATGCGGTCTTTATCTCCCCCTTTCTCCTTCTCTTAAATAACCACTCTTGTTTTTAATACCACTACCTGTTTTTAAGCACTAGTCTACTTAATACTCCTTAGCTAATAATTAAGGCCTTGAGTTTCATGCAGAATGGTACTCCAGAGCACAAAGAGGAACAAATCCTCTTGTCTCTTCCTAAAGGCTTGAGGTTCATTGACGTAATTACTGTTCACTGGGTCTAGTACTTTTTTGTGCTGAAAAAAGGGCAGTGTTGGAGAGTAACTCTTTAAAAGTAATGGTGCTGCTAATTGCTCAGTAACAGCTTTTCAAGAAACACGCTACTTTTTTAGCGTTGCTCACTTGTTGCACTGTATTGTAGCTTTATATACGAGCGAACTGAAGTCTTAGCCTAATCAATCACACTAAATTGTGCTCGCTCTCATCTACATTGGAATTATACATTAGAGTGAACCGATCATTCTTAAATGATCTAATTAACTCTATTTTGATTCATTCTAGTGAATTAGTTTATTCTTAATGGTCTGATTCATTATGATTCATTTTAGTAAAACGATAGTACAAAGATTTGATTCATTCAGTTCTGATTAGTTCTAGTGAATCGTTTTGTCAAAAGTCTGATTCATTCTGGTGAGTCAGTTCGACCTAAATGGTTTGATTCATTCTAGTTTGATTCATTCTTGTGAATCTGTGTCCTAAACGGTCCTCTCTTTCATATGTAGGATTGGAAAATCCTACAAAAAAAGTTTGTTGGAATTGTTCTTGTATTTGAATTGATTAAAAATGATTCCTAGATGTTGCTGAGATTCCCAGAATGCAAAGTGCACTCGCTGTTCTTTAGTATTGAGCATTTTATGTACTGATTCCATTTATATTTAGTCTTTTCCTTTGAAAATGTTTGTTTGTAGTGGCAAAAAAACTAATTAGTTGTTTACAACATGGAGTAAAATCCGTGAATGTCATTTTACAAACGTTACTAGGCAATCAGTATTTGGAACGCCCACTAATGACCTCACCGCCAGCCACTGGAGACACGCTGTGATAAAGTCACTTGCAGTGTGAACGCAGATTAAGAAGTTTTTCCCCCCAGTGACGTGTTTAGCCTTGTGATTTCTACTGAGAGTTGATCACTAAGTCCCACAGGCACAACACAATGAAATGCATTGCTGTACGGATACACATTCCATTGTTATCTGTGTAGGGCAAAAAGGAGGAAAAGACTTCAGGCTGTTATTCAACAAGTGGGCTTATCATTTCACTAAATTCTTCTGCCTGCCTCAGCCCGGTTAATGAGTGTTAATGTCTCAGAAGATAAATGCTCCCAGACCCTTAGTAGGGAATGTGTCTCTTGATAGTAACTCAAGTACCACACCATTCTGCTGGAAAAAGAGAACCGATTGTTCAAGAATAAATTATAGCAATGATGCTATCAAATGAATCACATATATTCACTGATAAACGCCCCCAGTTGAAGATAATTCAATGATGTTGCTGCTGGCAAATAATTGAATATAGTATTATACAAAAGTAGAAACCAATGTATTGTTTTTTCGCCTATCATTGATCATAAAACTATCACTGTCCGATTTACAAACCATTTTACAGTTGACTTTACTGTACATACCACCAGTGTTAATTTGATGCTATTGTTCAAGAATGCATATGTAAATTGATTTAACTGAATTATAGCAATAATGCTATCAAATTTTTAAAAAAAGCACCCAGTAGAAGATAATTCAATGATGTTGTTCCCGGTAAATCACTGAATATATTGTACAAAAGTAGAAGCCAGTAGAAGTCATTAGTCATAAAACTACCACCGGCCAATGGTCTACAACAAATCATTTTACAGTTGACTTTAAAAAACTGCCCGTGTTAATTTGATTGCATTTAACATTTAGAAAGTTAACATTTTTATACTGTTTGCTGAATTACATAAAAAGAAAGTTAAATAATGTTAAATAAAATGTTAAAATAAAGGCTCTTTATTGGCATCCATGAAGAACCTTCAACAGCCATGGATATTGTGGAAAAAAAGTTCTTTCGTTTTTAAAAATGTTCTTCACATTTAGAAAAAATTATTCTTTTAAGAACTGTTCACTGAAAGGTTCTTTGAGGAACCAAAAAAAAAAATAATAAAACCGATTTTCTATCGCATTGCGAAAACCCCCTGTTTTTAAGAGTATTTTTCCTTTATGTCCTTGTAATGTTGAAACCTGTGGATTCGCTGCTTTCTCTGGCAGTGTATAGTCACAATCCATTTTTACAAACCTATCACTCTGAGGTTGCTCTGTGAGTAATAGTGGTCTTTAATAAACATACCTTGCTATAATCTTAGTGTCATATGGCACAGACAAACACACTGTTGGTAAATTAAAGGATATTACGGATAAATTAAATAGTTGCTCTTCGTCATGCCAGTATTATATTGTTCATGCTTCAGGAAGAATGAGACCGACATCAAAGGTTTGGTTGACCCAATGTGATCCTTGTTTTGAATAGAGGTGGTAGTGGATGAGTGAACTGGACCAAATGGAGTCGGAGAGCACAAGCTGCTTGAAACAAGGCCAAATGCACCCGGTGCCAAAGGTGTCGTTTGAAAATGGCAGATTCGGCAGCACTTTGATGTGTTGCATCTGGAGCCTTTAAGTGAGTGTTTAAGACAGCTCTATCTTTAACCGTTTCCTGACCAGGAGCAGGATCGCTTCTCCTAACTTCTTAAAGTCACACTTGAAATCAAACTTAAAAATTTGTATTTTTATGGAATATTGCAGTGTTTTTTATGAATGATTTTTCTGTGCACATTATTTTTTTTATTAATGTACCCTTGTAATCTTTAATCAAACTAACTTCCAACATTCCAATCAATTCCCAGTGAACAAAATCAAGTTCTGGGCTTACATGTTTTTTCATTCGACAAGTCGTTTCACTCTGATATGCATCCCAACAGGGAAGAAAATACAGTGGAGTTCAAAAGTTTATATACCCCTTGCAGAATCTGCAATAATGTTAATCATTTTAACAAAATAAGAAGGATCATGAAAATTGCATTTTATTTTTTTTTATTTAGTACTGTCCTGAATAAGCTATTTCACATAACAGATGTTTACATAAAGTCCACAAGACAAAAAAATAGCTGAATTTATAAAAATGACCAAAATTTACATACCTTATTGTGTGTCGTTACCCGGAGGAGCCACGACTGTTTGTTTGTTTTGTGATGGTTGTTCATGAGTCTCTTGTTTGTTAAACTGAGCTCTGTTCTTCAGAAACATCCTCCAGGTCCTGCATATTCTTTGATTTTCCAGCATCTTTTGCATATTTGAACCCTTTCCAGCAGTGACTGTATGATTTTGAGGTCCATCTTTTCACACTGAGGACAACTAAGGGACTCAAACACAACTATTGCAAAAGCTGCAAACATTCACTGAGGCTCCAGAAGGAAACATGATGCATTAAGAGTCAGGGGTGAAAACTTTTTGAATGAATAGGATAAATTGTCCTTTTTTTGTTTTCTGGGAAACATGTAAGTGTCTTTTGTAGTTTCTGAAGGCCAGTACTAAATGAGAAAAATATGATCTTTAAACAAAATAAGAAAAACTTGCCCATCATCTTCTTGTTCAAGACTTTTAATGCATCATGTTTCCTTCTGGAGCATCAGTGAATGTTTGCAGCTTATGCAATAGTTGTGTTTGAGTCCCTCAGTTGATTTCACTGTGAAAAGATGGACATCAAAATCATACAGTCACTGCTGGAAAGGGTTCAAATATGCAAAAGATGCTGGAAAATCAAGAATTTGCAGGACCTGGAGGATGTTTCTGAAGAACAGAGCTCAGTTTAACTGCTCAGGACAAACTAGAGACTCATGAACAACCATCACAAAACAAACAAACAGTCGTGGATCATCCGGGTAACGACACACAGTAAGAATCAAGGGTATGTAAACTGGGTAATTTTTTTTATATATAAATTCAGCTATTATTTTGTCTTGTGGACTTTATGAAAACATCTTTTAAGGGAAAACGTTTATTCAGGACGGTACTAAATAAAAAAATAACATGCAATTTTTATGATCCTTATTTTGTTAAAATGATTAACATTTTTGCAGATTCTGCAAGGGAAATATAAACTTTTGAACTCCACTGTACAACTGTAACCGTGTCCATTTCATGCTGACAAAACTGTCACAACTGATTTGAAGGATTTAGATGATTCTGCTGTGCAACCTTTTATATACAACTATCTGAGAGTTCAAAAACATTCAGTCCATTTCAGCAACGGTAACTTGTAGAATTTTATAATTTTTGTATTTAAATGTTCACCTAAGAATTAAAATTCTGTCATTTACTCACCTTTCTGGGGCTGTCAAGCTTCAAAACAAAAACAGACCATAAAGTACTTATACGGCATATTTAAAAATGAGGTGCCACCGATTATGTTCATCTTTGATTCTGTAACAGAAGGTGAGGTTCATTTTAGGAAGTTTTTGCACCTGGCTCTTTGGAACATTTTGTTTTGGAACCTGGTGCATTTTCTCCATTAGTTCATTGCGTTTAGGCATATGTGAACACGGCAATTGTGCTCGGAATCGGATCCGCACCGAAATATTCAATCCGAGATTGCGTGAACAAGGTGAGCTCGGCCTGATTGCAAACAAACACTGGAGCAGTTCGCTTGTGGTGAGAAAGAAATCTAACCCAGCGGACCAACGAACCGGGCTGTATCACAATATACTGTATGAGGGGTAATTACGTACATTTATTGCATGAAAAGCAGCAGTGTTCTTTTTGCTAATGCAAATCAGCCCGCAGAGCTTTTGTCTATGCATTACTGACTTATTACCGCTATGAGCCGAATCCTAGACCATAAACAGTTCCACATTGACCGATAAGAGGGTAGTTTACTCCTACTTTACTCGTATTTATACATCAATTTTGGTCCATTTAGAAATGTTTCTTTGTGTAAGCTAACCGAACCAAAAAGAAATCACAACGTTGTAACAATTTTAATCCTTGTTTCGGAACAAAGCAAACAATCTACAGGTGTGAAAACATGTTGTTTGGTGAATTTTCGCTTACGATTTTTCAATAGGTTTAAGTTGGTCACATGAATTTACTGCTTTGACCAACAGAAAGCTGCTTGGTTTGAAAGGGATTTCACAAGGTGACTGCATAATGTTTTTCAGTGATTGTTAAACTTAGTTTAATTTTCTCCAGTTTCAGTTTCCCTTCAAAAGAATTGGAATATAGCGTACAAGTCATATGGACTATTTTCATGAACTATTGCTGTAAAGTTTTATTGAAGGGAGCTGCAGTTAACGGGGGCCACGTGTGAGCCGGTCTGACAAACTGAAATAAGGTCAGTATGTAGATTTGTTCTGCAATCATTAGCATATATACGGTGCATGCGTTTCTGCAAGCTTGCACAGATCTCCTTTTAATTAAAGCACTGCGACATTAAAAATGAATAGGAGAAATTATGTTTTAAATTAGCAAATAGGTGCAGCAGGCAGTTTTTACTCTCATCATTTGTTCTCATAATCATTACTTTCTATCCTCTGCCAAGGTAAATCTGGCTGAGCTTCCTAAATCAGCCCGTGTGAGACATTATCAGTGGTGTTTATGTCCAGTCTTTCATCCTTCTTCTGTGTTAAGTGTCTCAGTCATAGCCATCAAATATTTGTAGAAGAAACTTTTCTGTTTGAAAACTACCTGAAAAGTATAGTCAGGTAATGCATGCTGTCACAGTAATGGCAATAAGATGAATAATTTACAGCCCTGATCAGACAGATGGATGCGTACCTTGTGCAGGGATAGATTCAGTGCATCTGTTGTAGTGGCCGCAACACAGCATGGCCCAGATAAGCAAAAAGAGCCTTTTAAAGCGCTTAAAACATAGAAACACACACATGCCCGCCCCACACGTACACCGGAAGCATTAATGAATAATGGCCCTCCCACTCCTCAGAGATAGACTACCTGCTGGGCTCCAAACTAAAAATATCCCCCTTTTAAAAGATGGAGAGGGGAAAAAAGGGATGAACAATGGCACCTCTACTTATGGCCTACAACAGATCTTTCTCATTGATGCCATTACAGCGCCGGTCTTACAATAGAAAGCTTGTAAAATAGTCTAAGCAATTCTACTAGGAATAACTAGTAAGTAATGGAGTCAATCTACAGCAGTGTCAGACTATTTGAAAACTTAGGCCACACTTAATATATGAATGGAATTGCATTAATAAACAAAATATTAAACCAAGTAGTATTTATTTTAAAGAAAGATATAGCATAAGCACACTTGACAAACTAAACGATTAGGTTTCAACTGATAAAGACAATATGAATGAGACTTTTAGAGCACTTTCTTATGCATTACTGTACACCCAGAAGTACATACCATATTAATATTGTGCGTCTCTTGTTGGTTTTTATGTTTTATGATATTTGTTTTATGGCATTTTGACATTTTGTGTGTAGTTTAAGTGTCCAAATAATCAGTTTTGTTTGCATTCCTTCCAGATTTCTTACAAAAGTTTTTATTCTGTGCAATTGACCCTTCGCAAAGACCCGCCCCCTTTAGTTACTGTTGCTATGTCCAACATGTCATGTTCTCACGCAGTGAAAAATACATCCCAAAGCAAAAATGACACTGACAACGCGTTGACAGACATATGAAACAGTTTCATATTTAATATATCGTAATTTTTTTAAGAAGTTTAAACAATAAATAGCGTATAGTGTCTCTTTAATGTGTCGTGACAGATCGCTGTAGCTCCTTCAAGCGGCTCGTGAACCAACATCTCTTCATACTAGTTCATTTATAGCATCAAATAAACATGAATGAACATCAGAAGGAATGTTGTTTCAAGCACGGAAAGACGTGAGTACACACAATTTTTCAAGTTCAACTTCACCAACGTTAATCTACTAACTCCCCTGACTGCTTTTTTGGACAAAATGGTGGATTTGGGGTTATGATTGGTCAGATCGCCTGTCAATCAAACTGCCGGCGGAGGGTCAATTCCACGAGAAAAATAACAAGTTAATCTAGGTGCAAGTCATATGCATGGTTCTATTTGCATTCCACCTTTTTACGAAATTAAGCATTATGTAAATATACTGTGGTAAAACAGGGCAAGCATTTAATTAAAAATAATTATACCCTGCCAGTCTCTCAGAGACAGTTGTTAAATGATGTGTCTGGAGCTGTGGATGTTTGCCTTGCTAATGTTAGTGTTGTTCAGTCAGAATGTAAGCAAGAGAATGATGGAAAGAGTGTCAGAGAATAAATGCTGACTGAGTAGAGTCAGTGTTTATACTAATTCAAGAGTGTTTTCATGTGCACCAGTCAAATGTAATTACGAGATCTAAACACTATTTAAACCATAGATGATATCCACCTTCCTTTGGTAAAGAACTTGTCTTTTTGCTTGAAGGATGATTCTGTATTACTTGTAAGACCACGTTCAATGAGAGATTGACCTTTTATGATTGTGAATAGTCTTTGTATTAATGATTTAAAGATGCTTTTTTTGTCCACTATTATTTATTGTATACATATATAGTTTTTTTTACTTGGGCAAACAGATGAGTTTCAGGACAATATAAATCTTAGGTATCAGTTAGAAAAGTAGGTTTGTGATGTTTCTTGATGATTTCATAAAAAAAAAAAATCCTAGTTTTGTGCTAAACTCATCTCATTTAACCAGACTTTTGACTCTTATCATAAAGAAGAGCCCCATGAAGTGAGGTTCCTCATATATCACAATATATATTGGTGGTTTGTAGTAAAGACATTGAGTTTCAGTATGCATTTGACACTCATTCACTGAGGTGCCGTTTACTCAACACTGTTTTCAACTAAAAAAAGAAAAACTTTTTGTGTTTTGGATGAATCATGTTATGATTTCTGTCAACTACAACAACGCAAATTTGTGAAAACGGTGATGTCAAGTACAATTGAATTATGTGTTCAAGGTTGCCAGTTCTGTGAAACAAAATTAACCCAATGATCAATCAAAAATTCCCAATGCAATGTTCTCCATTGGTGGGTGGTCCTTTAGCAACCTTAAAAAAACCTGCATCAATCATATAATGCAGCCCAATTTCACAGGAAACTGCAGATTTGGCTACACTGTAAGTGTGTAGTGTCTTTATATAGTGGCATCGCCAACTACTGGCCTGGTATGCATAAAACAATTTTTTTTTTTTTTGTCGTCTTTCGCAGATCCGTGTGAACGGGGATTGTATATTTTTTGTATAACGTGAAATTTCACAGAATTCTGAGAAATTTCATGTTATACAAAAATTCTTTTTTTTTTCTTTTAATGACTGGATAACACATTATCTGTACACGTTTTCCGCATCACAGAAATCATATAGGACCCTAGTAAAGTCCGGTCCACTTTCAAAGAGCCTCTAATTTAGACAGGAAGAGACTGGATAACCAACATGTAAGCGAACAACAACAATTTGTTTTGTTTATATGTCACTTTGGGGTGGATTTATCTGGAAAAGATTGATAATGCAATAATAGGTGTAAAACAAATAATTCAAATAATTGTACAGCAGTATCAGTACTTGACTGACTACATAACAAACTAATGGGAATGTATGTGGACTTTTCTGTTAGAAGACGAGGCCCATATGATAGAGCAATTCTGTGCCTGTATGTTTGTTTGGTTTGTGTTCAAATGAAATGCTTCAAATGAATAATTTAAGTGTTTAGATGCAGGGGAGATCTCATTAGTGTGACTGATCAATAACATTGTGCAAACAGACAATCTCCCCATCTGTTTAGGAAGAGGAAGTGAAGCTCCGCTAAGCGAGAGCTAAGAATAGAAAGGGTCCAATAAGGACGTGCAAAAAAAAAACAAACAAAAAAAAGTGTCTTTCAAAGTTCTCACTCCCTCTGTGTCTTTCCCTAGAGGTGGGCAACAATACATCCAGCAATGCTGTGAGACTCTGGCTTCCTACCTTGTGCTGGTTTCTATGGAGATGCCAGTGGGCAAATACACAAAGAGAGACAGAGAGACCGAGATAAAGAGAGAATTGGAAAGAAAAGCTAGTCCTCTGCGGAGAAGAGCTCTTGGCAAGCTTTCAGAACTGGATGCAGAGCAGCGTTTATTTCCTTTCAGACATCGTCAGGGAGAACCGAGAGTATGTGAAATGAATAATAATGAGGGGCACTTCATGTAGCGTATTTACCTCCGTGAGGCACCTGTGACGGAATGAAAGGGAAATCAACTCTGATGAAAGGAAGGATGTGATATAGCTTCTCACAATTCTGAGAGTATTACAAAGCATCATTAAATTAGACAAAATGCTCTAAATTTCATTTAATATTTTTAGTTCTATATTTTAATAACTAGCATGATATATATATATATATAGATATATAAGAATATATATATAAATATAAGAATTTTTTAAGAATGGTTGGTACACTTGACTTCCATTCTCAAGGGTACAATCAAAAAAATATTATTTTAAATTATTTTATTATTAATTAATTTATTATTTTTTAAATATAATTATTATATTTAATATATATATATATAAATAATAAAAATAAAAACAAATTATATATACACAAATAACAATAATAATAAAATACTTTAATGCATAATTATATAATTTAATGATTAATTATTAACAAAAATTATCTATTATCATTATTTATTAAAATAATAATAAAATATTTCAATAAACAATAGTGAAAAAAATATACTGCAAAAGAATGTTGTTCTTTTCTTTCTTTCCCTTTTTTTTGATTCTGTATGCTTGGTTATCAGATCACATTAATGGAATCTCCTGAGCTGGTGTTGCTCTCCAAACTGACAGAAGAAAACCTGCACCACTAGCGGAACGTCTCTAATATAGTGCTGCCCAGTTGAAAAGTTTGATACCCATTTCAAACTCCCATGGTCCTCTTGGGCATTTCCAGAAATTCCCTGATATCCCAGACATCCAAAACCCACCCCTTTGTCCTGCAGATGTTCAACAGCAGGTGGTTTCCTCCGCACCAGAAGTCCTCCAGCAGCTTCCTATACTCTGACTCATCGGCATTAATGAAGAAAACTACAATGATGAGTCGACAGAAAACATCTGCAGGTGGTGTGACCCACTGTTATATTGACAGAGTGAGACTGAAAGACTCCCATGGTCTCACAAACTGCAGCAGAGATGATCATGGTCTGGCTTTCAAAAGCTAGACAAACTTCTTGTTAAGACATTATATACAGGTTTGCAATTCTGCGAGACAAAACAGCATATTTCATTTAATCATATTTTTTTTTTACTTTACTTAATTTAATTTTTTATTTCATGACCCTACATAGGACAAAGCCGTTTTGAAACCTGATGGATGGATGTGCTTTTTAAAAAATAATTATATTTATTTATTTTAATTTACTTTTTTTCACATCTGTCCGCAACCAGGTGAGCTTAAAAGTTCCATTTCAACCTGACGTCCAAATCACTGTATGTAGTGAAGTCACGGGTGGTCCATTGATCATTAATTCTGCCATGTTGCATCACAAAATACAGCCATCGTTTATTGGCAGATGACACTATCTCTAGAGTTACTGTGATAACCAGATGAATTAAAAGAATGTAACGTTGTAAGAATTTTGTACACGGTCATAATGACATGACAGTAAATTAATATAAGCCCTGTATGAGGTCTACAGGAGGGGGTTTGCACCTCTCTCTATCGCTCTACTGCAGTCCATATGTCCAGAACAAGCGTCTCTTTCATCCACTCGTTCACAAAAGCTTCCTTTCATTCCGTTGAGAGATGGCTTCACACCAGCTCTGTTTCCAGAGTGATACCCAGTAAACATAGTGAAGGGAATGCCAAAAATCAGTGGCCTCGGGGTCAGTGTGTGTGTGAGAGAGAGAGAATCTAGCTGTTTGATTACAGGCATGCACTTGTCAACCTCCATTAGAGCATACATGTATAATAAATATATAACGAATGTATTCAAGAGTGAGTCTGAAAAATGTCCGATGGGCTCTGGTTATGTCTTCACAATCGCTGGTATGTAGGAGGGTCGTGCTCATTTTAGGATGTGTACTGACTCATAAATGAGGTGTTTTGAGGCACCATCCTTATTGAAATACACTGAATCTGGGGTGGAAACAGAGAACTCTGGGTGGGTGGCCAACAACCTTTTTTTGTGTCTCATTGTGGTGCACTTTATGTATGGATCTGTGTGTGTGTGTGTATATATAGCGCTTAACAAATCTATTAGACCACCACCCAATGTCCCAATATTATCGTTGTCCTTCAAATGTTTAGCTTCAGGTGAAAAATGGATCTTTAGCAGCTTGACACATGGCATGCATCAACACTGACTGTCCATTTGAATACTGCTGTTTCTTTTACTGACCTTGCAATGTCTTTTGAGATTACTATATCCCATGTTCTTATAGTGTAATACCACATGCCTTTATCTGTGCGCCTACATAGGAACGTATCTTAAAAGGAAAAGAACTGCCTTTTAATAATGGATCGAGTTCAGTCAAAAAGGGCATCAACAGAGAGTAGATGAAAGAACTGCTCAGATAATAAGCCGGGCTGTAGCCACAGGCGTAGCCAGAAGAACTGAACCGGCTCGTGACACACACGCACGCATACACACAAAGATCATCAATTAAAGACAGTACATTAAAGAGAACTACTGCTCTACCAGACTGTTGATTAAATGAGCTGTTTTACAGAAAATCAAAGTCTCAAATCTTGGTTCATCACTAAGCAGCGGTTTAAATTTGTGTCACTAAACAAATTATTCATAAGCGAACAAAACCAACTACATCAAACCACATCTGATAACCATTCAGGCTCTGTTGAGTTCAAAAAGAGACAATTAGCAGGGTGCCAACGGAAGAAAATCGTAGGTGTATTATGGCGTTTGTGTGATAAAAGCCATTTAATGAAGTTCCAAACATAGGTTTGTGAGGAGCCTAAACATTCAGTCCTGTTTCTAAATAAGGCAGTAGCTTTATTTAAAAAACAGTCTTGGTTCAGTAATGATGGCAATAATAATGTTTGAAAACCTAGCCCTAATTTCAGAGATGTATAGTAAATTTGTATTTTTTTGATGTTACAAAATTAGATTTCTTTCTTAAACGCAGTGTAAGTGTAATAAACAAGAAGTACATATTGCATGTTTCTTCCCGAGTGGCAATAATTGCGGAAAGTTCTGCAACTTGCTGCCATGGTGATGTGGCTCCATTTGAGGTCCAAAATGAGTGGAAACCATTGCGACAGGAAGACCTGAAAAACGCTATGAGTTTCAAATCAATTTCAGTTCCCATGAATATCGTCTTGTGAAGATCACAGCCACTGTGAAAAGCTATTCATCTGGGTAATTCCAAGGTTACGTACAAGACCACTCTATCTCAAAGCATGCTGTGGCGCTTGGCCAAAACCTCCATATTTCATAAACAGATGTGTTGTTTACGGGTGGCAGGGGTGTGTAGACAAGACTCTCTGACCTTGCCAAGTCATGCTAATGGTGAAGGTAACAGCTGTTTGGCCATATGGGGTTTTAGAAGAGCCATTGGTAACTCCTACTAGCTTATTATTCTGCAAAATAAAGTTCTCATATTGCAGATATTTCACGTGATGATTTGTGGTTTGAGGCATAATAATATAACATAACACGAGGAGGGGAAAAAAATCTCATTTTGAGCTAATTTTTGAGATTGAATGTTGCATCATTTCACTTCTTTCATGCTGTTTCATGCCCTAGGCAGGTGCTGAGACACGCGCTTACCTTGCCACTTGATTTGCTTCTGTTACTTCCATTGGGTATGGTTGAAGACGAGTTAATGTCCTCATGGAGGCGGTCCAGAAGCCAGAGCAGGAATTCCAAAGCATCATGCTGGGAATTCCCCCGGAACTGTGCACCATATTTAGATACGGTCATCTAGGGACAAGAAACGATATAACGGTCACACAAGTGCTAGTGTCACATTGTCTATTAACATAGACATAACACAAAAGGTATTGAACATGATCCTGAGATGTCTATTGAATCTCTGGAAAAACAAATCCTGGAGTCAATGAATAATAGTCACAGTGGATCTGACTCAGAACACACAGTTTGTTAGATACTGAAATGCAGTGGAGACCAGATGGAGCCAGGGAGGATGTAAATTGCATTGTGCTACACCGTGAATGATGCTCCTCACTGCAGATCATGACAACAACTGTGTAAACGAATAACTGAAGAATCCTTGTAACATCTGTGATCACAAAAACGTTCTCATGAAATGCATTAGCAGACACCAGCAGCGGTGTTTTTTGTCTTTGTTTGTTTTGCTTTACAGTATAGCATTTGCAAATTCAAATTTTATTTACTACCCTGTTGATAGAAAACAGCTTATGCTGGTTAGGTATGTTGAAGCATGGGTTTGAGCTGCTCGTGAGTTGGTTTAAGCTGGTTCTGAGCTGGAGCTAGTTGCACTTGACCAGCTTTAACCAGCTAAGGACAAACTAAGGACCAACTTAAACCAGTTCAAACCATTTTTTTTAAAATGAATACTTTTTGATAGATTTAAATGCTGAACTTTATGACAGCAAAGACATGTATAATGTTAATGTTAAAGAGTTCTATTTCAAATAAATGCTGATCTTTTGCGCCTTCTATGCATCAAATAATTCTGAAAAAAAAATCAGATGCCACAAAAACCCCCAAGTAGCACTACAACTATTTTCAACAATATAATAATAATAGGTTTCTTGAGCATCAAATCATCATATTGGAATGATTTCTGAAGAATTGTGTAACACTGAATACTGGAGTAATGATGCTGAAAATTCAGCTTTGACATCACAGAAATTTTTTAAAATATATTAAAATAGAAAACAGTATTTTCTTTTATTGTATTTTTGATCAAATAAATGCAATCTTGGTGAGCATAAGCCACTTATTTTAACTTCTGTTTTGTTTCTTTAACTGACAGAACTAACTTCTTTAGGGTCCCACTGTTATTGCTGTATCGAGGTGTTGTTTATATGCGTTAGTCTAGTAAAAGTCATTTTTCCACAGTCTTACTAAAGTCCACGTCATATTCTCAATCCAGTTTAAAGTAGTCTTGCATGTCAGGTGTATTTAAAATAATAATTTTAATGCTGAGTGACATAAAGATTAATTACAGCAGCATTAACCATACGAACTCAATCTAGCAGCTGGGAGCAAATTGCAGATAATAATATGAAGCCGTAGGCCTACAGACTGAGATAACGTAATAATCTTGACATTAGTCATATAGTGAGAAAGTGGGTCATGTGGTCACAGAGTTTAAACCCATCTTCAAAAGAATGAGTGTCTAGATGCCTAAATGCCTTGTCCTCAAAAGAGTTATTCAGAGGAACAACTATTTATTCAAAGCACCTTCTACTTAAAACAATGTGACAGAGAAACTGCTATATATATATAAACAGAGGTCAAAGGTCACAAGGCTTGTGTTGTGAGGATGAGAATGTAGCTTAATGTTTAATTTATAACATGTAGTCATTAGTCAGTGTAGACTATTTAAATTCTGGTCTTGTGAATTTCTTTGGGGTATGTGAGAGCTTTGAGAAATGTAGGCCTCCACTTATCTGTGGTATTAAAGAGAGGATTCCTGTCAGTTTTAAACTGTATGAAAAGAAAGGCTTTCTTTCCATCAGTGAGTGCTCAGCCTGAAGAGGTTTGACTTGCTCTTAAACAGTAGGTTTGTGCACAAACGGATGAACTAGTATTAGTATAGAAGCAGGTCCTTTAATGACAGTGTGGCTATGAATTTTATTTGCTTTTTGATCCTGTGTAAATAAACATAGTGGTTTATAGACGTTCACAGACTCTTTTGAATGTTCAGTCATATTCCCACAATAAAGTTCTGTATTGCATGACTGGAGAAATATTTTACAAGAGATAAGTCAGGAAAAGTCTCAAGAACCATCAATTAAATCATTAAAAATTAAAAAATACTATTGAACAAATAAAATATCAAAGCTTCGGTCTTCAAAGGCCCCTTTTGCTTAAAATCCTGTTAGTGAATCTAAATATAAGTATAAAATAACTCACTAAATTATTTTAGGCAATGCAATTTTCTTTCTTGTGTTGATGTATTTTATATTGAAACATTGATTTCCATGAAAGTTTATGACTGGATAAAAGAAAAAAATTTCCTAACTAGGAACACAAATGAAAATGGTAACACTTTACAATAAGGTTCATTAGTTAAACATTATTAACGTATTAACTAACATGAACTAATCATGATCAATACATTTGTTACTTGCTAGTGTTTGTTAATGTTAGTTAATGAAAATACAGTTGTTCATTGTTTGTTCATGTAACTAATGTTAACAAGATTTTAATAATGTATTAGTAAATGTTGAAATTAACTTTAACTAAGATGCTGTATAAGTGCAGTTCATTATTAGTTCATGTTAACTAACGAACCTTATTGTAAAGTGTTACCAATTAAATCTACTAGACATGTAGACCTTTTAACATTTTATTCATTATCAGGACTTTAATTTAATTACATTTTCTATTTTGACTTTCAGTATTTAATGACAACTTTCTGTTATAGTTTGCCGGTATTACATAGACATTCTTATCTTAGACAACATTTTATATTATTTTATTACAGATTTCTATATGGTTTTAGTTTCCTGTAAGAGCAAGATTGTAAACTTGAAATGCATATATCTACTAGTTTCATCAACTTTTAGGAGTACACTCCATAGATGATGTCAGAGCCAACAGACATAGAGTAAGAATTTGATTCCAGTCGTTTTTAATTCCCAACACTAACAGAGCAGACTTGATGATTCAATCACATCAACTATTAACTCTACTACGCTCCCCTCTGAGAGGGATTAGTTAGACATCAGTCAGGAACTGTACACAACACGACCTTGTGATCTGTGAAATACCACCCTGTCATCCATCAACCACATACCATCTCTATCTACAGCCCTTTTCCCTTTAACAACTCATTGGTTTGAGTTGCAACTATGGTTGTCAAATGTACTACCATACCAGTCGGTACAAAAAAAAAGTTGACAGCACCAGCATTTCTGCAGCAAATATGCAATTTATGAGATGACAACAAACCAACACTTGCTCCACACACACGTCTTCTCTTTTTCTTCTTTTCAAGACAAGCCATGATCAAAATTAACACCAGAGATTGTTTTTGTTTGCTAGCCACATGTGATGCAGCTCACAGTGCCAGAACATGCCACAGATCGATGGCATCTAGACAAGTCTTCTTTTTTTTGACGCGTTTTGAATGCCGTACAGTCTGACATGAATGACAACTTAGATCCTAAATGTATAATAGATCATTTAATCATTTGACAAAGTACAATAAATGTCATTTAAAAAGCAAGAGAAGGGTTGCTTTTGGCATTAAATGATATAAAGTTACAATAAAATGTCACATAACCACAAAACATAACATTTACTTAGCTAATCGTATTTACGACTACAGCAAATCAGCTCCTCTCCCGTAGTAGACAGTTACAGTCGAACGTCATAGCAGTTAAAGCCGCCATTGAACACCAGAACACCGTTGCCATTCCATCGGTAGCTGTTTCTTAAAGTCCACGTTATAAATAGTATAGTGTACACACGGCATAACTTACCTACTAGTACCTCTGATAGGCCATTATGTTCACAAGGTCAACAGATATGATTGCGATTCGCTACAATACTCAACACTTGCTGTAAAAACACGCTGTAAACAGAAACCTTTGATGCGCTCAAACAGCTTTGAAAGCAGCGTCGATCGGCGTGTACCAAAAACACACGTGTTCTGTCGAATAATGCTAGCTATCAGATTTTGCTACCTACACTATTCGTGAATCCTTTCATTATAACCAACAAAGTTTAAACAAGAAATTTAAAGGGATAGTTCACCCAAAAATGAAAATTCTCTCTTGATTTACTCACCCTTAAGTTGTTCCAAATCTGTGTGAATTTCTTTGTTCTGCTGAACACAAAGGAAGATATTTTGAAGAATATGGGTAACTAAACAGTTGTGGGGCACTATTAAGTATTTTTTTTCCCATACTATGGAAGTCAATGGTGCCCCACAACTGTTTGGTTACAAACATTCTACAAAATATCTTCATTTGTGTTCAGCAGAACAAAGAAATTCACACAGATTTGGAACAACTTGAGGGCGAGTAAATGATGAGAACATTTTCATTTTTGGTGAACCTTTTAAAGGGAGGCTCTCCTCTTGCTTTCTGATTATTACCCATTTACCATCTCAATACATATTTAGGTTTTCATGCTGCCTTGTACAATGCAAAGACTTAGGATTGACAACCATGTTTAAATGCATGATTGAATCAGGAACTGCGATGATTGACAGTGATAACCAACGGAAGAGACAAAAAGGCATAAAAAATATACATATAAGTATATAATTAAAGTATGAATATCTTAGTCTTACTGTTATCTATAAACTTGTGTGCTCAAAAACAATGACAAAATTGGCATTTAGGAGATAGAACCATTCAAAACAAGGGATGCATCCGAAAACCTAGGCAGCTGACTTGTTGCCTCGCTGCCCTGTTAGGCAATAACTTTGCAGGCAGTATTTGTGCACGGCGGCACCTCATGAACTGATTACGGACAGACTTCAGAGGCAGCTTAACGGTTTAATGATCTATATTATTTATATAATATATATATATTAATATTGTTTATAATAACTAATCGAATATTTAATTACTACAACAGTAATTTCTTGAAAGTGGACAACAATGGTCAAAAACATACATTTACACAAACTGACCACGAAACTTTTAAAAAAAATCTTTAGCTCACCTGTCACAGAATGGAAAGCAGAGGATTGTGGGATATCAAAGGTAGCGAAGGATACATCTATGCTGCCTTCAAAAATCAATCAGATGAAGAAGGTATCTCATGAGACAGGAAGTGAAGCTAACTTTGAATTCAGACGTGCCTTGATGCCTTCTTACCTTGAAATGCATCCTCTGAAGGCAGCATTTTTAAGTTTTGGGATGTAGTATTGCACTTCCTCTTCACTTCAGCTTCTCATCATATTTTCTAACCAATCAAATGCTCTCTAGAATCTAAACATCCCGCCCCCTATACTATAAATAGACGCTGAAGCTACAGCTAAAATCGGTCACTTGTTCAAACTATTTTTAACGATTCAGACAGTATAAACATGCTTTCCATTTGGCTGAATGAAGTTTGCTTTCACGTCAGTGTCACACGAACCGCAGCACACACAGTCTTCTCCGGTCTTGTGACACGAAAACACAGAGCGGATCATATGTGCGAGTCGGCGCAGACCACATGCTGCTATATTTTAAAGATATTTATGGAGATTAGGAGGAAAAGCGGTTAGGTTAAGAGAAAACGGTGGCTTTACCGAGCACAACAGCTTAGGCTGAGCTGTGATATAAACAAAACGCTACTGGCTAATTTAAAAAAAGGGGGAGGAGCTGTTTGAAATGTCCCGCCCTGACTTTCTGTTTCAGTGGAAATTACATCAACACATTGAATAATGCTGCATATTTCAAGGCACTTTAGTGAGACTTTAAACAGTTTTTGTTCTAGTACAGAAGAACCACAAAAATTTTACTGGTATTAGTGCCGACTACTGAAATTTTGGTACTGTGACAACTCTAGTTCGAACTCACAAGTTCCTCAAGATTTTGCTCTTCCATAGAAATAAAAATGCATAATTGAACCCGTCACCATTTGTTAGGCTTTCACTGTGTAATTCAGGTCCTTTTTAGTCTAATTAGAAATATATTCCGCTACTGACGCCGATATTAGGCAAATGAAGTTAAGCGCAGTGGGAGGCTTAAATTATAGGGTAGAGCTCTTGATTGTTTATAGATGGCTCCCCATTTCTGCAGTTAGGCACTCATTAACTCTCGCAGACGTCTGAGAAGCAGAGCGAGTTTATTTATGTCGTCTCTAGACAAGATACTCTGGGCTCTGTCAACACAGGAAAAAGCAAATCATGCCTCAGACAGCCTCATGGAAATTTACGACATGCAACTCATTAGACTCTGAATCAGATGAGGCTGTTAATGTTGTCTTGTTGTGTTGTGGCCCAATATACAATATAGATTCAGATTTATCCATAAATGTCGTTGTTTTTTTTCCCTGTTGAGTGGGCATAGACTTCCATTTTACCTTGAATGATCTTGTAAATCTCCATTCGTCTAACAGTCTGTCCAGACTGAGGTCCTTCAAGGCAATAATTTCAAACATTTGATAGTAGGGTGTGAATTGAACTGGGCCTCTGTTTCCCATACCTTATGCCTAGACTCCCACCTCTTCTCGATGAAGCTTTTCCACTGAAATCTTTTGTAGATTTCTCCCACCTCCTAGTTTCTTCTAACTAACTCTCTTTAGTTACTCCTACCTCAAGATAAATGGCTTGCTAGATGTATTTTTTTGTAAAAGTCTTAAAGAGTTAGTTTACTCATTTCATGTCAATTCAAATCTGACTTTCATGGAAATCAAATATTGATCATGAAGATATTTTGCATTATCTGAGCAGCTCCTCCAAAGAAATACTGTATAAGTTTAGCTTGTGTGTGTGTGTGTGTGTGTGTTTGTGATTTATGGGGACACAAATTTGTATAATGACATAGGTATTATACTGGTATTACGACGTAAACATAAAATATGACGACATTTCATGAGTCCTCATATTTTAAATAGCTTTAAAAACATACATACTAAACAATGTTTTATTAAAAATGTTTTGTTCAAAGTGAGGACATTCCATAAGCGTAATGGTTTTTATACTGTACAAACTGTACATTAAATCCCCCTACACTAACCTGTGTGTGTGTGTGTGTGTGTGTGTGTGGTCCTGGAATTCCCCTACATTATGGGGACCAAATGTCCCCACAAGTATAGTAGTAATACCAGTAAATTTTGACCTTGCGGTGACATTTTTTAATCCCCATGAGAAAGCAGGCTTATAAATCATATCTTTTTTGAAAATCTAAAATAGCAGAAAGTTTTGTGCAATGGGTAGGTTTAGGGATAGGGTGTAGGGGGATAAACATAAAGGATATAAGCTATTCCTTTAAGGTTTTTTTTTTCTTTCCAAGTTAGTACAGGTCAAATCAAGGACACAGCAACTGTAGTTGCTGAAAGATTTTATTAGCAATACTGACTATGACAAAGGCTAGACTAATAATTAGGCAACAACGGTCACTGATGAAACACTTTATTTTACAATGCTGTAGTTACATTGTAATTACTCAAATAAGTACTGAGTACTATTAATTAACTACACGTACTTACTGTAAAGTTACAGTTAGGGTAAGGGTTCGGTTTAGGGTTAGTTACTGTTATTACTATAATAAGTAAATATAGTAACGTGTAACTACGGCACTGTAAAATAAAGTGTTACCGAAATTTGTACCGCCATGGTAAACCATTGGTCTTCTTCTATCTGTCTTTAAGACTCTCTTTTGTCATCATTTCTCTAGCAAGTGTACAACTCTAGCCGTAGATTTCTGAGAAAGCAAAGTGTTACATAAGACCTGCATTCCAGATTGCGCTCGTCTTTGTGGACGGTGTGTGGTGATGTCTTATCTGAGAGTGCACTCTAGTTTTTACATTTACTCTCTGGTGATAATGTTATCTGCGGAAAAGTTCCCTTCCTGATCTATTTTTTGCTTAGAAGAGATCATCCTGTGGGAAAGCATTCGCTTGCACACTGAACAAAAATGGTCACATCAGAGAAAGCCTCATGAATTGAACTGAAGCTGAAACACATCCATGAGATTTTAAGTGAAAATAAATGAATGTAAAAGGGAATGGAGGTGCACGTGATCACTATTTCCAAGATTTTCACCATTTTTATCGCACGAGTAATGCGTTTCAATAGGTCATCTGTTGTGTATTCATTTTCAACAATACAAATATTCAATTAAAACTGTATTTGGTTAAAAAAAGCGAGAGAGAGGGAGAGAGAGAGAGAGAGAGAGAGAGAGAGCATGCATACTAATTATACGAGATTTCGATCTTTGGAGACCTTAAAAAGGTTCTTGAAGTCTAGGCTATCAGGTTGTAAAACCTTTTTATTTTTAATTGGAAACCACAAGTTCCTCCAGGAACTTTAAGGACACACGTTGTTTCCTCTTGTAACCCTATAATGATATGATGGAGGTTATATATATATATATATATATATATTGAATTTCCTTGAGCACAATAGGTTATTTAAGAAGCATTTACGGGATACATGTAATTAGAAAATAAAAGCGCCAGACAAGTGACAAACTTAAATGAGTTGGGTCTACCTTAAACTCAGCCGAGAGTTGAGGTGTATATTGAGAAGTCCACAGCGCTCGGACCAGAGACGCGAGCCGTTCCGTAACTTCTCCTCTCTCGTGCTGACCGTTCTCACTCCTTATAAATCCGTTCATGTGACAGAGATCCAGTTTGTATCGCTCTAAACCCAGATATTCTGCGAGCAGGTCCGTGTTGCTCAAGCACTGCACAACGGCGTTCATGAAGCAGGTGTTCCCATGGTTCTTCAGCCCCAACACGCCTGGCGTTTTATCCCCGTACAGCGAAAACAGTCGCTCCTTCCCGGAGGAATGGCAGGGAAGCGAGGAACTTTTCCTCACCTGGCTGCTGTCCTCTTTCTTCACATTTCCCGAGTTTCCAGCGCAAGGTGCGCTTTCTCCAAACCCACCATCATCATCCTCAGCATCCGAGCGTTCGGTTGTTTCTCCACCGCTAGCCAAGCTTCCCAAACTTTTCAAGATCTTACTCACCAAACTTTCCACGGATTTAAACGATTTCCTCCGGAACAGTTTCCCTGTGCGTTTAGTAGACTTTCCTGAATCTTGTTTCGCTTTCTTGTCGCGTTTATCCATGCTTCTGGATTATAACTACAACGGTCAAGCACATAGAGTGTTATTATCCTCACTTGACGCCACGTCCATGTACAGCATTGTGGGCAGCAGTGGTTAAACGAGCATATCTTTCTTACGCTCGAGCGCCTTGAAGGAATGATTGACGGGTAGCGCGGTCAGTACTGCAACTCATGTGACGTCATTCAGACTGGCGCTTAGGAGCGAATGATTGACAGCTCTCATCAGCGTCAGCGCGAGAGCTCCTGGAACTTCATATTGGCGGGAAGCTGCGAACGGTTGTCAGGTAGAGCTGTCAGTACGGCAAGCCTAGCGTCCAGTGTACGAATTATACAATGACTTTCTAAGGGTCGACTCTACAAAAGAATTGTAAGGTACAATTGTTAACCTTGTTAATACAGGTAATCACGGATATGTGTGGAGGTCTGTTTGTGTTATGTTACGCAAATTGTAGGCTGATATTGAGCCACTCAGAAACAATCACGATTTTAACAAACATTTTGTTTCATTTTTATTATATTTCTAAAAAACTGATGCATTACACGGTTGTTATGGTTAGTGTTGGGTATTAGCCCACAAGCTGTGGTCAGTTATCCAAAACATGACACAAATTGTAGTTAGTAACTTAATCCATTACATTACATATTTAAGGTTTATAATCTGGCTACTTTTTGATTACTTTTGACCTAACTCGTTTATCACATTGATTGATAATCTTGTACCATATTGATATAAAAAGACAAGGAAAAATAAAATATATTTCATTCATTATCAACTACATGAAGTGCTTTAGATTTCCCAGACTGGGATTCATGAAGGGGTTTGTGTTTAACGAAAAGCTATTAATTAAATCATAAGAATGTAAAGTTAAAACAAATCATTTTAAAATAAAAACAATCAAAATGAAACACCTACTAAAAATATATTTTATTTGTTTTGCCTGCATATTATGACCAACTGACCCTTCGCTGGCAGTTTGATTGACAGGCGATCTAACCAATCATAACCCTGAATTCAGGGTTTTGTCCGAGTAGATTAACATTGGTGAACTTTAACTTGAGAAATTGTGTGTACTCACATCTTTCCGCGCTTGAAACAACATTCCTTCTGATGTTCATTCATGTTTATTTGATGCTATAAATGAACTAGTATGAAGAGATGATTGATTCACGAGCCGCTTGAAGGAGCTTCAGCGATCTGTCACGACACATTAAAGAGACACTATACACTATTTATCGTTTAAACTTCTTTAAAAAATTACAATATATTAAATATGAAACTGTTTCATATATCTGTCGACGTGTTGTCAGTGTCCTCTTTGCTCCACGATGTATTTTTCACTGCATGAGAACATGATGTGTGGCGTGAGAGCGGCTTGTCGAACATAACAGTAACTAAAGGGGGCGGGTCTTTGCGAAGGGTAGTGTAAAAAGTAAAATATATAATAGGAAGTAGGGAGAATCAATGAAAAATGTATTTATGATTTTACCGACAGTGTTAGAATAACATGTAATCATGTAATCAATAGAAAAGTAACTGTAGTCTGGTTATGAGTATTTTAAAATGTAATGTAATCTAATTACAAGTACCTAATTTTGATCTGATCACATCATTCAGATTACACGTAATCAGTTATTACTCCACTATACTGCTCAATACTCTTCATTCTGTCATCCTATCTATCTATCTATCTATCTATCTATCTATCTATCTATCTATCTATCTATCTATCTATCTATCTATCTATCTATCTATCTATCTATCTCTAAAGTCAGGCTTTTTGTGTGGAGATTTACAATGTGGAGCCTCCTGCTGCTTAAATGTCAGAGGTGTCTGTCAACTATGTCATTGTTATGTTACATGCTCATGTAGCTCCAGTGACCAGCCATTGACCTGATATGATGAATCGACTGCAAAGATGAAAAATTCTCAAATTATGGGAAAAAAAAACAAACTGTTGTGTATAATCTGCTCTCTTCACACTGAATTGGTGTGAATGTTGTTATCACCTCTGACTATTTAACATCGCTCCATCACTCCCATGATGTTTGCACTGTTTCCTGTTGCCATATGATTTTTTTTACTAGCCTCTGAGTAACCCCACACCTTCACTGGTTTATCATCACCTCTTATGGACAGAGAACAGATGCTCAGTCAGAGCGAAATTCACATCAGTACTGTTCCCCGGTTATCTCTTGACTGCCGCAGTGATGGAATTTTGTCACAAAACCATGCAGACCACCTACAGTTTTCCATTTCTGCTGCATTCAAACTTCCAAAGCACTGAGGTGGTTTTAAACTCATTCTGTCCTCTTTACATTTGAACAATCAGAGGAGATGAATGTCTAGGATAATGGCCAAAATGATCTTATTTTTAGACTTCCGGTTCTTTGCGCTTTTTTTCTACTGAGATTTTGTATGCAAATGACTTCAAAGTACAGAACATGCAGAGCTTAAAGACTTTTTTATGTATAAATGTCTCTAGGTTGGCAGATATCGCTTTCAGTGTGGCAGCCTTTTGCAAAAGAGCATATCCGCGGTTATTTTTATCTTCGGAGGTACATTGACTTCCTTTCTTTTTTTAGTTGCTTCTGTTTGATCAAAGACACTGAACAATGCAGAAAAGCATGACATAAGCGGTAGTTGGACTGGATAAACTGTTTGCATGTGGATTGGACTGGAAAATGAGAAGAGAAGCTATAAGTCTGGTTTTAATTTATCTACCAGAGGTAATTCAGTCTAGTCTGGTTTGCCAAAGCCACAGCATCATGGATCTCTAGACTTTTCATTAAGTCTTCATTTTGAAGCTAATCATGCTAACATTCTTCTCAACTGTGAGAGACCTTTGGGATCAATAATCAACTTGATAATGGGGTCTGTTCTATTGTTTCTAAAAACAGCCATTATCTTTAAACAACGATGGTACACTCTTAAAAAATGCTGGGTTAAAACAACCCAAGTTGGGTTGAAATTGGACAAACTCAGCGATTGGGTTGTTTTAACCCATTGGTTGGGTTAAATGTTTGCCCAAACTGGTGGGTAGTTTTATTTAACTATTGTTTAAAAATTACTGTATTGCTCGCTTACAGTGAATCCAAAGTATTTTGGAAATTAACATTTTTAGTATTACTCACTAAAAAATATTGGGTTAAAAATAACCCAACATAACCCAACTATGGGTTAACATAGCACCTTCCCAACTGTGGGTTATTTTTAACCCAATGATTGGGTTAAAAGCCAGCTGGGTTAAAAAATAACCCAACAAGTAACCCAACTATGGGTTTACCGCTAGCGAGTTAACGGGCATAGCTAGGATTCATTTCCAATCGATCTCACTTAACATTACCGGAGAACATTAAAACTGAACTAGATAGAAAAGTTCGTTAAAACAAACTTTAAGTTGGCTTGAAAAAGCCCAGTCAGAAAGTTTGAAGTATTTTTAAAAGCTTAAAGTTTGAAATAGTTTAAGTTTTACTTTAGAAGTTTAGATAGATAGATAGATAGATAGATAGATGTGGTCAGATGATAGATAGATAGATAGATAGATAGATAGATAGATAGATAGATAGATAGATAGATAGATGTTAGAAATAGTAAGATAGATTGATAGACAGTCAAAGAGAAAGATAGATAGATAGCTATGCGGTTGCTAGGTTAATCTGAGTGGTTGCTAGGGTGTTGCTATGCGGTTGCTAAGGTATTCTGAGTGGTTGCTAAGGTGTTGCTATGCGGTTGCTAGGGTAATCGGGATGGTTGCTAAGATGTTGCTATGCGGTTACTAGGGTAATCAGAGTGGTTGCTAGGGTGTTGCTATGTGGTTGCTAGGGTAATCGGGATGGTTGCTAGGGTATTGCTATGCGGTTGCTAGGGTAATCTTAGTGGTTGCTAGGGTGTTGCTATGCGGTTGCTAGGGTAATCTGAGTGGTTGCTAGGGTGTTGCTATGCGGTTGCTAGGGTAATCGGGCTGGTTGCTAGGCAGTTGCCATGGTTTTCTGGGTGGTTGCTATGCAGTTACTTGGTTGTTCTGGGTGGTTGCTATGAGATAGATAGATAGATAGATAGATAGATAGATAGATAGATAGATAGATAGATAGATGGATAGATAGATAGTTAGTTGTGGTCGATAGATAGATAGATAGATAGATAGATAGATAGATAGATAGATAGATAGATAGATAGATAGATAGATAGATAGATAGATAGATAGTTAGTTGTGGTCAAATGATAGATAGATAGATAGATAGATAGATAGATAGATAGATAGATAGTTGTGGTCAAAAGATAGATAGATAGATAGATAGATAGATAGATAGATAGATAGATAGATAGATAGATAGATAGATAGTTGTGGTCAAATGATAGATAGATAGATAGATAGATAGATAGATAGATAGATAGATAGATAGATAGATAGATAGATAGATAGTTGTGGTCAAATGATAGATAGATAGATAGATAGATAGATAGATAGATAGATAGATAGATAGATAGATAGATAGATAGTTAGTTAGTTGTGGTCAAATGATAGATAGATAGATAGATAGATAGATAGATAGATAGTTGTGGTCAAATGATAGATAGATAGATAGATAGATAGATAGATAGATAGATAGATAGATAGATAGATAGTTGTGGTCAAATGATAGATAGATAGATAGATAGATAGATAGATAGATAGATAGATAGATAGTTAGTTGTGGTCAAATGATAGATAGATAGATAGATAGATAGATAGATAGATAGATAGATAGATAGATAGATAGATAGATAGATAGATAGTTAGTTGTGGTCAAATGATAGATAGATAGATAGATAGATAGATAGATAGATAGATAGATAGATAGATAGATAGATAGATAGTTAGTTGTGGTCAAATGATAGATAGATAGATAGATAGATAGATAGATAGATAGATAGATAGATAGATAGATAGATAGATAGATAGATAGATAGTTAGTTGTGGTCAAATGATAGATAGATAGATAGATAGATAGATAGATAGATAGTTAGTTGTGGTCAAATGATAGATAGATAGATAGATAGATAGATAGATAGATAGATAGATAGATAGATAGATAGATAGATAGATAGTTAGTTGTGGTCAAATGATAGATAGATAGATAGATAGATAGATAGATAGATAGATAGATAGATAGATAGATAGTTGTGGTCAAATGATAGATAGATAGATAGATAGATAGATAGTTAGTTGTGGTCAAATGATAGATAGATAGATAGATAGATAGATAGATAGATAGTTAGTTGTGGTCAAATGATAGATAGATAGATAGATAGATAGATAGATAGATAGATAGATAGATAGATAGATAGTTGTGGTCAAATGATAGATAGATAGATAGATAGATAGATAGATAGATAGATAGTTAGTTGTGGTCAAATGATAGATAGATAGATAGATAGATAGATAGATAGATAGTTAGTTGTGGTCAAATGATAGATAGATAGATAGATAGATAGATAGATAGATAGATAGATAGATAGATAGATAGTTGTGGTCAAATGATAGATAGATAGATAGATAGATAGATAGATAGATAGATAGATAGATAGTTGTGGTCAAATGATAGATAGATAGATAGATAGATTAAATGAGTTCATGAGTTTCAATGAGTTTCAATGAGTTTAAATGACTTAGAAAAGTACATACAATAGCAGTTTAATTGAGTCTAATGGGCTTCCATAGTCTTGGCTCATTTTAACAGTCCTTCAATGAAAGTCAATGGGATTTTTCCGAGTTTTAATCAGGATTTTTAGGAAAACCGGCAGTTAGATTAGTTTGAAAAGATATAGCAACTAACTTCAGAATAGTCTGAAGGTCTGGTCCGAGTTTGGTGGTTGTAGAGTTAAAGCTCTAGGACGAGTTACAGTCAACGGTTTCACGGTCAGAAGAATAATAATAACTAGAACGTACATTTCCTGAAGGAAATGTGATTGGTGCTTGCAGTGGCAAAATTCGGCACTCGGTCGCTAGGGTGTTTCTAGGCAGTTTTTCAAATTAATGTGTTTTGGGTGGTTGCTAGGCGGTTGCTATGGTAACTTGGGTGGTTGCTAGGCAGTTGCTAGGGTAACCTGGGTGGTTGCTATGGTGTTACTAGTTGGTCGGTAGTTATCACAGATAGTTATTATGGAGTTAATATAGGGTTCGTAGCATGTTCTCAGCCCACTTTAACACTTAGCTAATGAGTATTAGCATGTAGCTATTCACTGCTAGCATGTGTAGCATGTTGCAAGTCCAGATTCCTAGCATGAGTCAAAAGACCCAACAACCAAGTCTCTACGATGTTCTGATGCAAAGATATAGGTCTTGCTAAACAGTTGCTAGGGTACCTTGTTTGGTTGCTAGGGAGTGGCTTGGCAGCTGCCATTGATGATCCTCCAAAGGCTGCTTGTCAGTATGAATGACATAAACCAGCCCTATGATGTTCAGTTTTGAAAATATCCCTCTTTGGGTTTGGTTGCTAGGGTGTACTAAATGGTTGCTAGGGAATGGCTAGGCAGTTAACAGGCTTAAACTAATAGACTGCATGTGTGCCCAAATCAAAAATGCCAAACTTGCGTGTCTCTATGATGTTCTGATTCATTTAAATCCATCTCATCTATTTTTCAATGGAAGTCAATGGGAGTTTTGTTGCTAGGGTGCTCTAAATGGTTGCTATGGTATGTTTAGGCAATCAACAGGCTTAAACTAATAGACTGCATGTGTGCCCAAATCAAAAATGCCAAACTCGCGTGTCTCAGTGATGTTTTGATCCATTTAAATCCATCTCATCTCTTTTTCAATGCAAAGTCAATGGGACTTTTTTCGCCGCTTTTTCGTCCGCCGTACGAAAATCGTCGGTTCGATCGCTTATAAAAGTCATAGCACACCTCTCCTCAATGAGCCGGTCGATTTGACACCTCATTCATGGGTCTAGGACAAACGGTGCGGGACGAGTTACGCGCCGAAGTTTTGTCCGGAAGAAGAATAATAATAAGTATGCAGAATAACAAGATTGATGCTTGCCTTAGGCAAGCACCAATAACTAGATAGAAAAGTTCGTTAAAACAAACTTTAAGTTGGCTTGAAAAAGCCCAGTCAGAAAGTTTGAAGTATTTTTAAAAGCTTAAAGTTTGAAATAGTTTAAGTTTTACTTTAGAAGTTTAGATAGATAGATAGATAGATAGATAGATAAAGATAGATAGATAGATAGATAGATAGATAGATAGATAGATAGATGTGGTCAAATGATAGATAGATAGATAGATAGATAGATAGATAGATAGTTAGATAGATAGAAGTAGTGAGATAGATAGATAGATAGATAGATAGATAGATAGATAGATAGATAGATAGATAGATAGAAGTAGTGAGATAGATATATAGATAGATAGATAGATAGATAGATATTAGATAGAAATAGTAAGATGGACTGATAGACAGTCAAAGAGAAAGATAGATAGATAGCTATGTGGTTGCTAGGTTAATCTGAGTGGTTTGTAGGGTGTTGCTATGCGGTTACTAGGGTAATCTGAGTGGTTGCTAATGTATTCTGAGTGGTTGCTAGGGTGTTGCTATGCAGTTGCTAAGGTATTCTCAGTGGTTGCTAAGGTGTTGCTATGCGGTTGCTAAGGTATTCTCAGTGGTTGCTAAGGTGTTGCTATGCGGTTGCTAAGGAATTCTGAGTGGTTGCTAAGGTGTTGCTATGCGGTTGCTAGGGTAATCAGAGTGGTTGCTTGGGTGTTGCTATGCGGTTGCTAGGGTAATATTAGTGGTTGCTAGGGTGCTGCTATGCGGTTGCTAGGGTAATCGGGCTGGTTGCTAGGCAGTTGCCATGGTTTTCTGGGTGGTTGCTATGCAGTTACTTGGTTGTTCTGGGTGGTTGCTATGAGATAGATAGATAGATAGATAGATAGTTAGTTAGTTAGTTGTGGTCAAATGATAGATAGATAGATAGATAGATAGATAGATAGATAGATAGATAGATAGATAGATAGATAGATGTGGTCAAATGATAGATAGATAGATAGATAGATAGATAGATGTGGTCAAAAGATAGATAGATAGATAGATAGATAGATAGATAGATAGATAGATAGATAGATAGATAGATAGATAGATAGATGTGGTCAAAAGATAGATAGATAGATAGATAGATAGATAGATAGATAGATAGATAGATAGATAGATAGATAGATAGAAAGTTGTGGTCAAATGATAGATAGATAGATAGATAGATAGATAGATAGATAGATAGATAGATGTAGTCAAATGATAGATAGATAGATAGATAGATAGATAGATAGATAGATAGATAGATAGATAGATAGATAGATGTAGTCAAATGATAGATAGATAGATAGATAGATAGATAGATAGATAGATAGATAGATAGTTGTGGTCAAATGATAGATAGATAGATAGATAGATAGATAGATAGATAGTTGTGGTCAAATGATAGATAGATAGATAGATAGATAGGTAGTTGTGGTCAAATGATAGATAGATAGATAGATAGATAGATAGATAGATAGATAGATAGATAGATAGATAGATAGATAGATAGATAGATAGATAGATAGATAGGTAGTTGTGGTCAAATGATAGATAGATAGATAGATAGATAGATAGATAGATAGATAGATAGATAGTTGTGGTCAAATGATAGATAGATAGATAGATAGATAGATAGATAGATAGATAGATAGATAGATAGATAGATAGTTAGTTGTGGTCAAATGATAGATAGATAGATAGATAGATAGATAGATAGATAGGTAGTTGTGGTCAAATGATAGATAGATAGATAGATAGATAGATAGATAGATAGATAGATAGATAGGTAGTTGTGGTCAAATGATAGATAGATAGATAGATAGATAGATAGATAGATAGATAGATAGATAGATAGATAGATAGATAGGTAGTTGTGGTCAAATGATAGATAGATAGATAGATAGATAGATAGATAGATAGATAGATAGATAGATAGGTAGTTGTGGTCAAATGATAGATAGATAGATAGATAGATAGATAGATAGTTGTGGTCAAATGATAGATAGATAGATAGATAGATAGATAGTTGTGGTCAAATGATAGATAGATAGATAGATAGATAGATAGATTAAATGAGTTCATGAGTTTCAATGAGTTTAAATGACTTAGAAAAGTACATACAATAGCAGTTTAATTGAGCCTAATGGGCTTCCATAGTCTTGGCTCATTTTAACAGTCCTTCAATGAAAGTCAATGGGATTTTTCCGAGTTTTAATCAGGATTTTTAGGAAAACCGGCAGTTAGATTAGTTTGAAAAGATATAGCAACTAACTTCAGAATAGTCTGAAGGTCTGGTCCGAGTTTGGTGGTTGTAGAGTTAAAGCTCTAGGACGAGTTACAGTCAACGGTTTCACGGTCAGAAGAATAATAATAATAACTAGATAGAAAAGTTCGTTAAAACAAACTTTAAGTTGGCTTGAAAAAGCCCAGTCAGAAAGTTTGAAGTATTTTTAAAAGCTTAAAGTTTGAAATAGTTTAAGTTTTACTTTAGAAGTTTAGATAGATAGATAGATAGATAGATAGATAAAGATAGATAGATAGATAGATAGATAGATAGATAGATAGATGTGGTCAAATGATAGATAGATAGATAGATAGATAGATAGATAGATAGTTAGATAGATAGAAGTAGTGAGATAGATAGATAGATAGATAGATAGATAGATAGATAGATAGATAGATAGATAGATAGATAGAAGTAGTGAGATAGATATATAGATAGATAGATAGATAGATAGATATTAGATAGAAATAGTAAGATGGACTGATAGACAGTCAAAGAGAAAGATAGATAGATAGCTATGTGGTTGCTAGGTTAATCTGAGTGGTTTGTAGGGTGTTGCTATGCGGTTACTAGGGTAATCTGAGTGGTTGCTAATGTATTCTGAGTGGTTGCTAGGGTGTTGCTATGCAGTTGCTAAGGTATTCTCAGTGGTTGCTAAGGTGTTGCTATGCGGTTGCTAAGGTATTCTCAGTGGTTGCTAAGGTGTTGCTATGCGGTTGCTAAGGAATTCTGAGTGGTTGCTAAGGTGTTGCTATGCGGTTGCTAGGGTAATCAGAGTGGTTGCTTGGGTGTTGCTATGCGGTTGCTAGGGTAATATTAGTGGTTGCTAGGGTGCTGCTATGCGGTTGCTAGGGTAATCGGGCTGGTTGCTAGGCAGTTGCCATGGTTTTCTGGGTGGTTGCTATGCAGTTACTTGGTTGTTCTGGGTGGTTGCTATGAGATAGATAGATAGATAGATAGATAGTTAGTTAGTTAGTTGTGGTCAAATGATAGATAGATAGATAGATAGATAGATAGATAGATAGATAGATAGATAGATAGATGTGGTCAAATGATAGATAGATAGATAGATAGATAGATAGATAGATAGATAGATGTGGTCAAAAGATAGATAGATAGATAGATAGATAGATAGATAGATAGATAGATAGATAGATAGATAGATAGATAGATAGATAGATAGATAGATAGATAGATAGATGTGGTCAAAAGATAGATAGATAGATAGATAGATAGATAGATAGATAGATAGATAGATAGATAGATAGATAGATAGATAGAAAGTTGTGGTCAAATGATAGATAGATAGATAGATAGATAGATAGATAGATAGATGTAGTCAAATGATAGATAGATAGATAGATAGATAGATAGATAGATAGATAGATAGGTAGTTGTGGTCAAATGATAGATAGATAGATAGATAGATAGATAGATAGATAGTTGTGGTCAAATGATAGATAGATAGATAGATAGATAGATAGATAGTTGTGGTCAAATGATAGATAGATAGATAGATAGATAGATAGATTAAATGAGTTCATGAGTTTCAATGAGTTTAAATGACTTAGAAAAGTACATACAATAGCAGTTTAATTGAGCCTAATGGGCTTCCATAGTCTTGGCTCATTTTAACAGTCCTTCAATGAAAGTCAATGGGATTTTTCCGAGTTTTAATCAGGATTTTTAGGAAAACCGGCAGTTAGATTAGTTTGAAAAGATATAGCAACTAACTTCAGAATAGTCTGAAGGTCTGGTCCGAGTTTGGTGGTTGTAGAGTTAAAGCTCTAGGACGAGTTACAGTCAACGGTTTCACGGTCAGAAGAATAATAATAATAACTAGATAGAAAAGTTCGTTAAAACAAACTTTAAGTTGGCTTGAAAAAGCCCAGTCAGAAAGTTTGAAGTATTTTTAAAAGCTTAAAGTTTGAAATAGTTTAAGTTTTACTTTAGAAGTTTAGATAGATAGATAGATAGATAGATAGATAGATAGATAGATGTGGTCAGATGATAGATAGATAGATAGATAGATAGATAGATAGATAGAAATAGTGAGATAGATAGATAGATAGATAGATAGATAGATAGATAGATAGATGTTAGATAGAAATAGTAAGATAGATTGATAGACAGTCAAAGAGAAAGATAGATAGATAGCTATGCGGTTGCTGGGTTAATCTGAGTGGTTGCTAGGGTGTTGCTATGCGGTTGCTAAGGTATTCTGAGTGGTTGCTAAGGTGTTGCTATGCGGTTGCTAGGGTAATCGGGATGGTTGCTAAGATGTTGCTATGCGGTTGCTAGGGTAATCAGAGTGGTTGCTAGGGTGTTGCTATGTGGTTGCTAGGGTAATCGGGATGGTTGCTAGGGTATTGCTATGCGGTTGCTAGGGTAATCTTAGTGGTTGCTAGGGTGTTGCTATGCGGTTGCTAGGGTAATCTGAGTGGTTGCTAGGGTGTTGCTATGCGGTTGCTAGGGTAATCGGGCTGGTTGCTAGGCAGTTGCCATGGTTTTCTGGGTGGTTGCTATGCAGTTACTTGGTTGTTCTGGGTGGTTGCTATGAGATAGATAGATAGATAGATAGATAGATAGATAGATAGATAGATAGATAGTTGTGGTCAAATGATAGATAGATAGATAGATAGATAGATAGTTGTGGTCAAAAGATAGATAGATAGATAGATAGATAGATAGTTGTGGTCAAAAGATAGATAGATAGATAGATAGATAGATAGATAGATAGATAGATAGATAGATAGATAGATAGATAGTTGTGGTCAAAAGATAGATAGATAGATAGATAGATAGATAGATAGATAGATAGATAGATAGTTGTGGTCGATAGATAGATAGATAGATAGATAGATAGATAGATAGATAGATAGATAGATAGATAGATAGTTGTGGTCAAAAGATAGATAGATAGATAGATAGATAGTTAGTTGTGGTCAAAAGATAGATAGATAGATAGATAGATAGTTAGTTGTGGTCGATAGATAGATAGATAGATAGATAGATAGATAGATAGATAGATAGATAGATAGATAGATAGATAGATAGATAGTTAGTTAGTTGTGGTCAAAAGATAGATAGATAGATAGATAGATAGTTAGTTAGTTAGTTGTGGTCAAAAGATAGATAGATAGATAGATAGATAGATAGATAGATAGATAGATAGATAGATAGATAGATAGATAGTTAGTTGTGGTCAAAAGATAGATAGATAGATAGATAGATAGATAGATAGATAGATAGATAGATAGTTGTGGTCAAAAGATAGATAGATAGATAGATAGATAGATAGATAGATAGATAGATAGATAGATAGTTAGTTGTGGTCAAAAGATAGGTAGATAGATAGATAGATAGATAGATAGATAGATAGATAGATAGATAGATAGATAGATAGATAGATAGATAGATAGATAGATAGAAGTGGTCAAATGATAGATAGATAGATAGATAGATAGATAGATAGATAGATAGATAGATAGATAGATAGATAGATAGATAGATAGATAGTTAGTTAGTTGTGGTCCAATGATAGATAGATAGATAGATAGATAGATAGATAGATAGATAGATAGATAGATAGATAGATAGATAGTTGTGGTCAAAAGATAGATAGATAGATAGATAGATAGTTAGTTGTGGTCAAAAGATAGATAGATAGATAGATAGATAGATAGTTAGTTGTGGTCGATATATAGATAGATAGATAGATAGATAGATAGATAGATAGATAGATAGATAGATAGATAGATAGATAGATAGATAGATAGTTAGTTAGTTGTGGTCAAAAGATAGATAGATAGATAGATAGATAGTTAGTTAGTTAGTTGTGGTCAAAAGATAGATAGATAGATAGATAGATAGATAGATAGATAGATAGATAGATAGATAGATAGATAGATAGATAGATAGATAGATAGATAGATAGTTAGTTGTGGTCAAAAGATAGATAGATAGATAGATAGATAGATAGATAGATAGATAGATAGATAGATAGATAGATAGATAGTTGTGGTCAAAAGATAGATAGATAGATAGATAGATAGATAGATAGATAGATAGATAGATAGATAGATAGATAGATAGTTAGTTGTGGTCAAAAGATAGATAGATAGATAGATAGATAGATAGATAGATAGATAGATAGATAGATAGAAGTGGTCAAATGATAGATAGATAGATAGATAGATAGATAGATAGATAGATAGTTAGTTAGTTGTGGTCAAATGATAGATAGTTAGTTAGTTAGTTAGTTGTGGTCAAATTATAGATAGATAGTTAGTTAGTTAGTTAGTTAGTTGTGGTCAAATGATAGATAGATAGATAGATAGATAGATAGATAGATAGATAGATAGATAGAGTCAGATGAGATAGATTAGAAAAATTAGATAGATAGACGAGTTTGAGTTTGAATGAGTTTAAATGGCTTAGAAAAAGTACATTTAATTTAGTTTAGACTTTTGAGTCTAATGGGCTTCCGTAGTTGGCTCATTTTGACATTCCTTCAATGAAAGTCTATGGGATTTTTATGATGATTAATATTAATTTTTAGGAAAATTATAATTCCGATCAGTTAGAAAAGATATAGCAACTCGAGTCAGAACAGTCTGAAGGTCTGACCCGAGTTTGGAGTATGTGGAGTTAAAGCTCTAGGAGGAGTTAGAGTTGGAAATTTTAGTCTCAGAAGAATAATAATAATAATAATAATAAGTTTAAATAGCATTTCAGTAAGTTGGCTTTTTCAAGCCAACTTAATAAGTTTAAATAGCATTTCAGTAAGTTGGCTTTTTCAAGCCAACTTAATAAGTTTAAATAGCATTTCAGTAAGTTGGCTTTTTCAAGCCAACTTAACTAGAATGTACATTTCCTGAAGGAAATGTGAATGGTGCTTGCAGTGGCAAAATTTGGCACTCGGTCGCTAGGGTGTTTCTAGGCAGTTTTTCTAATTAATGTGTTTTGGGTGGTTGCTATGGTGGTTGCTATGGTAACCTGGGTGGTTGCTAGGCGGTTGCTAGGGTAAACTGGGTGGTTGCTATGGTGTTACTAGGTGGTCGGTAGTTATCACAGATAGTTATTATGGAATTAACATAGGGTTTTTAGCATGTTCTCAGCCCACTTTAACACTTAGCTAATGAGTATTAGCATGTAGCTATTCACTGCTAGCATGTGTAGCATGTTGGAAGTCCAGTTTGCTAGCATGAGACAAAAGACCCAACAACCATGTCTGTACGATGTTCTGATGCAGAGATATAGGTCTTGCTAAATAGTTGCTAGGGTACTTTGTTTGGTTGCTAGGGAGTGGCTTGGCAGCTGCCAGTGATGATCCTCCAAAGGCTGCTTGTCAGTATGAATGACATAAACCAGCCCTATGATGTTCAGTTTTGAAAATATCCCTCTTTGGGTTTGGTTGCTAGGGTGCACTAAATGGTTGCTAGGGAATGGCTAGGCAGTTAACAGGCTTAAACTAATAGACTGCATGTGTGCCCAAATCAAAAGAGCGAAACTCGCGTGTCTCTATGATGTTCTGATTCATTTAAATCCATCTCATCTATTTTTCAATGGAAGTCAATGGGAGTTTTGTTGCTATGGTGCTCTAAATGGTTGCTAGGGCTCGGCTAGGCAGTTAACAGGCTTAAACTAATAGACTGCATGTGTGCCCAAATCAAAAATGCCAAACTCGCGTGTCTCAGTGATGTTTTGATTCATTTAAATCCATCTCATCTCTTTTCCAATGCAAAGTCAATGGGACTTTTTTCGCCGCTTTTTCGTCCGCCGTACGAACGTCGTCGGTTCGATCGCTTATAAAAGTCATAGCACACCTCTCCTCAATGAGCCGGTCGATTTGACACCTCATTCATGGGTCTAGGACAAACGGTGCGGGACGAGTTACGCGCCGAAGTTTTGTCCAGAATAAGAAGAATAACTAGAATGTACATTTCCTGAAGAAAATGTGATTGGTGCTTGCAGTGGCAAAATTCGGCACGGTTGCTAGGGTGTTTCTAGGCAGTTTTTCTAATTAATGTGTTTTGGGTGGTTGCTAGGCGGTTGCTATGATAACCTGGGTGGTTGCTAGGCGGTTGCTAGGGTGTTCTAGGTGGTTGCTAGGCGGTTGCTATGGTAACCTGGGTGGTTGCTAGGGTGTTGCTAGGCGGTTGCTAGGGTGTTCTGGGTGGTTGCTAGGCGGTTGCTATGGTAACCTGGGTGGTTGCTAGGGTGTTGCTAGGCAGTTGCTAAGGTACTTGGGGTGGTCACGACGGTGTTCCTAGGTGGTTGCTAGGGTGTTCTGGGTGGTTGCTAGGCGGTTGCTATGGTAACCTGGGTGGTTGCTAGGGTGTTGCTAGGCAGTTGCTAAGGTACTTAGGGTGGTCACCACGGTGTTGCTAGGTGGTTGATAGGGTGTTCTGGGTGGTTGCTAGGCGGTTGCTATGGTAACCGGGGTGGTTGCTAGGCAGTTGCTATGGTAACCTGGGTGGTTGCTATGGTGTTACTAGTTGGTCGGTAGTTATCACAGATAGTTATTATGGAGTTAATATAGGGTTCTTAGCATGTTCTCAGCCCACTTTAACACTTAGCTAATGAGTATTAGCATGTAGCTATTCACTGCTAGCATGTGTAGCATGTTGCAAGTCCAGATTCCTAGCATGAGTCAAAAGACCCAACAACCAAGTCTCTACGATGTTCTGATGCAGAGATATAGGTCTTGCTAAACAGTTGCTAGGGTACCTTGTTTGGTTGCTAGGGAGCTGCTTGGCAGGTGCCAGTGATGATCCTCCAAAGGCTAATTGTCAGTATGAATGACATAAACCAGCCCTATGATGTTCAGGTTTGAAAATATCCCTCTTTGGGTTTGGTTGCTAGGGTGCACTAAATGGTTGCTAGGGAATGGCCAGGCAGTTAACAGGCTTAAACTAATAGACTGCATGTGTGCCCAAATCAAAAGAGCCAAACTCGCGTGTCTCTATGATGTTTTGATCCATTTAAATCCATCTCATAGATTTTTCAATGGAAGTCAATGGGAGTTTTGTTGCTAGGGTGCTCTAAATGGTTGCTATGGTATGTTTAGGCCGTTAACAGGCTTAAACTAATAGACTGCATGTGTGCCCAAATCAAAAATGCCAAATTCGCGTGTCTCAATGATGTTTTGATCCATTTAAATCCATCTCATCGATTTTTCAATGCAAAGTCAATGGGACTTTTTTCGCCGCTTTTTCGTCCGCCGTACGAAAATCGTCGGTTCGATCGCTTATAAAAGTCATAGCACACCTCTCCTCAATGAGCCGGTCGATTTGACACCTCATTCATGGGTCTAGGACAAACGGTGCGGGACGAGTTACGCGCCGAAGTTTCGTCCAGAATAAGAAGAAGAAGAAGCAGAAGAATAATAAGTATGTAGAAGAACAAGATTGATGCTTGCCTTAGGCAAGCACCAATAATAATAATAAGTTTAAATAGCATTTCAGTAAGTTGGCTTTTTCAAGCCAACTTAATAAAGATAATTACGACTTAAAAATATAAAATTCAGTTCTCCATAATTTGAGTACACAATACCTACTGTTATAAAAGTTATATAACGTTACATGAAAAACGACACGACTTACCTTTCATAATCAGTCTGCAGCAGCTTCTGTTGACTCACTGGACTGTTAAAATTTGAACTGTCGTCGAGGGATCCGTATTTAACCCAACAGATGGGGTATTAGTAAAAATAACACAACAATGTTAAAAATGAACTGATATTTTGGTAAATAACCCAACATAGTGACCCAACATCTGTAACCCAACGGTTGGGTTAATCATATAACCCAACGTTTTTTTACTGTGTATTAATAGGTTTATTAAATAGTTAAAAAATAAACATTTATTAAACTGCTTATTAATAAATATTCACATTTTTATTATTATTGTTGCCTCTAGTAATTATGTGTCTGATTTTTAAATTTCCAACCTATTTGGGGTTCATTTTAAGCCAGTCATTTTTAAACAACAGTTGGGTTAAATAAAACTTCCCGATAAACATTTAACCCAACCGCTGGGTTAAAACAACCCAATTGCTGGGTTTGTCCATTTTCGACCCAACTTGGGTAGTTTTTAACCCTGCATTTCTTAGAGTGTAACATGTTGTTAACACAGCCTTGTGGTCCTTTGCTTGCAAGCTGTGTAGACCAAACAGATTTACACCAAGGTATAAAATACTGATATATATAGTTTTATTTTGGACCAGAAGGAATTCACTGTGAATCGTCCCTTTACGCTCTTAAAAACAAACATTCTTTATTGTTGTAGTGAATCCGGTCCGTCATCTTTCATCCACTTACCACCAGAGGTCACCCTTCCACATCATGGACTCTATGCACCACACACCCACTCAATACACAAACTACATTTCCCAGAATCCCCGCACCTGTCACTAATCACTGCTCCAGCTGACACTCATCATCCCACCATATTTAAGTTTAACTCACACACACTCAGTTGCGAGGTCTTGTTAAACTCTTAGTGACATTTCCGAGCGTTCATTCCTGTCTTGTCTGCCCGTGTTTTGATCCTGCCTGTTTCTTCGTTTTCTGATGATTATCTGCCTGCGTTTGATTTATTGCCTGAATTATCACTACGAGCCTGCCTGTTCTCTGCCATTGTTGTTTTCTGTTTCCTTGACCATTGCCTGTCTGACTACATTTGCATATAAAGCTGCATTTGGATTTCAACCCGCTGACTCGTCATTACAATTGGCATCTCCATAAAGAACCTTTAACATCCATGGGACATTTCAAATGCTCAAAAATGTTATTTATTGTGGAAAATGGTTGTTTAGATTTTCTCCACACTAAGAAAAAATGGTTATTTTAAGAAGTGTCAACTGAAAAAATGATGGCGTGCGTTTAAAATTAAGCATATTCATTCTTTTACAGAAACTGCTTATATTTTTCTTTTTCATTTATAGAGAGAAATTCATGAATCCTATGAAGGTGAACAACAATAAGGAAAAAAAATCATCCACAGCATGAGTGAAAAAGAGGTGTCATTAGAATATAAATATTTTAGACATATTATATTGAAATCTTTTTTTTAATAATAATAATAAAGAAATCCACAAACATTTCTAGCAAGATTAGAGGTTAAAGCTTGGATTCTCAAAACATGTTATCTCATGTAGAAGGTGCTTCACTAACAACTCTGATTATATGGGCTCTACAGCTTGATCTTAGTGGTTTGACTCACTAGATGCTGCAGAGCAAAGCTTTGTTCTCTGTTATGGTCTTGCATTCATTGGTTCTGACAATGATGCCTGCCGACCCATACTGTGAATGTTTACTCTCAGTATCAGCATATTTCACTCGTGAAGACTTTATCTAATCCTTTTTCCAGGCTGAAAGATCTGAACACTTCTTATATCCCACCACACAGATTGTCGTGACGTCCGTATCACCAGTTTTAGATCACAGATATTGCTGTCATTGAACCTTTTGCAGAATATGAGCTGATTATAGCTCTCTCTTCACTGCTGAATCCCGTGTTATTCCTGACTGAGCAAGTCGTCAGATCAGACTCTAAAACTCCAGGACTACATTTTGGACTACATGTTTTGCTAAACCTTGGCAGATAGGTGAATGCTTCAGAAACCTGTTTGAATACGGACAGATTTTTGCTACCGATATCACTATCAAAATCTCTTACAGAAGCTTCATTTTATCAAAATTGATCTATAGTGATGAGTGAGGTGCACATCTGTATTAGTTAGCCTGGGGCGACATCTAGTGGTAACTAAAGACAGTGTAAGTAAGAAAGATATATTGGTATGTCTATTAAGTCAGTCTTGTTGAATGACTGCTCTGTTGTGGCTAACACTAATGGAGTACACATGAAGATATGAAAAAATGGCATCCATCTCTCATCCATTGGTGGCCTTGACAAAAATCTGAATGCGTCATGGCCTGTCGGGTCGTCAGTGTTCCTTCCTTTCAGTGAAACATGGCTTGAAATGACTAATTTAACTGAAAGAAAGTTGCAGACTGAACTACAGTACATACAGTATGGTTGGCATATATCTGTTGTTTAGTCTAATGCATTCTGTTAAATTTAGTCCAATGCATTTTTGTTTACCAGGGTTGTTATTGCTAACTAAAACTACAATTGAAAATCATATTAAGCAAAAATAAAATATAAACATTGAAATTATATTGAAATTAAAAAAATAAAGCTAAATAGATAAAAAATAATAATAATAATAATGACAAAAGCACTCCAAACTTAAACTAAAATTGAAATAACTGAAAATATGAAAACAAAAGCTAATTCAGAATATGAATTAATGCTATAATCATGTATATAAATAATATTAAAACCAGGAACAAAGCAATCAATGGAACACATTTTTAATTGAATTTTATATATCACTTTAAATCATTTTTTGTGCCATTTAAAAAGTTTGAAATAGCTGCCTACTTCTATAAAGTTTTGGAAAGTATACAGAAATGGCAAAGCTGATAGTTTATCTACATTTAACACACTTTTTTTTAGATTAACACCTTTCAATTGTTTAGGAAAATTCCATTCCAATTTTAATGAGTAAAAAATAAAGTAAAACACTGTATATAAATCTTAATGGAACAAGGGAATATTTAGTTTTTGTGAATCGTACTCATAAATTTCGTTCTAATAATATTTACGCAAAATGTTTTATTTAGTATAAAAGCTCTAGTTGTTTTGTTTTAGTTTTTTTTATCTAATTTAAAATTCTTTATCCATAATATGAATAATATAAAGATTATTCAGTTCAATTTGATGGAATTTTACTATACAATTGAAATTTGTAAACCTTAAAAGTTTAATATCTTTTGAGTGCAGTATAGTGCAGTTTAAATCGTAGTTCAGTACACTATTTTTTATTATTAAAGGGTTTGTTCACCCCAAAATGAAAATTCTGTCATTAATTCCTCACCCTCATGTCGTTCTACACCCGTAAGACCTTTGTTCATCTTCTGAACACAAATTAAGATATTCAAACTTATTATTATAAAGCGACAAGAATACTTTTTTAACACCAAAAAACCCCAAAATAAGTGCCAAAGTCACATGATTTCAGTAAACAAGGCTTCGTTACATCATGAGTGATTCGAAATTTCAATAGTTCATGTGATTTTGGCAGTTTGATACACGAACCAAATCACTGTTTCGAAACAAATGATTTGTAAAGCTTTAAATCAGTGTTATGAAATCGACCATCTCTAGATATTGTTGAAAAGTCGTTATTTTGTTTTTTTTTGCCGCACAAAAAGTTTTCGAATGACAGCAATTCGAATCTGATTTGAAAAGGAGTATTTCTGTTGTAGTGTTTTGAAATGGTTTTTATGTTTAGAATAATTCAGAATATGCAGTCTAAGAAGTATATGGGTGATATAGAGGAGTCTACTGTATATGCAGTGGACAGTTGTGCATAATGTGCATTGACCATTTGACCCCCTGACACCTCTGTCCAGTTTAAAGTTCATATTGCTCAGAAATGGGCAATTTAAGGGTCAAACCGGGGTCATATCCGGCACGGACCACCCATCCGTAAGCACAAAATTCATTCAAGTCAACATATGTTTGAAAGAAGACCCCAATATGCATGTGTGGTAAATGACCATAAAAAAGTCATAAAACAGACTCAAACAAAGCAAGTGCTTTGCTGTTCTGTTGAAAGAAGGATTTTTTGTTGCTGACCTTTTCAAGCGTAGGAATCAGTTTAACAGTAAATGGCTCTTTTACACAAAGAATCACTTTCAGCTGAGAGAGAACCTTACGTTTCAAGATTCCCCTATATGTGGGAGAGCAAAGGACGAGCCAGTCTATCAAACAGATCTCTGTTCAACTGTGACTTTGTCATAACTGGAATGCTCTGACCCCAATAAATCATGAGGAAATATTTGTCCTTCTCTGTACAGACATTTCAAAATGGCTTTATATAAAGGTGTTGATCAGATTCGCGGGTCCTTTTGATCAAATGAAAGATTTTGCAGTGATCTAAATTAGTTGCAAATTGCATTTTCACCAAAAGAGGGCACTATTCTGAAAGAAATGGCAGTGCCATTTTAGGATTACTTTTGTATCATTTAGATGCTATTGTAGTATTTGTAAATACTTAGAATTAGGTTTATTTTGAGGTTTTTAGATTTCATTTTAATTTAAAAAAGTAGTTTTTTCCATTTTTATATCTCTATACTTTTAATTATCTTCTGTCTTACTCATTTGAGTAATTTAACTTCACAAAATTGTTGCCAATGCACCATTTCTAACCAAGTTTTTAAGTTTAAAATCTTCATGTAAAACGTTGGTTTTATTTTATTTCAGCTTTAGTTTACAAAAAAAACCTCTGATGGTATCATAATCTTGGTCAATCTGATCATATTTGACAGCTGTTTTGATAACTTTGTGCATTGCAACACTGGAACAATTTGTATTGTGAATAGCACAAATCAACAGAAGTGAAATTCATGCATGTCTACTGATGAAACCTTTCAAACACACTTACATGAAAATGAGCATGTTTATTTGATCCTGTGTATTTCAATAGCTCATAATTTAAACTCAACTCATTTCTGTTATTAGAAACAAAAATTTGTGGTTTTATATGCCATATTGAACATCATATAGATACATTATAACCTTATATAATCCATATTACGTGTAACCACATCATTGCCCTGTGAACCAGGCCTTCTAATCTTATTGATTTATTCCTACAGTTCATGTTGGTGTTTGAGGACACCAGACTCAGAGGCAGAGATAAGTAATCCACAGCAGAGATTATTTAACAGATTTCAAAAATGGAGACAAGCAGGTGAGTAATATGAACTGCAGATGATGATAGCAGTTGAGTCTCTTGTATTCTTTACCAGGATGGAGGTTTAGCTGGGAAGACAGTAGCAGAGCACACAGCTCTTTTGCCGGAGTATATCGGGAAGAAATGATAGATAATTGAGGTTAACAAAGAGATTACAAAGAGAGTGTGGGAAGGGATTCACAAGAAGATCGTAGAAGTCAACAAGGAGAATCACGAGGAGCTTCACAGGGTGAGTAGTGCAGGTAAGTAGTCCGTAGTCCATTAATGTGACCAGACAATGACTGTGTGTGGGATGTGTGCTTTTAAGCCAGATCTGATTGTGAACAGAAGGTTAGTATTCGGGCGAGTGAGGTCGCTGTGCGGGCGTGACGTAGGAGCCTGGTGAAACCCTGACGCCTGAGTTGATTCCATGACCTGGCTATATAAGAAAAATCAGTGTGGGATAGTGCTAGATGGATTACTTACAAATTGTAGATGATTACTGACTCCAAATTACATGACAAAACTTGTAGTTAAATGTAATCCATTATACATATAAATAATGTAATCTGATTACTTTTAGATTACTTTTGACCTAACTCATTTATCATGTTGAACTGAATTGGATAATATTGTACCATATTGATGTAAAAATACAAAGAGAAAGAAAATAAATTCCATTCTTTGTTATCCACAACATGAAGTGCATTAAATATTACATCACGTCAGGGTTTGCCAGACTGGTGTTCATGCTGGAGAACCCAATAAAACGATCAAAATAAAACACTTACTAAAAAGATTTTAAAAATATTATAAATGTGAAAAGCTGTAGGCTATTTTAGAGAGGAAAATTTAAAATATAAAAAAGAAGAAGTAGAGAGAATATTATGAATAATTTACTGCAATACAATAAATACAATAATATGTAATCAATATAAAAGTAACTGTAGTCTGATTACAAGTATTTTCAAACGTAATATAATCTAAAAGTACTTAAAGGGTTTGTTCACCCAAAAATGAAAATTCTGTCATTAATTCCTCACCCTCATGTTGCTCTACACCCGTAAGACCTTCGTTCATCTTCTGAACAAAAATGTATTTATTTAGGATGAGTCAAAAGAAAAGAATATTGAATTGGACTTTCCCATTGGGTTCTTTCCTGCAACTCTATCATAAAAGACCAAAGTAAGCTGGATTTACTCAGACTCTGGTGCACTCTTAGATGCACTTGATTGGTTCAGTGAATATCCACAGGTACCACAATTTTATGTTAGCATTCACTTTATATAACATGGGAACAGAGGGTCAGTGAAGTCAAATAGAGCTGTATTAAGTGTGGAATAGGTGGGTGTAATTGTCCTATTGTATAAGGCAGGTCTTTGGGTTTATATACTATACATGGAACCATAATGATTGGTCATTTTCACACCCACATAAGCTCTTGCTGCTAAAGACGTCATTAAAAGACTTTTTTAAGTGTATATGTGAATTTCACCAGTCTTCAAAGACACATAAGTGCAGCACATGTGAAAATGACCCACGCTGCAGTGACAAATGTTAATGTAGCAAATTAACGGTTCCAATCATTCCATCATTTTAGCATTATGTCATTGTAATATCATTTTTAAACGTTGCCCAGATGTTCAGAGTTGGCCTTCAGAATCCCATGAGGAGAGATAATGTACGCATGTTTGCTGTTTGGCTCGCAGTGCAGCAGTGCTCTCTAATGGAAAAATTGTCCGTACACGTTTGTCTGCTGTATCATTTAAAGATCAGCAAATAATCCCATCAGTTATTTTGTAGAGATTTATGCTTTTCCTGTGAACTTGAGCTTTGTTTTTCATTTTTCATGTTTTTATGTGTTTTTTGTTGTATAGTAAAATAAAACTTGTAGCCTTTTTGCCAAATAATTTTGTCAGATTAACAACTTAAAATGAAACACGAAAGATCTGCACTCATTATATTATATTATATTTTGTATCATTATATTTTATTATTATTATGCAACAAAGCACATAGATCAATCAGATCAAAGTTTCTGCAATCAGTCGTCTACAGTGAATCATACTAACTGAACATATGAATAGTATGATTTGTATGATTCACTGAAGACAGCTGATTGCAGAAACATTGATTGATATATATGTGCTTTGTTGCATATTTTTCATTTGAAAGTATTGCGATTTCCACTGACTTAAAAAAAAACAAAAACGATGATTTTATCTTTTTTGATTTTTTTTTTCTTTCCCCAGATTAACACCTTAACCGAGTTTAGTGTTTTGGTCTTCCCTCATATTTAAAATATTTTAAAACTGTATAACATTTTCCATCAAATTTTAATCAAACTTTTAGGGTCTTTAAAGTAAATGTCCCCTCTGGTCCGGGCTTCATTTTTGGCCACTGCTGTACAGTACGTATGTATGTATGTATGTATGTATATATATATATATATATATATATATATATACATACTATACAATAGTGGCAGGTGTTATAATTAAAAGTGACAGTAAAGACAGTTAGGCCTATAGCTTTACAAAAGATTTCTATTTCAAATAAATGCTGTTTTTTTTTTTTTTAACTTTCTATTCATCAAAAAAAATGTCACAGTCTCTACAAATGTATTAAGCGGCACAACTGTTGTCAACATTGATAATAATAATAAATGTTTCTTGAGCATCAAATCATCATTTTGGAACGATTTCTGAATGATCATGTGACACTGAAGACTGGAGTTGAAGTGGATTATGCAGAAAATACAACTTTGCCATCAAAGGATAAATTACATTTTCAAATTGAAACATTAATTTCTAAAAAAAAATTATTTTGTAATAATATATCACAATATTCCTGTTTTTAATGTATTTTCAATTGAATAAATGTTTGTGTGTAATCAATTTATATATTAATTTTATTTTGTAACCTCTTGTAACCTATCATATCGAGAGCACTTTTATGATCGGATCAATTCCTGATGGATAAAAGCATCTACAATTTTCTCTACAATCACATTATGGCACTCGACTTTAAACTTATAGTCCTTAATGATCATTTAGTCTTTAATGCTCTTTTACTTTCTCACCCTTTTTTTTTTTTTTTTTTTTTTAAATCTTTCATCAATTTTTATTAGTAACATTGAGTCTGACTGAGCCATTTTTCTTTATTCTAGCACAGACAACTCTATCAAACAGACATATACAGTGTTCAGATTATTTTTAAGGTCACCAGACATGTAGCATTTTGTACCTGGTTTAAAAAACCACAACTTAGAAACAGAAAAATGTAGGAAATGTAATCAGTCATAGAGCGTAATTAGAACAGTGCAGTGAGGTCAGGGTAATTTGGCTAAAACAGGCTGACAGTGATACGACCCAGACTGCAGCAAGTATCATTTTCAACACATTTCTTCACCCTTTACCCTCCAGAACACTTTACGAAAGAGGCTTTGTAAAGCGCGAGAGTCTTTACATATGACTCTGTAGTTTTAAACTCATAAAGGGGGCTTTGAAAGGAAGTGAAAATTGAAAGGGTGTACAGACACATTATATAAATGAAATATATTGTATTCTTCAGTATGCTCATTTCATTAATGTGTTTGGAAGGCACATTTTCTGATATAATTTGAAGCTCATTTAGGCAAATAATGGAGGGCACCACTCAGGCCCATCTGAGCAAAACATAATGTTCTCAAGAGGACTAATGCAAACATCGTTCAAAATGTCCAAACTGATTTACTTAGCTTAAATAATTGTGAGTACAAATTTGAGAAGCTAAATGACAAGTAACCATTAAGGCTGTTTTTCAATTTGCACTAGCAAAAAACACATTGTTTGTGGCACTGCAGCTGACTGGAAATGAGAAATGTATTCAACAATATCTCTTGATGATCCAACCCCCCCTAAAAAAACCTCTTCCATTTTTTTAAAATCTTTATTGATTGATTTTACAAAAGTGATTAGAAGGAGGTGAATAATTCAGTCTTTAGGGCATATGTAGGATTTATGGTCTACTTCAGGCAGAGTTTGAATAACTTATTTACTCCAAGAATGATAACTATGAAGATAACAATAATGAAAACTGTTTTAGTGTTCACACCAATAAACAATATAGTTCTTCTATTTATTATAACCAAACACTGCTGTTACGTTGTGTGTCTCTTTAAATGCTCACGCTCTTAAAGCAGGATGGATTTTGATTGGATGTCAGTGTTTTGATCAATTATCAGCTGGAAAAATATTGTGTTTAGTGTTATCGCTGTAGTTTTCGCCCTTGTGTGAACAGGCCTTTACACTGTAAAACAAGAATTGACCCCTTGCAAAGACCCGTCCCCTTTAGTTGCTGTTGCTATGTCCGACAAGCCATGCCGCTCTCATGCCACACATGTTCTCACGCAGTAGAAAACACATCCCGGAGCAAAGAGGACACTGACAATGCGTCGACAGACAAGACAGAGCAGGTTACTTTTGATATGAAACAATTTAATATTTAAAATATTGTAATTTTTTAAAGACATTTAAACAATAAATAGTGTATAGTGTCTCTTTAATGTGTCGTGACAGATCGCTGTAGCTCGTGAATCAACCATCTCTTCATACTAGTTCATTTATAGCATCAAATAAACATGAATGAACATCAGAAGGAATGTTTTTTCAAGCACGGAAAGACGAGAGTACGCACAATTTTTTAAAATTCAAGTTCACCAATGTTAATCTACTAACTCCCCTGACTGCTTTGTCAGATAAAATGGCGGATTCGGGGTTATGATTGGTCAGATCGCCTGTCAATCAAATGGCCGGCATCAGTTCCAAGAAGAACCTTAAACATCCACAGAATATTTCCATTGCGCAAAAGGTTCTTTATAATGGAAATAGATTTATTAATTTTTTTTTAAATGTTCTTCATACTAAGAAAAAAATGGAACTGTTCACTGAAAGGTTCTTTGGGGAACCAAATTTGGTTCTTCTATTGCATCTCTGTGGGGAAAACACCCTTTCTCAAACCTTTTTTTTTTAAGAGTATATGAGAAACTTTGTGGTGACTAAAGAATCATAGATCTTCTGTTGGTTCAAAAGGTTGCCTCCAAAAGGTGCCTTCAAATTTCCTCTAACATCATCTATGCCATCTGTGTTGAAATGAAATCACATTTGCTGCCAGCAAGGTAGATGCGAAGAAAAACATGCCTCTGGTCAGAACTGCCTCTTGGAGCTCATGCGCTCTGCTTTTGAAGTTATTGCATTAGTCTGTAACTGGGTTTTTCATTTCATTATAAAATGTGGTCAGTATGAATTTACCAAGCATTTAAACACGATATCCCATCTCAATGTATATGGTAATCCTATTTTCACATTATTGAGCCTGAAGCAGTGCATTCCTGTCGAGCTGAAACTCTTCTCATAGTCATGCTGTGGCCTCCTCTCTCAATATACAGTATGCATGTTCAAAGCAGGGATGGAGCAGCTTTGCCTTACTCTTGACCTTAAAAAGCCACTTCAGCAATGTCAATGAGCTCTTATGTTCTTCTGAGACAGTTCTCAAAGCCATGAGGCATCCCAGAATACATCTCTTTGGCTGCTCATGGAGTCCAATTATGGAGTGATGTAACTGAGGATGTCTATTACAAGCCTGGTTATTCTCAGTCACACTCACTCCAGATTTGAAGCAGGTCTTCAAGTACTTCAAGATTTTCAAGTAGTAGTCATACTAGTGACGAGAGGACTTTTGTAAATAGTTTGCAAGGTGATGGTAGCCTAATCACACTCCTTGTATTCTGTTGGTGTACCACTAGCTTTAAAATCCCAGGTAGAAGCTTCCTAAGAAGGAGATCAATTATGGACATCATAATCCTTTCTTATGAATCTTATGTAGAAATGGATGCTTCGGGATACTGCATTGGTGGTAGTTGAATTTATCAACAAGTTGCACCTCGCTAGTATTCTGTCAGCCAAAATATGGATCCTAATTCTGGTTCTGTTTTTCCTAATTGGTTTGGTTTATGTGCAGGAAAAGCTTCACAGAATTTGAATATTGATATGTACAAAGTTTCACATGCCTCTTGCATGTTTTAAATATGATTTGATCATGTTCTTGTCAGTTTCTAACAGGAGTGTAGTCAATTGAACATATTTTGCCATGTTTTAGTGCTCAGAATTTCAGAGCAGAAGATGTGGAAAAAGTCTGCAGGTTCTGCTCATGAGTAACCGCAAAAGGAATACAGCTATATTATTAAATAAGTAGATGCTGAAGGAAATACTGGAAGAAACATATTTCTTTCCATGTAGATAGGGTCACATGATCAGATTCTCTTATGTTTATGCAGGGAAAATGCCTGTGTGCATGTCAAGGAGTAACATTCCCATCAGCATGAGCCAAACTCATCTAAAAGCACTTATTACTGTTAATAGCGATATAAAACATACTTTTAACCTTTATTTTCATGCATTCTCAAAGCTAAATCGTTCAAAGGCTCTTTTACTATTTAAGAAGTTATGATAGCTATAATCACATCCTATTATTATTTACAATCTAGAACAAAACCCCCAAAAGTTTAACCCCTTACTGCACACCCCCCGTTTTGGCAAATGCATAGATGACATACCCAAAATAAAAAGGTTGCTGCTCATAAGCCATTCTGAATAGATTCCAAACCGACGTATATTTAGAAAGCGTGTACAGTTCCAGAATCAGAATTATTCAGACTGTTATTGATATGGAGATATATAAGCTCAAACATAAAAACAAAAAATAAAAAATATGAATATATTTTTTAAATGTATAAAAATATTATGTGGGTGTGATATAGCAACTTATAAGCACAATTAAAGTGAACAAGTGTTGTAATGCTTCATTTCAAATTTGAGGATGATATCTCTAGAACTATTAACTTTATGAAGCATTTTCTAAGACCATATCAGGTGAGTTTATAGAGAAGTTTGATAAGATGCTAATACTGTATTTTGTTGCCTTGTAAACACCCATTTGCAGTCTATTGTCGCGGTGGTTTTCAACCTGCAGCCTGTCATAAATACAAATGCAGCCCTCAATTCCGACCACATTTAAAAAAAAAAGTTGTTTTTGTTTCTAAATTAAATTAAAATGGAATAAATCATTATTTTCAGACATGCACAGAGCTATTATATTCGGAGTACTCAGTTAACGAACACTTAACTGTGCTTTGGCAGAATTCCAACAGCACCCATTATTTTTTAAATTTAGGGATCAAAATGGTCAAATTTATTATTAGAGGAGGAAAAACGAAATGATGAACGTACCAATGAAGGAACACATTGTAAACAAGAAGAATCGTAGCATCAGCAGCGAAGGTAAGAAGAATGGAAGAATCAGTTTGCTGTTATTGAGCGAGATTGGGCAGCCTTTGTTTGCTCTGTGGTAAAGTACTTGCCATATGCAAAACCTACAATGTCAAAAGATATATGAATTTGATGTAGGCTACTTGTATTTTAAATCGATAAAAATAACCCCATCAGGGCACCCGCGGCTGTTGGTGGATGCTGTGCAGGGGTTTGCGACATGACAGAATGCTTGGTATCGACAGAGATTGTAATTACAATGTGCTCAATTTTGTTTGTAAAGAATGTTGAGAAACATTTGCTTATTAAGGCGTTTGTGGCCTATATAATATTCTGTCATTGTTTGGTGACTCTTAAGATGCAGTTAAATAGTTACTTAAAGTGAGTCCTCGCCTCATCGCTTTGCCTGACAGCCAGGGGATTTAGGGTGTTTTTGGTGGTTGCTAGGCCAATGTTTGTAGTGCTAGGATTTTTGTTTGGTTGCTATGCTTTCTACTCAGTTGCTAAAGTGTTAAGGTGCTACTATGGTAGTTTTGGAATTATTTACAATCTAGAACTAAGCTTTCTCTGACGTTGGAAGAGTGTAAAGTCAGTTAAAAAGTAGTCAGAAAACACATTAGATGAATAAATAGTTTTTGATCAGGTGTTGCTAAGGTGCTGGGTGGTTGCTAGGGTGTTACTAAGGCTTTGCTAATGTCCTCTTGGTGGTTGCCATGGCTTTGCTTTGTGGTGTCAGGGTGTTCTGGGTGGTTGTTATGTGTGGGTGGTCACTACACAGTTGCTAAAGTGTTTTGGGTGGTTGCCTGGGTGTTGCTAGGGTGTTCTAGGTGGTTGCTATGGTGTTCTAAATGATTGCTATGGAATTTTCAGTGTACTTCTAGTTTGTTTCTATGGTAGTTTTCGATAGATACTACAGATAGACAAGCCAACAAAGTCACATTATTCTATACGTACAACACTGACTTTGTATTCACTATAATGGATGACTGCGGTCATGGTTGTGCAGTGCCTCTTTCTACTGCTTAGATGATGCTTAATGTTGCCCCTCTACCCTGTGTTTAAGTTATTCTGAGAATTGATGAGAAGTAAGAACAAAGAGTTGAAAGAAAAAAAGGGCAGAAAAGAGGTGACGGGGGAAAGAAATGGCTATGTGTGAAAATGATTCAATACGTCAGCTCCTGGCGAGAGTACAAACCCAAGCAGCGATTGGCTCCAGGAGGAGCAAGTCTCTGTACACCGCGCTCATGCATATTCCATTCTGTTTCTTCTTAAGTCATGGTCTGTCACCTCCACACGTCTCCGTTTGGGTGTCGAGGTAGAGCAGAGCGCTGAAACACCACATTCCACCTGGGTGATCCATTGCTGTTATTTTTACACCCATGAGGTTGCGTAAATCAGTGGGCACGCATTTGCAGGGACACACCGGTCCAACCTGAGTCTGCAGGACATTCACACTCCATCTGTCTGTCGGTTGATGCATTAGTGCTCACCAAAACAGTTAACACTGAATGAGTCAGTAGTCATTTTACTAAGTAGTACTTTAGCTCATGCTTTTTTATCCAAAGTGACTAACACTACACTTATTAAAAGTAACAATGGTTGTTAATGGCTGCTTCAGGTGGAGATCAAACCATCATCCTTCTGTTTAAACAGAAGTTTATGCAGTAGCATATCGTTCCAAACCAGTGATTTTCTTTTCCATATGACAGTTCATCGTTACCAAAGCGGCAAAGCTAAAAAAACAAACAAACAATAGGTTATATAAAAGGTTCATAAAAGTAGATCATACAACATTTTATAGCTTTGTGTGATTATAAATTTCAGTTGTTATTAACTCCAATGGAGCTCTTGAATTTCATTTGTGACCCATAGAGACACACCAACATTCTTATTCACAAAAAAAAACCAAATAATAATTTTATGAAATTAACGTGCATCAAATAAAACAATCATGTCTCTTCAGAAATTTTTGACTAAGCTCTGTTCATATTGATTAGTTTCACGATCTTTTTGTGAACATTTTAAGCATCAAAGTGTTATCTTCTTAGATATCATTAAAATAAGATGTTCTGAATATGTAGGAAAGTCTTTGAGTGAATTAATTTTTGAGTGAACTAACCCTTTAATATCTTTTGTATTAACGCAACACTTTTTTTTAAAGAGACAGTTCACCCAAAAATGTTCTCTTTGTGTTGTTGAGAATTTAATTGAGGCTTTTATTCACATATAAACATTCATCAATGCACACATCAGTTATGGTAAATGGCAGCTCAGGAATGCTTGCTTGACATATGAGAACCAATGAGGTTCATTCTCGTGTGTTACGCAACACATTTGAGCTTCCTCAAGAACCAATGAGGTTCATTCTTGGTTTACGCAGCACCTTTGAGGTTCCGCAAGAACCAATCAGGTTCCAGAAGAATTGTTCTTGCGTTTCAGCTGATCATATAAAGCTGTGTCTCTTCAGAAAATTTTGACTAAACCTCTTTATTCATATGGATTAGTTTTACGATCTCTTTATGAACTTTTTGAAGCATCAAAGTGTAGCCTGTCAATGGAAGGACAGGTAGACTTCATTAAAATATCTTCATTTGTGTTCAGAAGATCAACAAAAGTCTTAAGGGTTTGGGAGTGAGCATTTTTGGGTGAACTATCCCTTTAAACTTTTCAATGAGTGATTCACAAATGCACGTAAATGTATAGCAATGCAAGTAAGTGAAATGAACACTGGCAACCGTGATCAACACTACAAACAGGCATTCCCTTGGTTGAAGACACTTTTGGTTGAGGATTACCTTAGTTGTTCCTATGCTTTCATCATTCTATGTATAATGTTCTCCCAGGGAGATGATGTTTGCCGTTTGGTCACTCAGTGTACCCACAAACCAGAAGCTGCCAAAACACATTGTGGTTTGCCATGTCATTCTGTGGTGTACAGTTCATCTCTGTTTGCTTCACGTCCGTAGTATGCAAGGTTTCAAATAAGTAAAAACAGAATCTGCCAGGCCTTGGCAGCCGCAATGTATGATGCAGCTGAAGAGGTTACAAAAAATAAATAAATAAATAAAACTAAAATAACAATAAAATTTAAAAAAAAGTTTAAATAATTTGTAAAAAAAAAAAAAAGTATATGGAATGTCCTAATTCCGATAGTTACGTAAAAGTGAACATTGAAATGAATGACTAGGGTACAAAATGTTCTAACAGACATTGTACTTAGAAAATCCGAAATGATCAATCAGTTGACCACTATAGACACAAGAATCAGTGACCGAGATCTTATTTCCTTATTTCTGCCATTTTATGCCCAATGCATACACTTTACATCACACACAATATTGGAAATACGGCTTGGAAATCTGCCCTATGAATTTAATGAACTATTAAATGACAGTGATGATTTTGAACATTGACATTTGTAAGAACTGGCTTCCTGTAAACACACAGATGTATTTCTGGGTGGCCGTGTGTGATAGAGGGTCAGCGTTTGTGCGCTTGAATGTATGTTGGTGTGTCTTGTGGTAAGACCTTGGTTTCCTGTGTTGACTGAGGGCTTTATTGCAGAGCTATTGTACCCAAACATTTTCTTTGGCCTCTGATGTCAGATCCACCACAAACAGGCTCTCATTGCCAACCTTTGTGTTTCCTCAGCTGGGGGATAACCTCTATTAACTCTCTTCTATTATAAAGAATCTCTCGCTCTCCCTCTCTCAGTTCTTTTCCCTTGATCATTCTGTAAAAAGCACATTTCTGTCTCCATATTTCTCACAAAATGGCTTTCTCTCTGCTGTAAAAATACAACTTCTACTCTTGCGTGTCTGAGACCGATTTGGTCGAAGGCTTTATTCTTAGAGGAAACTTTATGCTTGTAATGCCTGACTAATGTGGTTCAGGGATCCAGACTAAAAATAAAAATGACTATGGGCCACTGGCTCCAAAAATTAAAGCATTTAAGAGCCAAATGACTTTTTGAGATGCCAAATTACAGAATCACTCAGTATAGATGGTTATGAAACTAATGTTCTTCATTTGGACATAACTGCAAAATGACTCACGATTCAGTGAGTCAGTTGTCAGCTCAGCAACTGCTTGAACAGTGAACGAGTTGTTAGAGTGATTTAAAACTGTTGAGTTCAATTTGTTTGTCTGTTTGACTGATTCATCGCCGAGGAATCTGTTTGTGAACTGGACGTTTCAGGTTGTACTGCGTTTTTTGTTAAGTGCAAGGAGAAAGCAGCAGAGAAAGGAATATGAAAACACTGTTGTATACTTTAAAGATGAATTGTCATAAAATCACATATTGAGATTCCCAAAGGCAACAAGTGTTTAAATTCATCCACATTTTTTATTCAAAGGGCTGCTCACACCAAGGATAACTATGCTTGTAACTATAGCCATAACTATAAAGTTTTAAACAGTTCTATGTCAATTTCTGAGTCGGATTCTGCGTTATGATTGGTTAGATCGTCTGTCAATCAAACTGCAGGGCAAGGATCAATTACTAAATCTGAAATAAAAAAAAAATAAAGGTCTCTCTTCTCTAAACTCTCTTCAAATCCTGATAACTGTCAATAATAGAAGTGGTCTAAATATTAAAAAAATGTACATATATCTTCAGTGGAAGTCTCAGGGCCATAAAATGTTGGTCCAATCATTGCATTTGGCTGAATTCAATGGTAGGATGTCTTACTGCCTGTCAACATATGTATTTCCATATAGTACCTGTGCGCACCCTTCACGCTGACATCACATGTCATCGGCGTGTTCAGTGAGGTGAGCTGTAGACAGACAGTCACCGAGCACCACAAACAAACAGCAGCTGCCTTTTAAGTTCCTCCTGAACAAAAACAATGAGCTCATGCTGCGTTCACATTATGTTGTAATTACCATAATTAAGAGATGGCAACCTCAGACTCAAATTTCAGTTTCTATGGCAACAATATCAATGCTGAAATGAATCTGCAGCAGTCAGGTGGTACAATTAAGAGCTCTTTAAGTAGTTTATGTTCGTTATTGTAATGTTATTTGCTTTGAGACATGAGGTAATTTAACACTCATCTCTCGTGATGGTTTGTAGACTCTGCTCTAGCTGTGCGCGTTCATGTGTTTTGGAGGAGGTGTGGCTTTGAAAACGCTCTGAAGGGAAGGTATATGCTTTCAAAGCTAGTCTACTATTGCTAGACTCTCTAAAATTGCCTACCCTAACATAAGCATATAACTTATACATAAGTATAAATAATTAAAAAAAAAAACTAATAAAAATGACAAATGCAAATTAAACACATAACAAATTAAAAATTTAAATTTAAAATCTATTAATAAAATTTATTTTCATATTTACATAGACTTCACTATTGTAAAACAAAGCTTAGCAAATTCTATCCTTCCATCTCCCACATATGTGATGCCAAGGTTTATAACTGTGATTTACTCCCAGACCCATTGATAGCAATTTTTGGTTGGTCAGTTTTGCTGTAGTCTCTCAGTTTTAAGGTATGGTTATTGAAGCTAAGAAAGTTATTCTGTTTTTGTGGAAGAAAAATGTTAAGCCTCTCTTTTCTGACTGGCTGACTGAACTCACGTCTACCTTACACCTGGAAAGAATTAGATACACCATCTCTGGGAACTCGGCAAAAAATTTGACAAAATGTGGGAACCGTTTTTTTCTTTTCTGACGAGCCGCAAGGAGTAAAACACTTAGTTATTTCAGATTTGTAAAAGTCTTTCTCTATAACTATTGTAATTATACTTTGTAGGATATGTTGGTTTTGTATATCATTGTTCTCCTTTTTTTTTAACTTCATTTTACATGCTGCACAGATGGTTATCATATGAAGGGTCTGTTTGTCTGGTTTTTTTTTTCTCTGTCTTTGTAAAAAAATCATAACAAAAATAAGTATCAAATATAAAATGAATAAATAAAACATAAATATAAAAAATACAAATAAAAACTGCAATATGAGATAATACTAAAACACCACATTGTACTCTTTTGAATTTTCTAGAAAAATTTATTACAAATTCAACTGGGTGTTCATCTGATTTTCATAGAATTTGTTTCAAGACACTTTGACGAAAATTTGAATTGTTTTCACAGATTTGAGCCAATTACATTTTGGGTTGTGTCCTATGGAACCTTTTCACAGACAGTGGCGCACAGTTATCTCTAGATTCTCTCTATATGTTTTCTTTCCTTTGGAAAGTTGTGGAAACTCTATCACAGATTTTTTTTTCTTTTGCTACTGAAGCAAATGGAAATACAAAAGTGATATTTGCCATCTCCTGTTCACTCCTATAGATGTGACTTCCACTTCTGAGAGCCCCTGAAATGTGCTGAAAAGGGTCTATAACCACTAATTGACATGTATCATGGTGCTACAACTTAGGTCAGGGGTTTCAGTCAAAGACAAAGACAGCGGGCCACCCTTCTACCACTACAGATACGAGAGATATATTTACACACAGATAAACTATGTAGAAAAATCTCACATCATCATATCGCCCAGCCCCACTTGCCGCCTCCCCTGACATGCCCCACACTTTGAAAGCCCCTGACTCAGGCCACATTCAGACTGGCAGCAAAAATCAAATTTTTTGCATATCCAGATTTTATACAGATGCGTTTTTGAAAGCAAAAAAAAAAAAAACCAAACACAAATTGGATTTTTCAAACCTGATTCAAACGACATATGGAGGTGATTTGAAATGCGATTCCAATCGGATCCTTACAGATGCGTCTCAGTCTGGATGCTCTGGCTGCTCAAATCGGATTTCAAACTGTCTCATTCATAACACGCCACACAAATAGAACTTCAAACCTAGTGACAGAAATGTCGGAAATATCATGCGGTCTTCAAATGGTATGTCCAAAGATTTCTGCATTTTCCTATCTGACGGAGGAGTTCTGCACCGTAACTTGATAGTGCGATTATTTGAAGAACGAAATGTTGAACACCTCCGCATCATCTGATTTGAGAAAAAAAATGATTTGCCTGCAGTCTAAACATGGCCTAAATCATCTGCAAACTCAATCTGATTCAAGATGTTTTTTGAAATGTGCCAAAGTAAAAAACTATTAATTTAAAATTGGCAGTTCCCTTGACCCATCTACTTGGACACTTATGATGGCCACTTGGATATTTATTGTTGTAATAAATAAGGACTTGTGAGTCTTTGGTTTTGAATAAGGGTTGATTTGTATAAATCACATGAATGTTTCTTAGTCTGAAAGCTGGGGAAAGTCTGTCTTTATATCAAAGTTTATAGAAAAGGTCAAGGTCACAAGTACTTAACCTCTCTCATAGTGGGGAAGTGCACATCTGTACTGCAGCTTTCCAGCTGCACACGTCTCCTAACCTTTCCTTGCCTTTCTCCACGTTTGGAAATTTACAGGTGTTAGGTCAGCTGCTTTATGTTGTTATGATATTGTTGAAAGGGAGTTTTGAATTTCCCATGACTTCTTCAAAGAGTATCACCATGAAAGCACTTTATGACGCTTGACAGTATGTCCTCTTAATATTGTTTTAACAGAAGTTATGAGAACAAAATTCCTTAAAATTCCCTTCTGCTTTTTGGGAATTTGTATAAAACTCGGATTTACAAACCAACTGAATTTTTATATTTCACCAAGCTACTTGTAACATTTGGTGGTTTTAACGTAAACGCTCTCATATATTCTTGAGCAGGATCTTCAACCCTGAGCAAGGTTCAATATGTCTAACTTTTGAACTGGAGGAGGAGGATAAATTTACATTCGGCTATAGGGATATGAAATGGGGCATGGGAGTGTGGAATCGGAATGAGATGTTGTTGCCTGGGGGAAACTTTAAAGTTGTAGAAGTGGCAAAGATTTTAAAAGCTCCCGTTGTGAGTCATGTGGAGAAATATGAGGGTGTGAAGATGGATGAAACAAGGCCTTCAGTCAAAAGCATGATGTTTTTTGTAAAATATGAGCTCAAGCTTGTTCAAATTAAGCTGTTTAGGATATAAATTTATACCGATTTTAGATGGAAAAAACGGTAACTCAAAGGAAACATTGGATTTTTTTTTCAGAGATAAAGATGATCTAATCAGTCTAATCTCCCTAATTTTTAATAATATTTTGTGTAGTTACAGATGAATTTATTGAAAAATTTAGAGTTGAATAGTTTGACTGGACACATTTACCTTTAACCTTAACAATAAAAGATATGGAAGGCTTATTCTTCTCCATTTTGGAATCTGAAAAACCTATTTTTTGTTATGCACAATTATATGATTAGCTGCATTTTATTATTGCATTTTATACATGATCTGAGTTGGGGGTAACCAGTTACAAGTAACGTGCATTATGTAATCAGATTACTTTTTTGATGTAATGAGTAAAGTAACATTAATTTATAAATTTGCATGTTACTTTTCAGTTTACTTAATTTAAAATTTGAATTCACTCTCTTCTCCATAATGTAATCGTGCAGCAACAGACAAAAAGTACAAAAGTAACAAAACACAATGACTTCAACTTTCAGTAAAGAGAGTTGTACATTAGGTAATTTAACCCATAATTTTAAGAGATATTTTGCATGGCATACATAGCTCTAGGGGTGCATTTTTAAAGAAAATTAAGGTGTTATATATGCTGTTTGGTTTGGAAGAGGGCGAGTCAAAAGTAACGTAACATTACTTTCCATAAAAAGTAACGTAATTATTCATTATAAGGGAGTAATGCAATATTGTAACGGGTTACTTTTAAAAGTAACTTTCCCCAACATTGGAGATGATAATAGAGATTTACATAGTAAACTTCTGGCAAGACAACATTCAAGAAAATTCACAGTAAAGAGTAGTTCCCTTCTCAGAGTACTCTCTTTAGTTAAAAGCAAATTGTGTAATTTGCTGGTGTAAAGTGAGCTATTTGTCCATGAAGTGACTGATGGATGAAGTGCTTACGGTAAGCTCAGCAGATCCTGGCCCCATTTCTGGTCACACCCTCACATCCAACTTTCCTCTAGCTAACATCCCGTTTCCTGTGCTAACACCTCACCAACTCAGTCTTCCCCTTTTTCTCCCACACATTCCCTCACTCTCACTTGTCATTCCTGTTTTTTTACCCCTCTGACTATCTCTCCTGCTTCCCTCAAGGTCAGTCGAGACGCCACAGCAATAACGCGGAGGGTGACACACAGAGCTTTGAAGTGGTTTTTCAGGGACAGAATCACCTGGAGTTGTGAAGTTGTACGTAAGGACTAAGGTATTTGTTCTGGTGCTGCTGTGGTTATGGGTCTCTTGGGTGGCCCCCATGGGCCCTTGAAGATTCCGGAGAGAGGGAGCAAACGGACAGGATTAGGTCCACGTCCAGTCAGAAGTGGAACTAATGGGTCCATGTGTGCACAGACACTTCTGAAGACCAGATGCTGAGGGGAGAGGGGGGTCTCGTTCTCTCACACCATTGCTCCTCAATAGAGACAGGAAGTGAGAGCAAAAATAGCTTGAAGTGTAATAATACTGGGATGTTTAATATCACCCAGAGTCATCACATACTGGTCAAAAGTTCGATTTTTTTTTTTGTGTGTGTGTGTGAAATATTATGAAGTCTCTAATGCTCACTACAGCTGCATAAATGTAATAAAAAATACTACTACTAGTACTGAGAAATATTTTTGAAATAGCTTAAAATAGCTCTTTTTTATTTTAATATATCCATTCATTCATTCTCCAAACCGATTTTATCCTCTGCAGGGTCGCATTTTATAATATATTTTTAATATATTTTAAAATGTAATTTATTTCTGTTATCAAAGCTGTATTTTCGGTATCATTACTGCAGTGTCACATGATCCTTCAGAAATCATTCTAATATGCCGATTTGATGGTCAGTTATCAATTTTTATGGCACTCAATTATTCATAGTGGTTCTTATTATCAGTGTTGTTTTTGCTGTTTAATATTTTTGTGGATGCATTTTTTTCTGAATTCATTGATATAGAAATTTAGAAATATTTGAAATCTATATTTCAGTAAATAAGTGTATAAAGGTCTTTACTGTCACAACAGTAAAGCTGCGCTGCAAAAATTGTTTTCAACATTGACAATAATCAGAAATGTTATATAACATTTACAATATGATTTACAAAAATTATATTATGATTTCTGAAGGATCATGTGACACTGAAGACTGGAGTAAAGATGCTGAAAATACAGTTTTGATTAAATTCCATTTTAAAATATTAACATAGAAAAGTTATTTTAAAATTTAATATATTTCATAATATTAGCATTTTTCTTTATTTTTGATCAAATAAATTCTTTCAAAGAATCATTATTCCAAACTTTTGAGCAGTAGACAGCATGAATGTATGTTTATTAATCTTATACCTGCACTTGTATCCACCTTATTTTTAACGTGGATATGGTAATTGAATGTCTGGCTTCCAGTGTCATTTGCTTTCAGTTATTTTTAGCTTGTTATGTTACTTGAGATTGCAGTGCAAATATTTTTACCATTTACTGCAATTTGTTGTTCTTCTAGTTATATCCCTATAGGAGTTAATGAATGGGAAGTCTCACACATTCATGGAAAATAGCTTACTTCCGCATTTAAAAATAAAGTGGATAAAGCTGAAAAGAAAAACAACAATGCGAGATAAAACCACAGTAGGAGAACCAGTAAACATTCACAAGTCACAAGTGGCCTTCCTCTGTGCCTTGATTATTGAAATGAATGCGTGTAAATATGGTACAATACTGATTTAGAGCAGATGATATTTCGTATTTTGTTCTGTATTCTTGATCCTGTAGATGAGTCAGTTCTTGGCTGGGATGGGGATTGGGAGGTGGTGTTTTTTGGCTGAAGGGTTCCTTCATTTGGATTAATCTCTCTCACCTTTTTCCTCCATCTGAAAAAAAGTCCTGATAATGGTTTGACTTAATGTCCAAGAGTAAAAAAAAATAATGATGTATTTTCTACAGTAAGTGCAGGCCAACAGATTTAATATTTGTAATCTAACAGCTGTTGGAGCGTCTTGAACGTGCTGCTTTAGACTTGATTATATAACCGTGGGCTAAAAAACATTTTCAATTTCCCCCTTATTAATATAAAATGTTTGAGAACAGATTTTCTAATTGACAAAGACCCGCCCCCCTTTAGTAACTGTTGCTAAGTTAAGTTAGTACACAATTTTTCAACTTCACCAACGTTAATCTACTAACTCCCCTGACTGCTTTGTCGGACAAAATGGTGGATTCGAGGTTATGATTGGTCAGATCGCCTGTCAATCAAACTGCTGGTGAAGGGTCAATTGATGCGATACAAGGTCCTTTTGCAGTACTTAAAAGGATAGTTCACAAAAATGTAAATTCCGTCATCATTTACTCACTCTCATGTTGTTACATGTGTTTCTGTCCTGGACTTTGTTTTTCGTCTCGCCACATGTGTTTTGTTTTGATTTCTGCCCGCCACTCTTCATCATTGTTTCATTGTCGTCAGGTGTTTGTTATTAATTAGTCATTTCCTTCACCTGTGTCCCAGTCATTAATGTTTGTATATATTCCCTCTGTTTCCCTCACTCTTCTGTAGGTCATTGTCTAATGTATAGTGTCTTGTATGGATTGTATTCTCCTGGTTTTTGCTTATTAAACATCATTCATGTTATTCTCCATCTTCGTGCTTGGATTTACCAGCAAGACCGTAACACATGTTGTTACAAACCTGAATAAATTCCTTTGTTCTGCTGAACACAAAGGAAGATATTCTGAACAATACACCTGTAACACTCGGATGACAGAAGACGAAGGTAGAGGTTTCTAACATAGACAGATTTATTAATATATTCCAGGTAACAGATAACAGGCACGAGAGTGTGCACAAGCACAGACAATAACCAACAACTGGACTAACAACAGGCAGGAACTTAAATACACAGATGATGACTACTAAATGAGAACCGGTGATAAGGCTTAACTAATTAGACAAAGGAAGACAGGTGCAGACATGACGTAACAAGACAAGACTAGACAGCACTGATGTGGCAGCACCATTGACTTCCATAGTATTGTTTTCTCTGTGGAAGTCAATGGCGCCCTAAAGCGACCTGCTTACAAACATTCTTCAAAATATCTTTCTTTGTGTTCAGCAGAACAAAGGAATTTATACAGTTGTGCAACTACTTGAGAATGAGTAAATGATTTTCATTTTTGGGTGAACTATCCCTTTAATATTCCTTGTACCTTATGCACTTTGTTGGCAAGGAACTTGATCAGAATCCATCTGATTTTTATGCATTTCTATGCGGTCATCCTTTTCCCATCATACTTGACTTAACACTTTGTTTTAGATCATAGTTCAGGCTTGACATCAAATCCTGAAAATCTGGGAGCTTTTAAGCAGAATTAGGATCAATCAAAAGGTTTCCACATTCTGGCTTGCAATGATCAATGCCTGACTTGTAACACTTTATAAGTGCAGACTTTGGCAAAACAGGCCCACAGTCTTCTTTTAAAGCACTGTAGTAGCTAGTAACATAGTTTTATATTGACATTTAAGGCATTTTGTTGGTGATCTTATCCAATATTTTGCTTGCTCTTATCCAGAGCAAATTACAAACATCTTTTAGTGTTTTCATGTTGAAACAAATTCTGGCATAAGAAGGAGAGAGAAACTCTGACACATTTCAAACAGGTGTCATATGATTATGTTTTCATGCATCTTGGCACTTACTGTGGTTCTAGCAAGTAGGACATGTTCCTGGATCAATGTCCTGGTTCTGGAACAAAGTTTCTCTCAACCGATCAGATTTTAGGGATAAGGAAGGAATTAGACCTGGGATTAGGAATTTATTCAATATTAACAATGTTCTCCTTGATTATTTCCCAATAGATTTAAGGGGATCTTGTTATATTTCAGTTCTTTCAGCATCTAGCAGTCAATGTCATAATTTGATTAGGAAGCATTCAGGAAAACACTATCTCAAGCTCTTTGTTTAGGAGGGATATGAATGGGACGGTACTGAGTGCTCTGTTCATCGTCAGCTAGCAGAGGACATCGCCTCCCGTATGTGTTTATCAGAATCTATCCTTCGTTACGCTGACAGAGAAAAAACTGAGGCAAGGCCAGATGGGAACTATTACTATCCCTCTCAGTGTTTCAGTGTGCTTTATTGGCATGACAATTTATATGCTACATGTGTATTGCTTAAGCAGTTGCGGGTTAGCTGTAGATAATAAAAAACATAAACAGTAAACAGCAAGAAAAAAATATTAGTAGTAAATCAGGGTGTTACATGTGTTTCTGTTCCGGACTGTTTTGTTGTCATGTCTCACATGTGCTCTTTGTTTTGGTTCTCTTTTGTTTTTTCCCGCCACTCGTTTGTCATCATCTTCATCAGCTGTGTCTTGTTAATTACCCTGTTGCTCCCATTGTTTGCACCTGTATATAACCCCTTTGTTTTCCCTCAGTCCTGGTCCGTTCTCCTTTGTGTAATGACGTGTTTGGTTCTCTGATTTCCCCTGCATGTTCATTAAAAGACTTTATTAGTATTAGTATGTTGTCTCTGCACTTCCCTGGCTGCACGTATCATAGCACAGGGTTACAATAAGTCTGACATTTAGGCACTGTCATAACTTATTTAACATAAATTAAGATATTTTTGAAGAAATCCGATGTCTTCGTGAGGCCTGCACTGACAGCAAGACAATTAACACTTTCAGATGCCCAGAGAGCCACTAAAACATATTTAAAACAGTTCATGTGAGTGCAACATTAATATCATAAAACAACGAGAATACTTTTTGTGCGCCAAAAAACAAAACAACAACTTTTCAACGATATCTAATGGTGACCAATTTCAAAACACTGCTTCATGAAGCTTTACGAATCTTATGTTTTGAATCAGTGATTTAGTTCACGTTCAAACTGCCAAAATCACGTGAACTACTGAAATTGCGAATCACTTATGACGTAACGAAGCCTCGTTTACTGAAATCATGTGACTTTGGCACTCCGAACCACTGATTCAAAACATAAGATTCGTAAAGCTTTGAAGCAGTGTTTTGAAATCGACTGTCACTAGATATTGTTGAAAAGTCGTTATTTTGTTTTTTTGCCGCACAAAAAGTATTCTCATTGTTTTATGATATTAATGTTGAACCACTGTACTCACATGAACTGATTTAAATATGTTTTAGTACCCCTCTGGGCATCTGAAAGTGTTAATTGTCTTGTTGTCAATAGAGGCCTCACTGAACCATCGAATTTTATCAAAAATATCTTCATTTGTGTTCAGAAGATGAATGAAGGTCTTACGGGTGTAGAACGACATGAGGGTGAGGAATTAACGACAGAATTTTCATTCGCTAAGAAAAATGGTTCTTTGAGTGGAACTCTTCACTCAAAGGTTTTTTGTGGAACCAAAAATGGTTCTTCTATGGCATCACTTTTAGAATCTTTATTTTTGTAACAATGACTGAGAGTGATTTAAAAGTGCATAAATGTTTTCGACAGGTTTGTGTTGATGCTAACAAGTTTGCATGTGCTTCGTCTAAATGCTAGTTAGGATCAAAGAATTTAATAAGGATGAATATGTAAGTAGGTGTTGAATTTCGAATCTAAATTTGTTCTGCAAGTCGTCCAAAGGTCTCTCGTGCTGATTTAGTATTCATCGTTTGGAGATGTCAGTCCCGTTGAGAGAATAGTGTGAGTTTTGATGTGATGGCCAACATCAGGTGAAAAGAAGCATGATGCAATATGACTCACTTTTAGAGTTGACCGAAATGAATTTGCCAGCCTTCATCTAGTGTTACACTCCCTCCATCATCCAGAAGCGCTGGCAGAGGTGAAGAAAGCCAAGCGAGAGAACCAGAAAGAATGATGTAGGAATGTCGGAGTGAGATCCTTTGGCAGAACTGGGTCTTGTTTGCACAGTAAACCTCACAGTCTTGTGTACCGGCATGAAGGGAAATGCCCACATTGTTGAGTTGGGAGACCCTGGTTACGGTGGAGCGAGGGGCCTCCATCAGGCAAGTTTGGAGAAACAACAGGATGAAGGTCAGCTAATATAGCAGTTAATTCCACTTCCCTGTCCCCATGGCTCCCAGCTGGGGTTTATTTGAAGATCCCAGACGTCAAAGTCACCAAGTACTTTGTTCGGCTGGTGAGTGCTGCAGGCCTGTGCCAATACTTGGGAATATTAATGTATTCTGATGAAATGGGGGTCAATAGGGATTGCCTGTGAAGGATGGAAAATTCCATGCTCTCACCGTGCTGTTGTATTTCTGTCCGCACTTTTTTGAGTTGTATTCCCATTGGGCTGTTAATCCAACAGTGCTTGACAGAGGACTTTCCTTTTTTCACAGGGAATGCTCCAATCTTATCTGTCTGATGAATCAGTGCATTCTTTATCTTCTCGGGACTTGTGCTGCGCTTTAGTAATGCGTGATTTGATTGATTAGCTTTTTTCAGTGGTTATACTCCTTGAAGATCTTTTCAGAGAAGATCTTTTACTTGTATTATTGTGCCACAGTCATGAATGTCACCTTAAATCTTAAAGGCTTTTTAAGGAAAGAGATCAAACCTTTTTTGCCCCGTGGATGATAGAACAGGTGAAGAAATCCCATAGACTTACACTGAAGAAGGGACACGAATTGAAACTAGAGGTAGGGTTAGCAACGCCCTAGCAACCAACAGTAACACTCTAGCAACCGCATATAGCAGCACGCTGAAAGGCTTATATGCTGCAAAAAAAAATTTTTAATCAGGTTTTTATTTTACATTTAAAAATCTATTCCTAAAAACAAGATAAATTGACTTGTTTAATATTAAATTGCTTTGACTATTAAAGGTGCTGTCATGATCTGGTCTTTGTTTGTCTGTTTTTCTGTTCCCCAGTCCCGTCCGGAGTCACATGTTCCTTGTTTTCAGTCCTGTCACCTGTCATGTGTTCCTTTGTTTTGCTTTCATCTGTTGTCATGTGATCTTTGTTTTGTTTTCCCATGTGCTTGTCTAATCATTAGTTCATTTCAGTCAGCTGTGTCTCGTTAGTCATTATGTCCGTCACCTGTGCCTTGCTCGTTGTCCCCTTGTGTCTCTCTGTATTTATTCCCTCTGTGTCAGTCCAGTCCTTGTCTGTTGTTAAAGTATTGTTACTTGGTGTCATTCCTGTTCCCTGTCCATATTCAAAGTGTTAATTAAAGTGTTTGAAAGTATTAAGTATTATATTATTATATAAGTCATCGTGCCTGTTCCTGCTCCAGAATGTTACAGGTGCACTATGTAGTTTTTCGTCCACTAGAGGTTACCTATTCAAAGCAAAGGCCTAGTTTGATGATGCCATGTTTGAGCGTGGAATCTGGGGACATGTGGTCTTCACCTCACAGCCTCAGACAGAAATCTTGTTCATGGATGTGATTATTAATGTTACTGTAATATGAAGCAGAGCAGGACCGAGTGTTGTAGGAGCTGAACGAGGAGCTGGAGCGATTCTTAACAAGAGACGAACATGACACACGCCTCGCGAGGAGAGGAACTTTTATTATGCATTTGATAAATGGCATACAATTAATTTTAAAACATATTGTATGATGGAGAAAATTCTGTATTACTGTTACTGAAAACAAAGCTGCATCTAATTATGCAGTTAACTGGCGTTACAAAAAAATCAAGAAAATTATATTTAAACAAGACTAAACGTGTTGAGCTACCTATATAAAGATTAGTTCTCGGTCTATAAATATAATATAATGTGTTAAAGCATCTTTGGTGTTTCCATGGTTTCTACAAAATAAAACCGGAAACCAAGGGTAACGTGGATATGATGATATTGACAGGCGACTCACTCACACGTTCTGGATCTATGGTTAAAATAGCAATATTCTCACGATTTGCAAATAGTTGTAAACAATTGGGGACAATTTTTATATTGAACAAAATATATAACACTGGCCCAGTGGTTTTTGGATATTTTACTGCAAAAATCTTATATATTGCAGCTTTAAGACTTGGTTTCCGAGAATATATCTTGATTTCTATTTTTTTTTTACTTGTTTTAAGCATAAACTTTTCTAAATTTTAAGATATATTCTCTAAACAAAAAAGTTGAACAAATTAAATTGGATTAAAAAATAATTTGACATTTTGCTTCTGAAGCATATATTTTTATACTTATTTTAAGAATGTTTAGATATTTTACTGAAAAACAAGAGTGCTTAAAAATTCTGATTAAAAAATAGTTTTGAAGTGTAGCAAATTGGCCATTTTTTCATGGGCAAGCAGCACTCATGGGTTTTTTTTAATGTACAAATGTTTTAATTTCAGTCTCAGAGTAAGTGATTATGACTTTTATGTGCGGTTGCAACTTTATTTTTAGTTATTTTAGTAATTTTGACTTTATATATATATTCGAAAGTGTATCTTGCATCCAACTATGCTTTCAATCAGGTGGAAATGACATAAAACATGAGATTGCTAGAAAAAGTCACTTTTATTATTATTATTATTTTATTCTGAGGTAAAACAGTCTTCCCTAAGCTTTAATTTTTTAAAGCGTATAAGTTTTTTTAATGTTTCTTTTTTTAGCACTAACACTTTTTAGCACACGCCCTGGAATGTGAAGAGCACATCTTAGTTGTAGTCCCACCGGCGAAACAAGAGCATGGAGCTCACACCTGCCTTTGCCCTTTCTTGAAAGCGTGTGAATGAAAATTAAGAGTGCTTGAGCATTAACAAATTGTCTTTTTCGTTGTTTACTTCCAGCCGGCGAGAGCATAGCTATATCCCAGAGAATGTCTGACATATATAACATACAGGTCCTGAGGGCCAAGTGGCTTAATCCTGTATGGAAATGTTAATGAGATAAAAGCAACCCAACCTCACATTCCTGCGCACGGTGAGGAATCCCAGCCACTCTTATGCACATAAGAGGCGGCTTTGTGCCCGTGTCTCGTAAGCCAGAAATTAGTACTGAAAGAGAGGGGGAAATGGAGAGAATGAGTGAAAGGAATAAGGGAAAAGGACAGAGAGAAATGCCAAGGGCGTAGGTGTCAAACACTTGGGCCCCTATTTTGTGTGTGTGTGTGTGTGTGTGTGTGCGTGTGTGTGTATGTGTGGCTGGGTGAAGCGCTTGATATTGAGCACCTCTTTGAATCCTGCTCTGATTTGGACTCCATTAAGGCGCTTGGGCATTTGTTTCTCATGGAGCAATTCTCAAGGGCTTTTGGGCCATTCTGTGAAAACGATGTGAGAAGAGAGGGCGAGAGATGGGGAGAATGAGAGGGGTGGGAGAAGGAGAACTGGGAAGTGCACATGCTCAATGTGTATTCGCTTTGTTTCCAAACTGGCGACAAGAAAACGCTGAACCCTGACGCTCACGAGACAAGACACCAGAAAAGCATTGCGACTGTTTGGTTTGGTTTTTAAACAGGAACACGACCTCATGAAGCAGTTGTGTGGGGTTTAATGAGGGTTGGTGACCTGCTTCTTCTTTACATGAGTATATGCTGAGGTTAATTAGGGTAATTTACATTATTGAATAAATAATATTAGGTTTGAAAGTGCAAAACGTGCCAGTCAGTATATTCTGCGTCGCTTTGCATATGCATTTATGCGTCATAAAAAGAAATCATTAAGAGCGAGCAGTTGTTTATTTTAATTTATACTATGACATTGTTGAATTCTTTCTGAAGCAAACTGGATATCAGTTAGCAAACTATAGAGAAAAATAGGCAAATTTTTCACAAGAAGGAGGATATTTGCATGGGAACGATATTCGTTTTGTAAACTAATCATTCTTTTGAGCCGACTGAAGTCATTCACGAATAACACTGAGTGATTCATTTGTGAATTGCGCTGATTCGATTGCAGCAGTTACTGATTGAGTCAATTCACTGATTCAGTCGTCCAGTTGGAGCAAGTCTGATGTCAACAATTCCAAGAATTGGGAATCATTATCCTCACAGCTCAAGTATAACGTCAGGACATTTTAGTTCAATAACCTCAGATCTTATGTTTAATGAACATAAAGAGTTAGAAAATAAAGCAGATGTGTATCAGTATATTGGATCTGTGCATTTGCTCTTAAAGTGTCATTAATCTTAATCAAGCCCAGTGTTGGGGGTAACGCATTACAAGTTATGTAATAGGATTACTTTTTTAAGTAACTAGTAATTTTCAAAATGTTGCCTTAGTTTACAACAAAATATAAAAAGTTTCTTTTTCAAATAAGTAACGCTAGTTAGTTTGTTTTTCCATGACTGTCAGCGCTCTATGCCGATGTTGAGAAAATATATTTTTATGTAAATATATTTTATGCATTTAACCTCATTTTATTAACCAATGTTTAAATGCATAAAGTGCATAAAAAACAATTTCTTGAGATAAACCTCACTCATTTCATTTGTTGTTGCTGCTTTTCTTTATGAAGAGTGTTGAACTTTCTTCTCCTGCATCCTATTCTTCTGTAATCCAGAATGGCAGCACAGCTGAAAGGTGTGGGGTGCGCCCTCTGCTGTACAGGTGCGAATTTGCATTTCCTTTTGCATTCGCACTTTTGGTGTGAAAGGGCCTCTCCATTTGCCGAAAACAGAACTATTATTTTGCTATTAAAAACAATAAAGCAAGAGCAGCCCAGGTAAAAGGTAACAAACATAACATAATGCATTACTTTCCATAATTGGTTACATTTTTTTAAAGGAGTAGCGCAATACTGTAACTCATTACTTTTAAAAGTAACTTTCCCCAACACTGATCAAACCACAAAAGTCAAAGAGAAAATTACTCACTGCTCTTGGTTAAATAAGCAACTTTTGTGGCTTTTTAAGAATCAATTTATATTTATTTCAAACAGTGAAGTCTATGATTTATTTTTACATTTGGTCATTACTAGTATTTCTTGCTGTAGTTAGTATTTCTTAGTACTGTTAAATAAAATTCACAACTCATATTGTGAAATGAGATTTTGTCCATATCGCCCACCCTTAATAATGATAATATAAAATGTTTATATAACATATTTCATGTTACTCATTTTTGAACTTGAGTAATATTTCATCAGGGTGTCTGCGCTTCAGATAAATTATTTTGCCATTTTGATTGCAGTCTTCACAATGCCTTTATTTGCTAGTACATATCCTAGCTTAATCACTTTTGTTTGTTCCTAAGTTGCCTAAAGTTGTTTTTGGCTATGTAGCAAGATAACATCTGCACCCTCAATAAACTGCATGAGAAGTTTGTTGAGGATAAATACTGCAGATGAAAGTCCAGGAGCCCCTCAGGACTGAAAGAGATCTACAGGAATGAAAGCCATCTACAGTAAATGGGCAATGTTGACTAACCTCAAGAAGATTAATGAGGTTTCTTATGGAGTCATTTCCTTCAGAAGCTGAGGCTGAGAAACCCGGACAAACGGCGTTAATCCGTCCTTCACACGGCTGAGATACAACTACCCATCTGATGCTCTGAGAACAGGATACGCTCTTTGGTACTTGCACTGATGTAGTCGTGTCTTGGGGTGATCTGAATTTGACCTTTCCAGCCCTACACACACTTGCAGACATTCCGGAAGCCGTTGTTTTAGGAGGTGCCTGATGGCTGTTAACAGAGACACAATGGTGGGAGTGTGTCTAAGATAAATGTTTTGAGAGCAGGCGGGGGAGTTTGCATTTAACCGGTTCTTCCCTTAGAATATCACCCTAAATTATTGGAAATGTACACTTTCCATTTAGTCATATGTTTAAAATGTCTCCTCTGTTACTATTGGTTGTCCTAACACTGACTGGCATTACTGCTTTAGCAGTATATTCACATACATACATACATACATAATTTTTTTTTTTAATTATTATTCTATTTAATTCAATAGTTTACTTCCTTTATACTTTTATGCACCTGCTGTATTCCTCAAATGGATGTTTAGGACAGAAGATTTCTGAAAATGGCTTGGTTTTCATTTAATAAGAGCCATCAAGTGCCCACCCTGTTACCAATGGTCTGTTTTCCTGTTTGATATACTGTATCACTGGATTAGTTAGCTGAAACACACAGGCCCTGACATTTACGTGTTGAAGCCCTTCTGAAAGGCTCTGGTCTTTATTGAGGTCCAGAGAGCCAAAGTAAATGATGATGCAGCTTATCGCGTCTGCTGCTGGGTTTCGTCGCAAAAACAGAACTGTATTTTACTTCCATTTGACATTTATTGTTCACACTAACTCTTTGCTTCGCATTTAACGGGCCCTCCATCCGTGCGGCACTTGACGTATTTGGTTGTGTTTAACTTGGCTTACTATTCTGGTTTTGGCATTGTTCAAATTGTAATTTTTATTGTTATTTAGTTGGTACCATTAAATTAGCCTTGAGTGCTTCAGTGTACTCTCTTTCTGGCCATGATGGAAGAAAATAACATCACTAGGACATTTTAAATTTGATGATTTTCTATGACCACTACTAATAGAATCAATAAATAATATTATATATTAATTATATTATATACACATAAAAATATACATAAATTATATAATAATTGTAATTAATTAATAATAATAATTATTATTATTACTGGAGCAAATGGGATTGTTACATACAAAAAACGGTAACACTTTACAATAAGTTACATTAGTTAACATGAACTAATAATGAACTGCACTTCAACATTTACTAATACATGATTAAAATCTTGTTAACATTAGTTAATGCACTGTGAACTAACATGAACAAACAATAAACAACTGTATTTTCCTTTACTAACGTTAACAAAGATTACTAAATACAGTAACAAATGTATTGCTAGTTCATGTTAGTTAATACATTAACTAATGTTGGTTACACTTTATTTTAAGGTGTCAGTATTACAGTGTAATTATACATTTAAGTACTGAGTAATAACAATTAACTACATGTACTTACTATAGGGTTAGGGTTAGGATGAGGGTCTGGTTTAAGGTTAATTGCATGTAATTATGCATAATTTCTAGTTATTACTATAGTAAATACATGAAACATATGTAACAATGACACTGTAAAATAAAGTGTTACCCTAATGTTAAACTAATGAACCTTATTGTAAAGTGTTACCCAAAAAACAATGACTAGATCTTCAAAATTGTACCTCAATTTTTACTTGTATCACATAGCTGCTGACTTCCTGTGAGACCTTATGTAATGGTTGTGTTTTTGTTGTTATTATTATTTTATTTATTCTGTTTATTTATTTGTTTATTTTTTTGCATGCATTTATTTTTTCTTTCCTCCTCGATGTGTACTAAAAAGGAAAAGCCGTTCAAAAATAAAGCTAAAAAATTATTATAATATTTAAAAATTATTATATAATTATAGTTATTATATTCATAACTATGCTCATCCATATGAACAATGTTGGGGTGTATAAGGTTACTATTTAGTTACTATTTATGGACATTTTTTATCATTGTGCCACAACACAATTTAATATAATAAGTATACAGTTTGCAGAACTGTAAAAACAAAAACCTTGGTTTTCTTAGTTGTTCTTACCGGCTGTACTCAAAATAACAACAAAAAAAACACAACAAAACAGATAATGTATAAAAGATCATATTTGGGACCAAAAATAAACACACAGCCATGTGAGTTCATGTATCATTAAATATGTTCATTTATGAGAATCATAATATATTAGTATGCATTACGGGACAATACACAGCTTTTGCAAAGTACACAGTAAAACATCATATACAGGAGGACCATGAACATTGTAAATGTCTTCATCAAAAAAAAAATATATATATGTTCAGAGTCATTTTCCAAAATGTCTGGAAAACTGGTCAAAGTCTACTTGTGAGGTCAGGGTGTCTCCAAACAACTAGACCTTCTGTGAGTTTAATAAACCATAGTCAGCGACTTTCAGTTCGTAATCACTGTCAGAGATTCTGAGCTGGACAGTGACTGAATGTTAAAGTGTGTGTGTGTGTGTGTGTGTGTGTGTGCATTGTCATGTCACATAGACATAATACAACCCTCTCTATACTATCAACTAATGTAAACAAAGAAAATCTAAATTCAGAATATTCATGGCATAAAAAACGGTTAATTGCATGTGAATATAATCTACTAAATATTGTACAAAAAAACTATACAACTATACAAAAAACAGTAGAGCATATCACCTTAGTAAAGTACCAGAGCAAAGAAAGGTACCACACAAGTGATAACACACAAAATTGTTTGTTTCCCTTAATAATAAGAGCCATTTTATCAGATTTATTTTGGTAGGATGTCACCGTTCACATACACTGGTCAGCATAGCCATCAAAACCCTTCAGGCTTGTGTTCGTCGTTTTGTCATGTCCTTGATCACTAAACCTTAGCAATGACTTACAGAATGTCTCAAATTTAGTATCTAGAACATTAAAATCTCATCTAGTTGACACGCTGAAGGACATTAAGCTTCTCTGATATCTCTTAATGATGAGAAATCTACTTTTGGGGAATTTTGTGATTATTGCAAGATCAATATCTGGGAAATCTCAGATATATTCAGTATAATTTAATAGGATTCCGCTGAACTTGTCCATAGTGAAAATACGCTTCCTTTTTATCAAAGCAAAAATCATAAAGTGGTTAAAAAATAATATTCTATTTGTATAACTAAACTCATACTACAACTAGTTATGGAACAGAAGGTAGACTTCACACTCTAAAGATCACCAGTTATCAACGTATCAAAGGCCAAAATTTTCAGCATAGCTTTTGGCGCCAAATAATCTTGATGATGTCATGCAATTTTGAACCAATCACAATTCTTTTGAACAGCAACAGTGAGGTATTGTCAACAGAGGAAGGAATGATGTTTCATCTAATTTAATGTGGGGCACAAAATGGACGCTAATGAACGTGCTTTTATTTTGCACTAATTTTATTTTTTTCATTATATTTAATTTAATTTTATATTTTATTTTTCCTTGAAAGAGGGGGAATGGGATCATCATTTATTATTGTTAATAAATTTGCAGATTCATAAATATTTTGTCATTTAAATGTCTTCAATGTTTTACATTTCTACAACTATGTTCAATTCCAGATATTCAAACTTTTAGACCCCACCGCATGTACTTTGAAATGTTGACCGCCAACACACTTCTTCTGAAGTGAAACGTTCACGTAGATAAATTGACTCAGTAGCTTGTTTCTTTTTTTTTTTATCATTTGTGGAAAAAGACAGAAATCATAAAGAGACACCAGAAAGGATCACACATAAACGACTTTACATATATGTATACTTAATAGTAGGTGCAAATTCTGCAAAATTGAAGATATGAAAAAATAAAATCTTGATGGGAACAAAAAAAAAAAAAAAAAAAAGATGGAAGGCAAAACTGCACAAGTGGTTGTCCTTCACCACAGTTCTGATCAATCGTCAATCAATCCGCTCCGACTTGTAGGTGCTCGGGTAACTATTTTGTTCTTCAATCCCCTCTAGCACTTGCCTCTCTTGTCACGCTGCTGGAATTTTCGAAGCCGACGGGCCCACAGGTCCTTCCACGGGATGAGCAGGCTGCCCTTGTCCGCCACCACGCCGCCCTGCCCGCGGGAGTCGTCGTCGTCAGAGCCCATGAGCAGGTACTTCCTTCCGGGTTTAATTTTGTGACACTTGCAGGCCACGTCTTTAGCGCGGACCCACAGGAGCTGGTCTCCTCTGCGAATGCGGTGTCCGCCCTGCTTATAGACAGATATGATGTTGATAGTGAATTTCCACCATTCGCCCGCTTTGTCTCCTTTTAGTACGTGGACCTGGACGACTGCGGAGAGAAACAATCAGATTAAAAGATCAGGGAACAGGAAAGTGAGGACACTTTTAATTCACTCTTTAAATACTATCATTGTTTTAGAGCCCAATATATATCACAGGTCTGTTTTAATTGGTTCGTGGACAGCAGGGAAAAAGTTTAATCATACATGAATCCGGCAGAATCTCTGTCATTTTAATGTTATTTCATAAATCATTACTATTGATGACCCTTTACGTCTGTCTGTGGGTTTGCAAAATTAAAAGAGCTTGTGATTTGAACTTCTTTATTGGATCCTCAAACTGTCAAAGTGCCGCACAGATCATTACAGAGTTTTCTGTACTCAAGAAACACCATGTATAAATGAAAAGACAATGTTTTATGTATTTGAAGAATAAAGAAAAGTGTCTTAGCATTTGCCATCAAATCACAGCCGAGTCTTAGAATAGCCTGTGTGTAGTACTTCATCTGTAACAATGTGAGATTTTGGCCAAATAACACCAACACAGATACAGTAAACTTTATAACCTGTATGTTGATGGAAATCAACAAATACGACTGAATTACGGACAAAACATCGGACAAAGTTCCATTTGATTTTGGTCAAATATAAAGCCATATAAAGCCACGATATAAACTTTGAGTTTAGTGCAGTGTTTTATTAAAAAAATACAATGTTTTTCCATTTTCTGAAAAGTAGTTTTTGGAGATGCAATGTTTCCGACCAACAGCGACTATTTATCCATCCATCCATCCATCATTCTATCATCCATCCATCCATCCTCTATCCATCCATCATTCTATCTGTCCGTCCATCCAACCATCCATCATTCTATCATCCATCCATCATTCTATCCGTCCGTCCATCCATCATTCTATCATCCATCCATCCTTCTATCATCCATCCATCCTCTATCCATCCATCTGTCCGTCCGTCCATCCATCATTCTATCATCCATCCATCCTCTATCCATCCATCATTCTATCCGTCCGTCCATCTATCTGTCCGTCCATCCATCCATCCATCCATCATTCTATTATCCATGATTCTATCATCCATCCATCCTCTATCCATCCATCATTCTATCCGTCTGTCCATCTATCCGTCCATCCATCCATCCATCCATCCATCCATCATTCTATTTTCCATGATTCTATCATCCATCCATCCTCTATCCATCCATCATTCTATCCATCCATCTGTCCGTCCATCCGTCCATCCATCCATCCATCATTCTATCATCATCCATCATCTATCATCCATCCATCCATCACTCTAGCTATCATCCAACTCTCCAAATCGTTCTATCCATCTTATTCTACTTGTCTAACATTATCTCTCTCTCTCTCTCTCTCTCTCTCTCTCTCTCTCTCTCTCTATTGTGCCATCCATTCATTCAAAATTAGTTTGAGATATAACAAAATAGGACAGTATAATGTAACAGTGCCGTGTCATAAATAGTTGTATGGGGTTTTTTTATACACAGAGAAATATGTAATAGGCAATAATAGGAAAGGAACACATACAGTACACACCAAAAGTCATAATACATTATATGTACAGTATTTATACATTTATATGTTTATTAAATAATATATAATATTATTTTTTATATTTTTTGTTTTTCATTATAAATAATTACAATAACAAATTGTGGTTGGTATAATTACATAGATTAATTTAGAATATTCCATAAATAGTTTAGTTTTCTAGGATAAGCAGTTTTGGGACTAGGATGAGTCATTATTTGTTCTCCAGTGTAAAACCTGGATCCTGAAGCAGAACCAGATGAGATCCACTGCTCTGTTTTACAGCCACAGTTACCATAGTATCATTTGGTAAAACCACAGTATATTTAAAGTGATGTTTGACCACAATGGAAGTTGCCATAGAAACGCTTTCCTTCCATCTCCTGATACTGATAAAACGGAAAAGATGGAGACTTGCCCATTCCGTTCTCTTCATTATCTTTTGTGTGAAATGTAGCTTTTATGTGACTTTAAGACCGGGTGGGGAACTCATTTCACTATGTTGTGTTTCTGAAGAGACCTCAACTGTGTCAGATTTGCCAAGACAGCAAGGTCAGAGGTTTTGAATATAAATTCAAACATTTCTATACTATAAATTCAAAAATTATATATTTAAGATTTTTAATTTAATGTAATGTTAATTAATTAAAAAAAACATACTTAATTAAAACCTTAAAATAAAAGTAAAAACTTTTGAATGTTTTAGGATTTTGAACAATTCTATTTAATCTTTTTCTTGTTTTTAATTGTTCAAAATCTTAAAATATTCTAAACTTTTTTTATTGAAAATTATATCAGCATAATAATTTGAGTTTAACTAAAAACAAATATAAATTTTTCCCAAAAAATCCTAAAATGTTTATTTACAGGTTTAAATGGGGGGAAAAAATCAGATTTTTAATGTGGTCAAAGTCATTTGGACACAGTTTTCTAGTTATCCGCAAACAGTTCTACGTCAGATGTTAACATCCAGCCCATGTGGTAACAGCTAACAAACCCAGTCGGCAGAAATCCCCTCGGGTCATGCATTTTAACTATCATCAGACTCGCAGATTGCGAGCTAATCTGTACTTGACGTGAAGTGGTTTCACACGGAGAGGATGCCCAGAGGGGGAAAAGACCTCGATTACGCATTTAGCATGGAGCCGGTGTGTAACGGGGAAGCATCGCAGTGCCGCCCTGAAACACTCACACACACCCTGCGGCCAGTAACCCGTGAACCAGTGGCACATCATGTTTAAGAAATATGCCATTACAGCATTGTGTGAAAATGACACAGGAAGTGCTCTTTCTTTCCTAGCGCTCTTTCTTTACGCTCTTGAATGTGAACACTCTCTTTAGAGAGGGAGGCAAGGATCGCCCCGATCGCTGAATGGAATGTCCCAATTGAGCAGCAGGGGGGGAGGCTGCGAGCAAATTGCACCCAATTTAAGAGAACGCACTCCCACAGCCCCGCCATTCATCGGCTGTGTTTCTCTGGGCCGAAGCCCGCTTTGCCATCCAAATAACAAGAGATAAAAAGAAAAGAAGGGTGTGTGGAGGGTAGCGCGGCTGAGAGAGGAGGGGGGCCACTGTTTATCATCCCAGCCACAGAGAAGGTGCCAGAAGAATCGCGGATGTGTTTCGACCTCATGAGCTATCTGAGCCCGGCCGGCGGTGCCCGGTCCAAGAGCAGCGTGAGAATCCTGCTCCGGGTCTCGCTCTTGACCTCCTCTCGTTTCTTCGCAGCGGGAGACGGCAGCGAGCCGAAACCTGACTCAAAATGTGTTCTTGAGCTTATTTAAGAAGGTTGAAAACAATTGATTTGACTCATTAGTGGTGTTTGCTAAATTGTCTTCATACGTATTATTCAGCATACAGCTTTTCCTGTTTGTATTAGAATTGCAAAAAAAAAATTCCTGATCAAATTGGCTAAAAAAGTTCCATTTCGAAAGACGGAACTCTATATACCACTGACTTAATTCACTCTTTTTACTTGATTCCAACAGTAAGCACTTAGAAACCATCCACAACAACCACATGGACACATCCGTGCAACCACTCAGAATGTTAGCAAACGCATAGCATTGTGCTTTGATCGCCTAGATTCAGTGTTGGGGAAAGTTACTTTTAAAAGTGATGCGTTACAATATCGTGTTACTCCCTAAAAAAGTAACTCTTTGTGTTAGTTACTTTTTATGGAAAGTAATGTTACATTACTTTTGGATTACTTTTTCTCACCTGGGATGGGCTTGCTTGTTTTTTTTTTTTAATAACAACTAAAAAATGATATTTTTGGCTAACGTAAAGGCCCTTTCACACCAAAAGTGAAATGAAAAGCCTCAGAAATGTCGCCTGTACAGCAGAGGGTGCAGCTCAAACCTTTCAGCTGTGCTGCTATTCTGGATTACAGAACAACAGGAAACAAGAGAAGGAAGTTCAACACTCTTACTTCAGGGAAAAATAGATGTTTATTTAAAGTAATTTTCGCTTGATAGTATGCTCAGCAGCAAAGTCATTGGTTAATAAAGTGAGATTAAATACATAAAGTATATTTGTATAATTTAACATATTTAATCATTCCATATTTATGTAATGTTCTGAGTTTGCATTTCACTGTTTTTATTGATTTTGAGGAATACTGTCTCTGTTTCTGGTTAAGCGAGACGAGTAAACGCTCACGGTTAGTCTAGAACAACAGTAACAGTAAATCATGTTCACTAAGCACACACAACGCCTCCCCACTTACTCACAATCTCTCAACATAACGGAAGGAGAGGTCAGTCAATACATGGAAAAATAAAGCAACTTGTGTTACTTATTTGAAAAATGATTTGATATTTTGTTGTGAATTTAAAAGTTATGCATTACTTTAGTTACTTGAAAAAGTAATCTGATTACGTAACTCAAGTTACTTGTAATGCGTTACCCCCAACACTGCCTAGAACACCTTAGCAACCACAGAACAACATCCTGGCAACAACACAGAATACTGTACGTTAGCAACTACACAGCAACATTCTGAAACCACACAGAATACATTTGCAACCACAAAGCATCATCCTGGCGACCATCTAGAATACCTTAGCAACCACATGGCAACATCTTGTCAACCACCTAAGAGACTTTAACAAACACATGCTGTAGCAACTGCTCAGACTAGGTTAGCAACTATATAGCAGTGTGTATTCTGCATTGCATTTATTGTATAACATTTGAACAAACACAAGGAGAAGACACCTAAATGCTTTGTGCTGAAAATATATTAAAAGTATGTCATCACTGTTTATTTTACACATACTGCATTAAGTGCATATGTTAAGAGTGTGTTACTATAATATATCAAATCTTTTTCTCTCTCTGCATGACGCTTTAATGCTGTGTGATCACTGGCACTGGTTTCAGTGCAGCCTGCCAAACTGGCACATTTCCTGTCTGAATCCAGTACCGAGCCTCAGATACGCCATGCGGGTGGCAAACTCTTTCCAGATTTGTCCAGGTACTAAGAAAGACTATTTTCTTCCGCAAAAGATTTTTGTTAGTAAGTTAACTTTGTTTCTGTCCGTGAAGCAGTTATAGAGAGAAAATAGGAAAGAGAAAGGAGATCTCTTTAGCAGACAGATTCTCCTAGTCAGCCATGAAATTAAAAGGAGAAAAAAAACCCAGTAAACCAAAGACGTGTGTCTCCTTTAGAATTTCAGATAATGATATCAACAGTGTCTCTCAGAGTGCTCAGGTTTACCAAAATAGCAGATGAAAAGTATTAATTCTATATAAAAGCTAGAGCTGCACGATTAATCACAAAAAGATTATCTAAACACCTATACGTGATCTCATTCCTAAAAGACAACAATCATTATTTCCATGTTACAAATAATCATAATATCGCAAAAGAACTTGGATAAAAGTTTATTGTTCGGATATAAACACTGATGTCTATGGAAACAATCAAAATAGAGCAAATCACCTTTTGATTTATAAGAGATGTGTAAATTACATCATTACACCGGTAGGTGGAGTCAAAATGACTCATGTGTTTGTCATTGAATCATTCAAAGAGATTCATTCAAAAAAAAAAAATGCTGATTCATCCAGTAAATGAAACAAATGAAGTATTTATGAGTGAGTGATTTAATGTTTTTTAAATAATTCATTCAGATTAATTAAATAGACTGCAGCAATTAACATTTTGTCTGACCTTCTAGTAAATTACATCAATTTATCCAGAAACATGCAGCTCTAATAAAAAATGAGAAACAAAAAGTATTATGATTTTTACTCCTCAAAAGTTTCTCTTTCCGAGTTTGTTGGACTTAATGGAGTTCCTTTCCATTTCATTTTCATCAATGTTTAAAAATGTTTAATTTAATATACAACAACTAATTCCTCAATGTCAGCTCAAACATTTCTCATCACAATCTTCCAAAGTGTCCCGTGAACTCAATGAAATGTTCTTATTTAAAAACCATTCATTTCTCAGCATGAATTATAGTAATGATTTCTATTTGTGGGTAGTTGATATGAAATACCTTCAACTCCTGTGGTTTGACATCCCATAGTCCATCTAACATTACTTTAATTCCACATTCTGATAATTATTATGCATGTTGAGCTCATATTAACATGAAACAGAAGTTGCAATAGTCTTTTCTTTAAGATGTGCACGGATAAATCATTTATAATAAACCCTTTTATTTCATGGCGACTTGAAGAATAATCAAAATAAATTCTACATATATTAAATATATAATTTTAATCTAAATCCTAATGTTAGATTAAAACTCTTTCTAGATTTCTTTACAAATTTATTTATCATGTGGCATAAAATCCTGATATATTTTGGTGATAATATGTAATAATTGGCTATACATACATTCCACAGGCCAAGGGGCACAAGATAAGAATATGTTAAAGTGTCTATAGGGCCTGTTTAATCTGGCAAGTTAAACCCTCTTTTGCATGAGGCCACACGGCACAGGCCAGCAAGACAATCCATCTCCAAAGCTCCATGAGATCGGCCGAATGGGATGAGACCACTTTTATTCTCTTTCATGACAATGCGAAGAGAAAGAGAGAAAGAAAAGAGTTAGAAGGTGAGGGATTTCTCTCCTGATTGAGAGCGGGAGAGAAATGAATTTAAAAAGAGGAAGAGGCCCATAGATTTGCCAGGTGTCCCGCTGGTTTTCTGTCTGCGGCCAGTGTGCTGGAACACGACCCGCACGCGGTACACAAGCCGGGCTCTAATCTAATTAGTGCGCCTGATTACCACACTGAAGCTCCTGCGAGCTCCCCGCTGGGACGCCCTACGCCCAGCCGCTTACGCCGGGGCACTGACTGCTGCCTCCGCCGTGTGTGTGTGGCAATGCTAAGCAGCTCCATACACACACTGACACACACACACACACGGTTCTTTGATTCATTGTCATTCTCCCCCCACCCAAGAGTAGGAGAATGCGACCCTTTCGGACCGCTGTCTCCGTAGCGACGCCGAACAAAAGCGGATCAACAGGGAGTATTTCTTTCTTTCTCGCCTCTCTGTCTGTCTCATCCGCCAGCGCTGGACAGATTTAAAACTTCACCAATGCCAGGACTGAAACGCAGAGCTGGATGCCACAGCACTAACCAGTAGTGTAAATGTCCTGCGAGTTCTGGACAATTTGTGTCTCTTTGATACAAGCGTTCACTGCAATTTCACTGAGACTAGGTCATTGCACAAGGGTGCAGAGCACTATGTTATATGAGCAGAGGTCGAAATTTGTCAAGAAAAACCTTTGTCCAACATCTGATTTGAGGAAAAAGGGTGGTGCAGGGATAACGTCAAATTCGCCACTGGTTCCCTCAAGATTTTCCTATGGGTTTTTATAACGGGGGTTTTTCAATGAATGAGTAAAATAAGGTCTGTGGTAAACATAAGTTGGCGATACTTGGATGTTTTGTTCTACAACGTAAACTGCACTGAATTTTGACATAATTTTATGTGTTTTTGTCATTCAAGTGGGATGAGAGGCAAAAGAGAACTCAAATTCGGTTCTGTGAAGCAGCTTTCTGTGTGCGTGTTTTGGGTGTGTGACATAAAAACACGCTTTATAGACAGTGTGCCAGTAGCAGTATCTTTTGCCTCTTCTTGCACTTGAATGGTTTAAAAGCACTTGAATGAATGATTGGCTTATCATAGGATAGGCCTACATGCAGACCATAGACTTTAAAAAAAGATGGACGGTAGGAAGTGGAAAGAAGTCTCCACTGTAGACAACTGAAGCGAAATATCCCATAAACTATCATTGCCGATTACGTTGTTTGAAGCCTCGATTGCAAGAATAGCTGTCAATCAGGATGTTACAACCCATTTAAAACAGAAGTTATTGGGAAAACGAACATTTGAACGAACGTCTGCATGATAAGAACTACCTAAAATGACAGAAACCATCTTTGGGAAATTTTTTTTTTTGAAGTTTAATTGGATTTTTTATTTTGGCTCGCGTCCCATTCCCAGTTTATGACCTATACTGCAGCCAGCCACCAGGGGGCAATTGAAATGGTTTGGCTTCACTTTTCAGGACGTGTGCGGCACACTTGATTCAGACCATCCTTGGTCGGCCGCTCTGTCTCTCTTGGCGGAGCTGGTGAGTGGAATCCAGATAGTGTGAACATATAGGCCTACGCTAGCCAAAGGATGCATGTTTTTTGCACGTTAAACAAAATGTTAAATACCGAAATTAAAACGTTATTTTTGACAGCCCTAATATATACTCTCTCTTTTTTTGGCCATTGTAGTAGGCCAGACTTGCAAATATATCTTATATTGACTGAAAAATCTCTCACATATGGGGGCCGGTTGAACGGGACATGCCATTGGGCCTCCATACACCCCACCCAATGAGATTTATACTGCAGTCAGGACACTTGGCTTAGCCAAAGTTACCTGTCCTATATAACATCAACATGATGAATGACTTCCCCATGAGAGCAACCACCAAGTATGAACACTTGTGGCTGAAAGTGAAAAACGAATGAAACTTAATATCACTGCCTGAACGATAGCAGCTACAGATGACCAGCAGTGCCATTAATACCTCGTTCTCTCTCTTTCTCTTCTTCATTCTATTGTTCAGTTAGTCTTTGTGGTTGCTGATTCAACCTGTGGATGTTATCTATATTAATCTGCTACACCCCAGGAGATGACTAAAAATGTTTTGTGAACCAATGTGATAGCAGAGAGGGATTGTGAATGATTCGTTTAAAAGTAATGAGAAGTACAGAGATGTTAATATAGATAAGGTGCTATATTAATGAGGAAATTGGACTTTAGATGGCCTGTGTGATTGGGGTAAATTGGACATGTGTGTGTCTCTCTGTGTGTTTATAAACCTAATTCTGTGTGCAATAGTTTTAGCCGCAAAGTCACATTTCAGTTCGATCTAAATGCTTCAGACATGCTAAGGCCTTCATGTGCGTTGGGGTCCAAAACTCTGAAACCACATTGACAATCTGGAATGTTTTTCATTTAAGGAAATAAACAAAGTTTTGTACATGAATGAAAAGTTGCTTCTGCACTATTTCTAGTTCACTGATCAAATAAGCAAATTCGTGACAATGTGCATGTGAACTTCTTTGAACAGATGTTTTTGCTTCCACTGAAGCTCAAGATGCTCAAGAATCATTTTCAAATCATGCTGGAGAACATGATCAGCGGGTTTTACACCTTAATTCAACTTTAAACTTTCAATTTCAAATGTAAAATGTAATACAAACCAGTGTTAGGGGAAAGTTGCTTTTAAAGGTACTGTACTCCATAAAAAAGAGACTAATTCTTTAGCTAAAGGAAATAAAAATGGATGCCTGTCCAGCAGAGGGTGCAGCTCAAACAAACCTTTCAGCCGTGCTTCAATTCTATACTGCAGAATAGAATGCAGGAGAAGAAAGTTCTTAGTACTTTAGAAATAAAAAAAGAAACAAATGTGATGTTTATCTAAAGTCATTATTGCTTATTTGTATGGTTAAATTGGATCATCAAAGGTCAGCAGCAAAGACACTGGTTAATAAAGTGACATTAAATACATAAAGTATATTTGTGTTATTTAACATACTTAATTATTGCAGGTTTGTGCAGTATTCTGAATTTACGTTTCACTGTTTTTATTCATTTTGAGGAATACTGAGTCTGTTTTTGTGCAAGTGAAAGTAAATGCATGTTCACATTTAGTCTAGAACTACAATAACCATCATGTTCACACACAACGCCTCTGCACTTACTCAAGATTTCTCTCAACATGAGGACAGAAGAGCTGTCAAATTGGAAAAGAAAGTATCTTGCGTTACTTATTTGAAAAAGTAACTCAAATATTTTGTTGCAAATTTTAAAGTAATGCGTTACTTTACTAGTTACTTGAAAAAAGTAATCAGATTACATTACTCGTGTTATTTGTAATGCGTTACACCCAACACTGATGTTAACCATAGAATTTATTACTTAAATGAATGAGAAAATTTGTTTCCTGAATTCAAAAAATCTAAATTTAAGCATTTTCTCTAGTGGTCTCAGACTTTGAGAACCCAAGTGTACATCTCACCGTATTAATCTTGAATTGTTGTAACCAGGTACAAGTGCAACAAAGCCTATTGTTTATTGCTTTGACTACGTCACAATTCACATGCTGATACTATGCACTACACAAAAAAATATGTACTGGTCTCCATACTATCAGGGGTTATAGCTGCACAGTATTGGAAAAATTCCCCTAGCTCATTCTCAAGTAGAGAATGGCACTAGCAACACCAAGGTCATGGGTTTGATTCCCAGGGAAATCACTAAGTGGTAAAATGAATGCAGTGTAAGTTGCTTTGAATAAAAGTGTCTGTCAAATGCAAAAAGTAAATAATCAAAGCTGCTTTGGCCTACAATTTTACTTTGTCTCACTCAAACTTTGGTTATGGATTTCTTCCATGCCATTTAGGACAGAGAACATGCAAATTGGAGAGAACATTACAAAAAAATCTATCTATTTTTATGCACATTTTGGGATATCGCATGGATGGAAACACCAAGATGTGAGTACATTATAAACATGTGCGTAAAAAACTTGTGCGGTCAATTGAGGCGGATAAATGTTTTATCTGATAAGAAGACATGCTCATAAACTATGATGCAAACACATATTTACCAAATTAGTCCCTCTGTGCACAACAAAAAACTCACGTGACTTTGCCTCGACAGCGGATGTGATAACTGGACTGGTTTTATTGCATCTATTCTGAAACTCCTGAGCCACTGTCTGTCATCAGAATGATTTGGTATAATGACCTCCCAGAAGCGTCTCACATGACTGCGTTCACAAACACCATTTATTGTTTTATCTGTGTGTTCTGAGGCATTTATGATGTACAGTAGGATAAAAGAGGCACAGTGTCAGTGTAAAAAAAAAAAAAATCAGCTAAAATTTGCGCCATTTCCCAAGTGATGATTTCGTTCTCTTGAACACATGGGATGGAAACACTGCTTTATTCACAAATAATTTATGTGATATTCCAATTGTTCACATACGTTAAATTCTCAGCTTTGGATGGAAACATAGCTAGTGTTTGTTTCGAATTTTTAGGACACAAAAAAACTGCATTGCATCTATTTAGGACGTGTGTCTGTCTATCTCTCTTCATTTGATTTTTTCCTTTCTAGCTTGGCAGTGTTTTGTGCAGAGGCAGTGCAGTCCTCACTCTTGGACACCGCAAATCTCAGATGTGTTTCCAGACTTGAGGCCAGTAAGGAATGAGTTTATGATATCATGCTGTGAAATCAAACATCTTTTCTTTTTCTCATCTCTGCGAACAGCCAGAGGACATGTGCAGTCAAAGACAGATTCTGCCTCTACCGCATGAGCATTCAAGAGCCTTCTATTGTGTCCAGATAAGGTGAAGTATAACAAATATAGTTTAAATGTGCATATTTCATATCATTAATGAATTTACAGCAACCTAGTGTTGTTCAAAGTATAAATTTTGCCAGTATATATACGACCATTCAAGTTTTTTTATTTATTTTAATCAATACTTTTATCCCGAAAGCCTTTGTTAAATCGATCAAAAGTGACAGTAAAAACATTTATAAATTATGTTACAAAAGATTTCTATTTTAAATAAATTCTGTTCTTTCTAACATTTCTATATCAAAGAATCCAAAAAAGGTATAATTATTTTTACAAAAATAACCTGAAAATAATTCTTGAGCATCAAATCATCATATCAGAATGATTTCTGATGGATCATGTGACACTGAAGACTGGAGTAATGATGCTGAAAATTTTGCATTGCATCACAGGGATAAATTATATTTGAAAGATATTGCAAAGATCCTGTATTTTTTATCAAATAAATGCAGCTTTGGTGAGCATAAAATACTTATTTACCGACCCCAAAATCAAACTACCACTTGGTTATATAGAGTTAGAAATGTAGAGTATGTGGAGTTTTCTATAATATTTTTTCTTTGTAATCTGTTTCTCATGTGTGGGACAACAACTTTCTCATGAAGAAAATAAGAAACTGTTGTGCCAAATAAACCTTAAAACCTACAACTACATTCTAGAACTTCTACAAGTCCTTTATTATATTAACTATATTAGTATTTAAACATGTGAAATCTCTGCTTTGAACAGGAACCAGCTGTCCCCTTTGTCCTCTAGATGCTGCGAGGCAGTTTGAGCGTGTCCATCTGGAGAAACCTGCTGAGTTCACACGCTTTGATGCTATAACATAAACCTTTAGCCTCTGAGTAAGCTGTCAGCGCTATGAGAGAGGGGGAACACATATAGAGAGAGAGATAGAAAAGACCTAGAAGAGAAAGATGTCTAGTGACGTGAAGTGAAAAGACAGCAGGCGTTTATAAATAACAGCTACTTACCGAAATCTTTTTTGCAGTATTTTTTCATGGTGACCTTCATCTTGCCCTTGGGGCTCTTACAGTGGGAGTCACAGTCTGAGGAAGATAGCAGACAGATAACTAGTGAAACGCAGGTAAAATCTGTGTGAAACAACAAAATGAGTTTTTCAGCTGTGCTTGCAGGTGGAGGGAAACATAAGGAGGCACGATCTGCAATCTTTTTGTTTTTTACCCTGTAAAGCCTGACATTAAATAAGTTTTTTAGTTCTTTTTTGAAAGGAACAGTTTGTTGAACCTTATACAAAATCTAAAAAAAATGCATATGTGTTTTTTGAGTATCACATTTGATACATCAGGCTTTTACAGCTAATATAGTTTGATATAGAATTTTAGCTCATACACGAGGAAGAAAAAACACCTCCGTTTAACTCAGAAGCACAGACTGAGCAAAATTATGTCATTTGGTACAGTTGCAGATATTTATATGATCAAAAAGTAAGATGAAATTCTGATAGCTAGTAATGTAAATCAGTTCATTCTTTCTAACAGTGTAAAAAACTACTTCTCCCAATAACATGTCGATATAGTTTTATGATCAAAGCTCTGAATGATGTATCAAATCATCTTAACATGATTACAAGATATTTTTTTTTTAGAAAATGATGAATTGATAATCAAGTAAACCGAAATTGCTTCAGTCCAGTAAGTGTTCATCTTGAAATATTACTAACAATATAACAGTTATTCTTACATTTACTTTAAAAAAAATAGTAAAGACAATCAACAAACAATCAATTAGAAGACAGAAAGGATGTGTACGTATTGTGCATATTAAATATGATTCAGTAGGCTTTAAAGGGTGAAGTTATTGAAAATAGACTTGGCTGGATGTGGCACAAATGTATAAATATTATATGACTATCAAACTAAGTAGTAGTCAAGAAAAGAAGTTTAATAATAAGACAATTGATATGCCATTTCTGATTTCCGTGCATTAAAAGTCATCTTGGGACTAATTTGTTAAAAGTAACTTCAAAAAGCATAAATGACACTCGTTTTGTGTTATATTGTCTAATGCAATAGCATTCATGCACATTTAAGTGCGATTCAAGTGTCCAGATGATTTTGCAGCTGCCGCATCATTCGGATATTTAAAGAGATTCCCGTTAAACCTAATTAAGATTTAATGGGTATTTAATCATTTAATCTTTTCTTCACTTAACCCAGTCATTTTCTCACCCTAATTATCAGCGCCTCCCCATATCCCCCCACTTACTCAGCAATGTCAGGGCAGGGGGTTCACAGGTCATTTAAACTTCATTCAGACGCAGAACACCCCCGTCACAATGCCCACAATACCGAATCCTCATTTAAACGCAGCTTTCCACATATAAACCTCAGGGACGGCATCTAGCACGCTATGATTTATAGCTCTAGAGCTCAGCGGATCCATTCGACACCACCATGGAGACCCGAACCCCACATTGAGGCCTCGGCGATGGAGTCGCTTCAACGCCAGGCAACTCTTGGATTGAGACCAGAGTGTTGGCTCAGTTCTCCCTTTGCAAACCGAAACCCGAGAGTCTCTCGTCGCAGCTACTTCACATAGCGTAATAACCTCGAGATTTCTGGTGGACTGGAAGAGATGGGAGCGAGAAGACCTTTCAGCTTTCTCCTGAATATGGACAAACTTCATTATTTTCTCTAGCCCTCTGTCCAATCCACCCTTTTCATGTCCCTTTATATTCCGTCTGAATGAGGTTACCTGGGCAACGGCGAAGCAGGAAAGAACCACCAACCCGAATATAAAAAAGTTTGAAGGGGAAAGTAAAAGGGGGGCTAGAAGAGCGAGATGTCTGGCAGCTTTGGGGGGTGGTGGTAACACAAAAAGGTGGTGCGCAGAATTAGGATGTGAAGGACCGTGGGGGGAGAACTGGAGGCAGGGAGTGAGAAAGTGCGGAGAAGGGGGTGGCGTCCCCGAAAGTAAATGATTCTGACGAGTCCATATCGGCCACGCCTGATTTCCATGTTAATGCATGAACGGAGGACGGGGCGGCTTTTGTGTGGCGACGGCCCTTGTCCGCCTCATCCTGCCTCTCTTTGATAAGACTGGGCGACCATTAGGCAAGCAGCACAATGCCTGACGCTGCCCATTACACCCACGTCCCCCAAATAATGGATGTCCCCTGTGGAGGGACAAATGTCTGCTTAATAGAGTCCCTCAAGCACAACAGTGCTGCTCCACCGGGGAGCCACACCAGAGCGCTCTTCACAGGACACTACACAGGTACAGAGAATAAGAACTTGAGAGGTTAAACTTACTATTACATTTAGCTTTTGCACTTTTTAAAATATATATACTGTAGGGGTGTAATGTAACAATACATCGATCGAATGACTGATACAATGTATTGATGCAACGTGTAAAAAAAATCAATACCTATATATTTTTTTAAAAGACACCTTATTTTGAAACTGTCCACATCTTCACAGAATGTCCGTTGACGCCAAAGCCGGTAATACATAGGAGTGCCCAGTGGCCCATTGCCAGCATGAAAGACAGAACTGCCACTATCCCAATCGGGGCAGTGCTTAATCGTCACAAAACTTTATCACTTGCGTGTGTTTTAAGCCTTGCAAATGTAAGCGCAAACAGATGCAAAAGAGAAATTATTTCAGTTCTCGAGCGCTGTATGAGAAGCGTGCACACAGAGAGTAAGTTCTCTTTTGCTTCTTTTGTGCTTGAACAGACAAATACAGACAAAATTATGTCAAAACGACCATCTTGGCGAGTATCCTAGTAAACACAGTTGGTTATGTCTTAAGTGAACATAAACAGTTGGGAAAGAAAACGCTTGTGTATCAGTGTATTCATGGATCAGTGCATTTGCTCTTAAAGTGACAGCAGCCTAATATTCCTGCTGCTGTCTGTGACATTAATCAAACAACAAATGACAAAGAGAAATTCTCGCACTGCTCTTTACTTTTATAACTTTAATATTATAAATCTATCCAATACTATGTAGTGTTATTATACATTTGATTACTTTTTACATTTCTGTGCCTGAAAACTTCTGTTAGACTGACCTGAAAAACCTGAAAAGGCCTAATTATTTCATTTGTGTCTTTTGTGTTTATTTGTGTTATTGCTTGTAATTTGGTTATCTGTTAATATTCTTAATATTCTTAGCATTGAGCCCTGCATGTCTGCATGGGCCCCGAATTGTAATGTACTAGTAGCAGCCAAAAAAACAAAAAATTATAAAAAGTAATAAATAAAAATATTTTCTAACAACTTCTTCTTATTTTTCTAAATCAATGTATTTTTTCTAGAATTTTTTGAGGTCAGCAAATATCGTATAGCTGGTTAGGAGAATCGATATCATATTGTATTGTGATGAACCGTCCGGTTTACACTCCTAATCCTACTGTATGTACTGACCCCAAACTATTTTTTAAAAATATTTTCCTCAGTTCTCTTTAGGACTTACAAACATAAGTTGTACATAAAACCAAACATATTAGCTTATATGAAAGAGAGATTTTTTTTAAAAAAAAATTTCTGAGTATTTTCCACTTTTTTTTGTTATTTTGAATGACGCTCAAGATTTAATGCTTTGTACAATAATGAGTTTGATATTTATTTGATAAAAATAATGGCCGGTAAAATACTGGCTGGTGAACAAAATTTTAGACACTTACCAGCCACTTTTAATAATATGGTCCCACTGACCACGACCACTCAAGGTGACTGTCGCATGTGTGGGGAAACTGAATAGCCATACTGAAACATGTCAGAGCCAGAAAGCGTTCAGCAGCAGAGTTTGGCTCCATGGGACGACAGCACGTCACGGGTGTTACTCCCACAGCGCAGACAGTGATCGGGCAGCTTGGGTAATTGAGTATGAATGAAAGTACAAGGGTGTGTTTTCCCTCACGGCACAGCGCTGTTTGAGTGTGACGGAAAAGCAAACGCGTTCAAATGAAGCATGTAATCAGATTAAGGTCCGAGCCAGTTTCGATGGTGACTGAGACAAAGCATGTAGAGAAGCAAAGCATTAGCTTATGTTGATATCATCATGATTAAGAAAACTTTAACAGATGTTTAAACACATTTTTATATCTCTGTTTTGGCAATCCAAGGTGTGCAGTACAGTCCTGAGGGGTCTTGTATCACCTGAAAGAGTTTATTGTGTAATATTATTGATACAGGTAGCTGATAAACATATGAAATATTGATCTGTTTTGGAGTGAAATGAGAGACGAGCTAACACAGCTACAGTGTGTAGAGAATTTGTTGCTGAGACATACAATATATTTATACCGCAGATTAATATATTATTAATATAATATTTAATATGTGATTCATGTATTTTAAAGGTACACTATGTCGCTTTATTTTGCTCAAAATTAAAAAATTCTTCAAAATAATCAATACTTCTTCCAAAATGTGTTTTTGTCTTACTATGATTCACTATGATGAGGCTATTGTTAATGATTTAGACCTGACGGATGGTTTTTGTAAGAAATTGTATACATACGTCACTCGCCCGTGCGTGTGTCTCATCATATCCGTAAATAGAGAAAACCTTCGGGAATCACCCGTAAAAACAACAACAACAAAAAAACACAGAGAATGCCACAGAGCTCGTAATAAAACCAGAATCAACATTGACTTGGCTTTTCAGAGATGGAAAAACTGAGGGATTTTAAATGTTGTAGAAGTAATGTGGAGATGGTGTTTTCATTACTTAACAGATGAATAATGTTTTTCATTGTAGAGATAAATTGTCATTTGTAGCTCATTGTGTTCATTGTGAAGCATCATCTATTGTGAAGGGTCATTTCATAATGGTTGCTGTAGCGCTGAGATGGAGTTTATTTTCAAGTCCCGTGTGAATTAATTTTGTCAATTTTTTTTAGTAATGATGAAGAACCATATTCATACACACAGTCACACAGAGCAAAATACTTTTTTTTGCAAAATACATTTGTTTTTTAACCCCTACAGGGCCAAAAGTTACATTGTGTACCTTTTAATTTAAAGAATTTGTTTCCCTATAAGTGTTTTTAACACATTTAAATGAATGCTTTTAAGTGTACTTAAACATTTTTATCAGTAATTTTATACTTTTTCAAATTTTATGTGGCATGAATATAGCATGTTTCCGCCTTAAAGTACAAAATAAGAAAGTTAATTGTGAGATAGTTTAAAAAAAATTAAAAAAAAGTTTAAATAAAAATTCAAATATTTGAATTTAAGAGAAGAATAGTCAAAATAAAAAATAAAAACATTTATTTTTTACTCTGATATGGAAAATGGCTTTCATAAAACAGTGCTGCAAATATATATTTTATTATAATTATTATCAATATTATTCATTTGCATTGCTAATTTAGCCATTGAAGAGAATAGGAAAAAAACAACCTCAAACACAAAACACAAATTTGTGTTTAGGATATTTTACCATATATAGAGCTTGATGCCACAGAAATGCCAGAAAATGTAACTTTCCTGAAAGTATTTTTACTATGTAGGAGTTTTTTGATTTTGACCTCACCTGTGGGCTCTTCTGAACTGCTGTAGGTGGCTGTGGGTGCAGCAACAGGAATTTCTATAACAAACAGTCAAGAACAAACAATCAAAACCTCATGCTGTAATTTTTTTCTATAGGCATTGCTGCTTTCAATAAACTTTGCACCACTTTTTTCCCATTTACATTAGTTTTTAAGATAAGTTTTATTAGACGTATCAGGTTTATTAGACATAACTGATGACACGAAGACGTGGTGGTGTCTAGTTTTAATGAATTTCCTCTCTGAAGCCCCTTCTTCCTCTTTTAAGCGTTCTGCTGTTAGATATACGCCGATGGGGGATCAAGGCTTGTTAAAATGTCCAGTTGGCAAAATGAGCGATGTCGCAAAAATTTAATATCAGGCTATTAAAACAAAAGCACGTTATATCACAAAATATATGAGAAACCAAATATTTTCCACTCGATTTTTGGGGCTCCCTCTCCCTCTCCAGATTTAACAGCACATTTGTTACCTACCCTGAGAAATTAGGGGAAATCTAGTTTCTAGGGGTTTCATTTGTCTACGTGAATCCTTGCCAAGCAAATGTGAATGGCTTCGTGTCTACAGTTGCTTTTGTCAGAGGGCCAGATAAATTTTTATTTCGATGTCATCAGTTAGCGCATAATAGAAGCGGTTCACATTAATAGCCACATATTGTATTGCGCTCCCAGCGAGTATCTTATCGAGAAATGCCAGCTGCTGTGTGGGCCTGTCCTTAATCGCCACAGAGACCGTCTGCTGCCTTGTTGATACTGCCAATAAACATATCACCCATCATGCCCCTGGAGCAGGCGTGAGATTTATGAGTTGAAAGGCCGTCAGCAAGGTTCAGGGCAGACTAGGTCATGTCAGCCAGGGCTTTGTGGTCTGTTTGACTTAGCGGAGGGCAATCAGCGAAATGTCCATCCAAGGAAATAATGGAACAAGGGACCGATACGGAAATTAAATGGGCCGGGGCCATGAAATCATGAATAATAATAGGTGTTTATGCAAAATTTCTTTGGAGTATTATTACTGGTGTCTCTGTGGGTGGTAATGGGAAAACAACTCATGTTGGATCACCTCATTTAGTCCAAGAATAATTTTTGAAGGAAGCTGCATAATAGTAGATTTCTTTCTGCTTTTATAACAACAGTTTTGTGTCATTCTATTATTTATGTGTAGGTCAAACTCATTTTTCAAGAGCTAGAAGAGATGCAATGAAATTTCATTGCATTATGAGAAAAGCTTCATATTTAACTATTGTGGTTAATTAAAAATTAGTAAATGTTTTTCAATTTAGATGATCAAAAATATTGTCTGTTTGCATGGTCTAGAATTAATCTTCAGGCACTCTCATAAATATTCATAAATGCTTTTCCTAAAGTTTAACAGATTTACTTAGATTGACTAAGGATTATCTTTATTATGTTACTCAAATTAGAACATACAATCTTGATTTTGTTTTGTAATTTATTCATAAGTAATGGTATAACATTCATTTTTATCAATCAGCTTCCCATAAAAAGGTTTTCTAGGCAACATTTCTATTTAAGTGTCAATTGCATTTTAATGCAGGCTTTCTTATGTCTAATTTTAATTTAATATACTTGAACTACTGTTTAGAAGTTTTAAGATTTCTAAATGTTTTTGAAAGGAGTCTCTTCTGCTCACCAAGGCTATATTTATTTGATCAAAAATAGAGTAGAAACAGTAAAATTGTGAGTTATTATTATAATTTATTATTATTATAACTTATTATAATTTATTAATATATTTCTGTGATGGCAGAGCTACATTTTCAGCATTACTCCAGTCTTCCGTGTCATTAGAAATCATTCTAATACTTAATCAGTTTTTTGCGGAAACATTTTTTTTTTCCAGATACTTGAATAGAAAGTTCAAAAGAAACAGCATTTTTAAAATGCATACAGTATCTTTTGCTGTCACTTTTGACCAATGTAATTTGATCAATTTGTAAAGTAATTTGCAATTTTTCTTGCTAACCCCAAACTTTTTAATGGCAGTGCAATTTTCTATGAAGACACAGAAGGAGAAAGAGAAAAACAAGCCAGATGAATCTTACTGATACAAGGTGCGATAGGTGATCTGCTTTGCTGGTATCCTTTAGCACAGCGGTTGCAGGTGATGCCAGCCACACCATCTTTGCATGGACACTGTCCAGTCGTCTGGTTACAGGTCTTACCAGCCGCACCAACCGGATGACAATCACAGGCTGAAGAGAAAACATAAAACCTGTAGTTACTGATACAGTACTTTAATGATCTAGTGACTCATATTTGCCTGATTTTACACTACTGTGCTCTACATGCATGTTTACGCTGCAAATGATCCCTATTTTCAGTGATATATCACTCAAATATATAGAGACCTACTGAAAATCGATGTTGATTCAGTTACCGCTCTGCTGAAATCAGTTAAGTGAAAGAACTGATGACTGATTCAAAACTTGTATTGAGCTATTCATTGTTAAAAATGAATAGAAAAAAAAAAAGGAAAAAAAAAAAAAAAGGAACAGACTACACCATATGACTACACGCTTTTGCTGAACTCAGAACTGCATACTAATATACTGTTCTTACTTTTTACCATATCTTTCTATGAAAGGAACAGTAAGAGCATGTTTGTTTTTGAATCACTAAAAAGAACCGGGTCTTAAAGAGTCATTCATTTGGGAATCAAACCACATAGGCTGAGCTTTTGATTCAGTAAAAAGAAAGGCTCATAATAGTCATTTGTTCGTGAATGATGCTACTGGTTGCATTCAGACTTCAAACACACATTTGCAACTCAGTTAAAATATTATTTCTGTTGCCGTGGCATAGAAGATTTCGCAACAGGTCAGCACAAGTTTATGCCTGGGTTATGCCCCTTGAAATTATATGATATCAAGTCTGGAACTTTTCTGCACCGTATCACAAACCAGAAACTTGAAATAAATTTGTGGGGTTTTAAGAACAGTTATGGCCCACACCTGTGTGCGTGCAGTAGGTCTGGATCCTATCCAGAGTGTATATGTGGATATGGTGGATACCTGCTGTGTGGAGGCAACAGAGCTGTCATGCGTCTGTATATGTGTTAATACTTTTCTCGATCTGACATAGCGCTGTCATTCGCAAAGGCCGAGCACCCTCTGATCAAGTTTCCAATGGAAAGACTCTTGGCAATGAATAACCCTCACAAATAAAGGCTGAATAATGTTCACATTAATGACGGAACGACATATACTTCAAAGGTGCTCTGGCTAAGCTGTTAGTCGAGACGATCAGACGGTAAAATGTGAGAATTTCTTTGTGCGCTCACGCTGCCAAACGTTTACCATAAAGCTGCTTGTTTGAAGTCTCAACTAAACTCTTCCCATCAGGCCTTTAGCCATTTTTATGTAGCCAGGGATTCATTTGGAAATTATATGAAGTGGTCCAGCCGTAGTGAGAGCTAAAGCTCTTGGGACTAAAAACATTTGATGAATATTAGAAGTCACTTCTTGAATTAGTAACAAAGGCAATTGTTCGTCTCAGATTTATGTCTGCCCTGGAGAAGCTGTACACAGTCTTAGCAGTGCCAGAACAGAAATGGTTGTTCTGAAGAGACGAGTCATTGCACCGTTAATCACTTGGCTTTTTTTCTCTGTGTGAGTTTTATGCAACCTCACAAGTGACTGATCTGGAGCGCACTAAATACTGTAGACACTGTTCAAGTATCTGCCTGTCTGCCTGACGGATGGTCGTCCTATACATCTGTGTCTCTGTCTGTCTCTCTGTCATTTGGTTGATCTGTCTGTCTGTCTGTCTGTCTGTATCTATCTATCATCTGTCTGTCTGTCTGTCTATCGTTCTGTCTGTCTGTCTGTCTGTCTGTATCTATCTATCATCTGTCTGTCTGTCTGTCTGTATCTGTCTGTCTATCGTTCTGTTGGTCGGTCTGTCTGTCTGTCTGTATCTATCTATCATCTGTCTGTCTGTCTGTCTGTATCTGTCTATCATCTGTCTGTCTGTCTGTCTGTCTGTCTGTATCTGTCTGTCTATCGTTCTGTTGGTCGGTGTGTCTGTCTGTCTGTCTGTATCTATCTATCATCTGTCTGTCTGTCTGTCTGTATCTGTCTATCATCTGTCTGTCTGTCTGTCTGTATCTGTCTGTCTATCGTTCTGTTGGTCGGTCTGTCTGTCTGTCTGTCTGTATCTATCTATCATCTGTCTGTCTGTCTGTATCTGTCTGTCTATCGTTCTGTTGGTCGGTCTGTCTGTCTGTCTGTCTAACATCTGTCGGTCTGTCTGTCTGTCTGTCTGTCTATCTATATATCTATCGTCTGTCTGTCTATCTATATATCTATCGTCTGTCTGTCTGTCTGTCTATATATCTATCAATCATCTGTTTATCTATCTATCTATCTATCTGTTTGTCTGTCTATCGTTCTGTTGGTCGGTCTGTCTGTCTGTCTATCATCTGTCTGTCTGTCTGTCTGTCTGTCTGTGTCTGTCCGTCTATCGTTCTGTTGGTCGGTCTGTCTGTCTGTCTGTCTGTCTATATATCTATCTATCTATCATCTGTTTGTCTGTCTATTGTTCTGTTGGTCGGTCTGTCTGTCTGTCTATCTATCATCTGTTTGTCTGTCTGTCTGTCTATCTGTCATATGTTGGTCGGTGTGTCTATCTATCCATCTATCATCTGTCTGTCTGTCTGTCTATCTATATATCTATCATCTGTCGGTCTGTCTGTCTGTCTATCATCTGTTTGTCTGTCTATCGTTCTGTTGGTCGGTCTGTCTGTCTGTCTGTCTATCTATCATCTGTTTGTCTGTCTGTCTGTCTATCTGTCATCTGTTGGTTGGTCGCTCTGTCTGTCTATCTATATATCTATCATCTGTCTGTCTGTCTGTGTCTGTCTGTCTATCGTTCTGTTGGTCGGTCTGTCTGTTTGTCTGTCTCTCTATCTATCGTCTGTCTGTCTATCTATCTATCTATCTATATATATTATATATATATTGTTTTCTGAATAGAAGGCACACATGGAATAACTATAGAGATCATACTTCAAACTGAAAACACATTTAAGAACAGTTTTTTAGAAGCATCAGTTTCATTTGGATTGCTTTCACTATTCCCTATCACTGGTGTTTTAACTGATGTTAATAAATGCTACACAAAGTGGTGGGATGCTCTGAATTTCAATGCCCACTTAACATTCGGTTAAAAGTAGCTACAGTTCTGCACTTAAGCCACCCACCAACCAGCCCACCACCTGCTGAATTACGACAGCGCTCTTACGCCTTCATAGACGACCCTACAGCACAGGCACAGGTACCTCTACAGCACATAATCTAAACCAGAGCTACTAATAATTCAGCAGTAGTAAGAAGAGATCCTGGGGAAATGAGCGCAGGGCAATGCTCATAGACTCTAAGTTTTCATGGCTGTTGAACTATTTAAAGGAACAGTTCACCCGAAAAAAGTACATTCTGTCATCATTTGTTCACACTTATGTCGTTCCAAATATCATTATCAACCCCTTTGACTAGGGGTTAATAGTGACAGAACTTTTCCTTTAAGCACAAAGATGAGACAGAAAGAAATGGCGCAGTTCTGGTGGGTGTTTACTCTGTACTCGATGAGGAATGAATTTGTTAATCTGGAATATAAAGCATGAGGTGTCATGCTTTATATCCACTGACAATGGATCTGGTTTTGGGTCTGAATGGATTTGTCTTGGTAGGTGCTCTGCCTTCTTGTTATTTGCAAGAGATATTCCTTTCTTTTCCAAATGACCTCTATAGAATTTCCATAAGCGCTGAACACTGCTGGCACAATGTTGCGTTTTCCATCCAAAATAAGCACAATGAGATGATTGGCAGACACGGACAATAAATATGGCAGTCCGCTACACAACGTCACGATGTTGAGGAGTTTGTCACCTGAGACGAGTGAAGCAATCAGCTTGACAATGGTGACTGGAACTCCTCAGCATTTCCCGGACAAGCCTCGACTGTACTGGCTAGATTCTGCATGTTAAGGTCATTACAAGAGGCTACTTTTGTAAAACTAGCTTGCCCGTGTCCCTTGCATCTGGCCTCCGAGCATCCCTTATATAGCCTGAGTAAATGTTTTGGCTGGCAGGGGAAAGCTGTTAAAAACCATTTGTAACCTCCCCTGAATCAAATGCATTCCTCTTGTGATAACACACAGCAATGTCAATGTAACTTGGGCAGTGTTTGCCATTCATCACATCTGGACATTAGAACCCGACAGACCGCAAAAATTAAGCTACCCCCGTGATTGGGTTAGCAGCCTCTCATATCAATTATGCTGCGGTTTGTTGAAGCTTTCAGTCCGTCAAACTCGGGGTCCGCTAGAGTCAGATGAGAATACAAGTTATCTTGGCTTGAAGGTGGGAAATATGCAATAGCAAAGAATGTTTTCTGAGTGAATGGACTATGGGAACACAGGGGACTGATATTGTGAAATTCATCTGTGGACCAACCGTGGATAAAATCCATGCATTTAAAGCTTTACAGCTGCCTTGGTATGTCTGATTTCGCAAGGCTGTGAACGGATTTCATGTTCTATATGAAAAAAATTATATATATATAGTTCTACATGGGCAGCAGGTGTGTCAGACGAATAATGCTCCTCTTGTGAAGTACATGGGAGATTACACCCAAAATTGATTCTAACAGAATCCCGACTCTTAATGCATCATGTTTCCTTCTGGAGCCTCAGTGAATGTTTGCAGCTTATGCAATAGTTGTGTTTGAGTCCCTTAGTTGTCCTCAGTGTGAAAAGATGGACCTCAAAATAATACAGTCACTGCTGGAGAGGGTTCAAATATGCAGAAGATACTGGAAAATCAAAGAATTTGCAGGACCTGGAGGATGTTTCTGAAGAACAGAGCTCAGTTTAACTGCTCAGGACAAACAAGAGACTCATGAACAACCATCACAAAACAAACAAACAGTCGTGGATCATCCGGGTAGCGACACAGGGTTTGTTCACCCCAAAATTAAAATTGTGTCATTAATTACTCACACTCATCTCGTTCCACACCCGTAAGACTTTCATTCTTCTTCGGAAGACAAATCAGCGAACTTAAACAGAAGCTCGACCAAACCTGCTACATGCGCAAGAACAAACCTCTTCCAGAAGCTCAAACATTCTCCGTAACAAATGAGGTACATTCTCATAGAAAATTTTGATTCTCTATGATAAATTTTGTGTGATGTCCTTTACTCAAGTCACTTTGGATAAAAGCATCTACTAATTGATTTAATGTAAATACACAAACAACCTTCGGGTTATCTGTCTGGCTCTCTAACCATTAGGCCACAACTGTGTTCAAACTTTCCCACTGTGCATATATATATATATATATATATATATATATATATATATATATATATATGACACAGTGTCAAGAGTCGAGAGAACCAAAGTCGAAAGGGAGCGTCTCTGGTTACCAAACGTAACCTCGGTTCCCTGAGAGGAGGGTACAAAACATTGTGTAAGCTGCTGTGTTACATAGCTCAGAGTCTTAGCTAGCTACGCTCTGCTTCAGTCCAAAGATTCTGAGGGAATGACGTTCAGCACCGCCTTATAGAGCTGAAGAGCCCGCCTCTATTTTGCACACTTGATCACCATTGGCAGGTGAATTCTCACCTGCGAGAGTTCATAGGGTTTCAGTTTTCTTGTAGAAAACGTGTTTCCATGCTGGATCCTTCACTGGAAACTGATAGTAACTCACTCCCTCTAAACATTTACTCTTTGAATTCTTGCACCCGGGAACAATACAAGTCCTCACCATTACAACTAAAAGTTTGCTAAGAAGTATTTCTTACTAAACCAAGGCAGTATTTGACTCTGGTCAAGCATATCCATAGCACACTTGTTGGAGTGGCCTATTAGTTTTCCCACCTATTTGGCAACTGCTTTTTTTAATCCGTTTTCTCTACAAAGGTAGCTGCATTTAAAAAAAAAAATTCTCAGCTCTATAGGCAGCCAAATTTTATTGAAAGCCTAGACCATACAATAAAAAATAAAAGTGATTAGAAAAACAACAGTGCAAATATAGTCGGACAGCAAATCATCAGTCCAATAAAAGTTACCACATCATTTATTCATGCTGTTAATTCTCAAAATGCTCAATCAACAGCATTAGAATGTTTTTTTATTTTTTTATTTAACATGTTTTATCTAGATTTAAAGTAAATTTTTTGCAGTGTAAATGATTGCTTACCTTTGCAGGCTCGTCTGTGTGAGATGGCCTTGGTCATGTCTCTGTAGTAGCCCTCTTTACAGTAGTGGCAGTGCCGTCCAGCTGTGTTGTGTCTGCAGTTGAGACAGACTCCTCCACTCCTGCGGCCCGATAGTTTATACAGCTCCATGTTGAAGCGGCAGCGGCGGGCATGAAGATTACAGTGACAGGCTTTGGAAGAGATGGACATTGGGAAGACAAAACAAGAGAGTTATGTTAAGTGCCACCTGCTGAATTCTCACAAACACATTACTTTGTCTGTTTAAAAATACATTTTTACACGTTCCTTTAGAGAGCTTTAACTGACAGGAAATTGCCCTAGTAAAGGGCAAATGACTGAGAGATCACATTCTCACATTTTTACAAATGCTTATCTGTAAAATACCCATGACGTACGTTTTCACCTTCACAGAGTATCATATATTTTAGTGAACAATCATACAATGTGATGTGAAATGATTTAGGCAGTGTTTTCTGTCCCCTGGTGATCATAGAAAATCCTTAACACAGTGAAAGAAAGTGGAGGCCAGAATCATCTAGATATTTGACTAGTATCCTGAGAGAGCTTTATTATTTTAATGACATCATTGGATCTCTGGGCTTCCGTCCATTTACAACGTTTCATTTAGAGACAATGGCTTCATAAAACTACTCACTCCAGATCCTGCACACACACACACCTGCCCATGGCTTTGACCTCTAACCTTTACTGGCAAATGGAGTTCAAGCTTCATCTATCTACAGGGGTTGGACAATGAAACTGAAACACTGGCCAATATAGTGGAGGTTTCACAACTAATATATGCGTGGCCTGGTGGCCAATCTTCACTGATTGCACATTCCATCAGTAAGAGCAGAGTGTGAAGACTGAAGGTTGAATTTATGTGCACAGCTGCACATAAAATATTGCAATACACACAACATAATCAGAGATGTATCAGAGTTCAGAAGAGGACAAATTGTTGGTGCGAGTCTTGCTGCCTCATCTGTGACCAGGACAGCAAGTCTTTGTGGTGTATTGGGAGCTACGGTATCCAGGGTAATGTCGGCATACCACCACATAGGATGAACCACATGCAACAGGGGTAACTTTCGGCGTAAGAGGAAGATGTAGGAAAGGGATGTCCAGGTAATAACCCAGATTGTATCCAAAAAACATAAAAGCACAGCTGCAGAATTGAATGCGCACCTTGACTTTCCTGATCCACCAAAACTTCCACTTTATTTTTCTTTATATAGTTTGGATGTAGTGAGGATATAGCGCCGAAATATCATTACCACAAACGATCCTGAGAGCTTGTGGTTTAATCCGCACTGCTGTTTTGACACATGCTCACTTCAACTAGAAACAGTAAAATGGTGCTACCGTTCTGTCTCGCGGTCCGGATGGAAACATGTCGGCGTCTGGTTGCAGACCGCGGATAGTCCACCATTTGGATATCAGTGGTTTAGTTTGTATAAAGCATCTAGTAGCCAATAATTTGTTTGCTGTTTTTTTGCACTATAAAATCTTTACTATTTAAATTGTGTTCATTGAACTGTTTTGAAAGTCATTTGTATTGTGATCGGGAACAACTGTCTGTCAGCCATTGGCGATCGGTCCAACTCTAAAACAATACATTAAAATAAAGTGATAATAAATACCAATTTGCGATATCAAGCAACATAATGAGCTACATAATTTTATACAGATAAAAATAACTGGAAACAAATGACACCAGAAGCTAGACACATTCAATTTAAAAAAGTGGCCACGGCCGCTCTTACCTAAAAATAAGGTGGTTAGCCAAACCTTTGACCAATGTCAAATGCCAATTTCAATGCTGACGCAAAGGAAATCTTGGACTGTGGACAATGTGAATCATGTAAACAAACGAGTCCACCTTCACTGTCTTTACCACATCTGTGGGAGTTGCAAGCCCCGAAGAGACTTTTGCCGTATGCTGTATTGGCCGCAGAAGGAGGCCCTACACCATACTGATAAATTACTGTGGTCTAAAACCAAGTGTTTCAGTTTCATTTTCCACCCCTGTACATGTCAACTTATTCCACTCACCTGAACCCTAACATCTAACTCTAACCTAACAGTCAGTCTAATACTCTAATGAGTGTTAGTTGACATGTAGTTGCAAAGTTATAGTTAGTACTGTCTCTAAAGTCTGTCAGTCTATCTGTCTATCTATATGTCTGTCTGTCTGTCTGTCTCTGTCGGTATATCTGTCTATCTATATCTGTCTATCTATATATGTCTGCCTGTCTGTCTGTCTGTCTCTGTCGGTATATCTGTCTATCTATATCTGTCTATCTATATATGTCTGCCTGTCTGTCTGTCTGTCTATCTATCTGTCAGTTTATTATTTGTCTGTCTATTTATATGTCTGTCTGTCTATCTATATGTCTATCTATATGTCTGTCTGTCTATCTGTCTATCTATATGTCTGTCTGTCTATCTATATGTCTATCTATATGTCTGTCTGTCTATCTGTCTATCTATATGTCTGTCTGTCTATCTATATGTCTATCTATATGTCTATCTGTCTATCTATATGTCTGTCTATCTATGTCTGTCTGTCTATATCTCTGTCTGTCTGTCTGTCTATATCTCTGTCTGTCTGTCTCTGTGTTTATATGTCTGTCTGTCTATCTGTCCATCTGTGAGTGTATTTGTCTGTCTATATCTCTGTCTGTCTGTCTATCTGTCTATCTATATGTCTGTCTGTCTATCTGTCTATCTATATGTCTGTCTATCTATATCTGTCTGTCTGTCTGTCTGTCTATATCTCTGTCTGTCTGTCTATCTATATGTCTGTCTATCTATATCTGTCTGTCTGTCTGTCTGTCTATATCTCTGTCTGTCTGTCTATCTATATGTCTATCTATATGTCTGTCTGTCTATCTGTCTATCTATATGTCTGTCTGTCTATCTATATGTCTATCTATATGTCTATCTGTCTATCTATATGTCTGTCTATCTATGTCTGTCTGTCTATATCTCTGTCTGTCTGTCTGTCTATATCTCTGTCTGTCTGTCTCTGTGTTTATATGTCTGTCTGTCTATCTGTCCATCTGTGAGTGTATTTGTCTGTCTATATCTCTGTCTGTCTGTCTGTCTGTCTATATCTCTGTCTGTCTGTCTGTGTGTCTATATGTCTGTCTGTCTATATGTGAGTGAATTTGTCTGTCTATCCATATGTCTGTCTGTCTATTTGTCCGTCTATCTGTGTCGATCTGTCTGTCTATCTGTCTGTCTGTCTGTTTGTCTATATGTCTCTCTGTCTGTCTGTCTATCTGTCTGTCTATCTATCTGTCTGTCTATCTATATGTCTGTCTGTCTATCTGTCTGACTATCTATATGTCTGTCTGTCTATATCTCTGTCTGTCTGTCTGTGTGGCTATATGTCTGTCTGTCTGTCTATCTGTGAGTGAATTTGTCTGTCTATCTATATGTCTGTCTGTCTATCTGTCCGTCTATCTGTGTCGATCTATCTGTCTGTGAGTCTGTCTGTCTATCTGTCCGTCTATCTGTGTCGATCTATCTGTCTATGAGTCTGTCTGTCTATCGATCAATATTGTTCTATCTGATTGATATAGAACAGATTGGCAACTCCATGTGCAACTACAATATATAAACTGAAATAGCCACAAAAGAGAAGCCATATTTGTACTGCTTCACAGATACTGCAGCCACCCTCACACCTGCTGAGTGTGACTAAATAGGGACATGGACTGTCACTCACACATACACAGAAAAAAAGCGCTAAGCAACTGTCAAGTTTTATCCTGCCAACACCTAGAACACTTCAACCACTCAGCACAGTGATAGCATACCAGGCCTCGACTACATCTCTCTCTCTTTTACACACTATCTTCCATGCTACTTCTGATAGCGACAACACTTGGAAGCACATTTAAAGAATAACAGTTTGCTCATACTTAGTCAAGTCATTTTGAATTGAGGCCTCCATGTTGACTTTTTACTTTTCAGCTGGAAAAACACAACACATATTGATATAGTAACAGTATGAGAATTGAAATTAATTGCTCTGCTCGCACCAGCTCCAGGCACTTCCTCCTTTTCTCCCCAGTTCTCTAAAAACAATGAACATTATTATACTCTAATTCATTATGATTTTATTTGCGCAGAAATTTTGTCCTCACACTCAACAGATCTGTGCGTGTGTAATGTTTGTCAAAACATTGTTTGCACATTAAATCTCTTGCTTGCTTTTACTCTGTTCTCTTCTGATAGGATCACAGTATCATTACAAATATGTCACAATGTCAATTAATTAGACATTGAGGGGATGATTTATTATTGATTGCCTAAAAGAGTTGGAAATTGAAAAAGTCTGTTACATTTGTCATTCATCCAGGCACACAAAGCTACTTTTTGCATGTGAAAGACATTCAGCCAAGCATGGCTCCATTATTCACAACAGAGACCAGCTCCTCTCACTACGGATGCCTTGCAGGGTTTTGGGTGAGTGACTGGTAATCCTCAGAGAACTGAAAATGTGAAGCAAGGGGTGTTGAAATGGGGCAAATTATCAGGCTAAACTCAGATGGTATAAACATGGTTAAATGAACTGAATCCTGCCATTAATGTTACCATAGAGTGCTTCCAAATGGTGCATGTGGACCAAAGAGGGCAGATAAATTGGTTTTTAAAAAAGGCCATCGGTGTTCGCACATGCTTTTTACCGCCAAGAGTTATGTATGGATATATGTATGTGCACTATATACCTTTTACTGTGCATTTTACTACATAACACAACACCAGTTGCTTTAAGAGCTTAAACTACTGCTTATTTCCACAGCATCGTTTTTGTTTTTTCCATATGATGGAAAGTAGCAGAGGTTCCAGGAGAATGACTGTACAATAATGAATCATATTTATCTATCTGGAATACTTTTGATGGCCTTAGATAAATGTAGCTCATAGGAAAAAGAGAAACACTCATGAGTCACTAATAATCTAGGTGAAGTGACTAATATGATCATTGATATCATAAATTGTCATGTGTGAGTTGAGAATTAGTATTAATATGGAAAGGAGTGGATGACAGTAGGTCGGTGTTGTCAATTTAGCGACTTTGTCACTAGATTAGAGCCTTTTCACACCGTCAGAGTGTCTGACAGGAAATATGTAAATGAGAACAGCTTTATTGTACATTTGACTGTATATTAATATTACAATACAGTATGTGAGCCTGGATTAGGGGAGAAAACAGATGTAAAGTGCCAACAGCTGGCACATCACATTTAACGATTTTGAGCAAGCTTTAGCTACTTTCCATTGAAAAATAGCCTCCTCTAGGCTCTTGCTATTTTCTGTCAGACATAATAGTCAACAGTTTTGTGTGATGTAGGTATAAACATATAATTGGTGTAAAATTAGCCCTAGGTTTGCCAGATAGAAATGCACACTGCTAAGTTAGACCTGCTGTTTTTCCAGTAGCAAGCTAGTTTTTCCAATGAGTGGCGGTATTACAGAACCAAACGCTACATTGTTTTTTGGGTTTTCTCATGCCTAAACTGAGAGAATAACCAAACACTCAACTCAACGTTCCTCTCTCCCTTTCTCTCATACTGTCTATAGCGTAGGAAAGTTTGAATCATTCTAGTGAATCAATTAATCCTGAAAGAATCATACTTCGCTCTGTCTGATTCAATCCACTGAACCGGTATATTCTAAACAATCTTCTCTTTATTCTTTATCTCATATGCAGCATTGAAAAGACCAATTAAATTTAGTGAATTGGTTCATTCAGCCTTTTCAGATACTGTAAATTAATAGATTGTAAATTAATAGTTTTCTGTGTAAATTAGGGTGTATTTGTTGTTTTTTTGAGTTAGCAAAAAGCAGCAGCTCTGATTAAATTATGAAATATGTAATTGGATTCTTATTTTTATTATTTATAAAAACATATTGCCCCTTTGATTAACCTTTTTTTAAAAAAAAATGAAAAAAGTTTTAGAGGTCACTGTTATAATTTCTCTATTTGTAATGATTAAAGAACTCTGAAAAAAAATGCAAATCCTCTCACAAACAAAATCCTCTACTTCAAACAGGTTTGCTGCTTCTCATTTTTTAAATCTTTCCTCTCCCACGTGGCCATCTGGAAGAGCCTCTCTTCGCCCGGGTGTGCTGTGATGTAATGACGGGTGAGAATTAAGGGGGCGTTTCCGTTATGGGCCTCTGTAATCGTTTGCCAGCACCAATTAGCAGGGCAATCAGACCTCCCGGCTTTTTTGTTTTGTAACTGCTTGCCACAGTTGCCTAGTGAAAGTGATATACAATGTCTCAACAAATACGATCTGACCAAATGAAACCACAGCGTGCGCTTAACTAGCAAAAGAAAACAAAGAGCTTATTCTGCCACTAACTGGCTGTGAAATTGCTACTGCGTTTATCACAAATCGGTATGATGTTGCACGTTTAAAGCACAAGTTGATGTGGCCTTTTAATGGCATCATCATTAAACCTGCTAAGGTATTATTGGATTACAAGGTGGATCATTACCCAGGCTACTACTTCATCTGGTCATGTTTAATGATTTGAAAAGCCAAAAAGACCGTAAAATGCATCTTATTCTTAACAATCAGCATATGCACACATGCTAATAGCAATAAAAAGTTGTAAGACAACATACTGTTTTAGACTTAGTCACAATAATTCCTAAAGTTGCTTCTGGAGGTTATGAGCCTCTAATGTTGAACCTTGGGACAACTCAATGCAAAATAAAGGGCCTGTACAATTGTATAATTATTCAATAAGTAATGTCCAGCAGGGCTGTGCACAGACATTTTGTGGAGGCAGGTGTTCAAGAGAGAAAAAAAAGGGCACCCCTCTCATAATTACAATTTTAAAAAAAATACATAAACAGCCAGTAGGTGGCGGCAAGTCTAAATATGTGAGTCAAAGAATCATTCATTCACCGATTCATTCATGAATAAAACACTACTCAGGGCAGTGTTGCCAAGTTGGTGGTTTTTCCGTGGAGTTGGGCTTCTTTAACAGTGTTGCCATGGGTTGTTTTTAATGTCTGCGGGTTGAAGCGACCCTAAATAACATGATATTTAGCCCCTGAAATTGGAATTTTACCAGGGGAACCACACTAAAAATGCGCTTTTTTTTTTTTTAGCTTTGAACTAGTTTTGAGTAGCAATTGACCCTTCGCCGTCAGTTTGATTGACAGGCGATCTGACCAATCATAACCCCGAATCCACCATTTTGTCTGACAAAGCAGTCAGGGGAGTTAGTAGATTAACATTGGTGAACTTGAATTTTAAAATATTGTGTGTACTCACGTCTTTCCACACTTGAAACAACATTCCTTCTGATGTTCATTCATGTTTATTTGATGCTATAAATGAACTAGTATGAAGAGATGGTTGATTCACGAGCCGCTTGAAGGAGCTTCAGTGATCTGTCACGACACATTAAAGAGACACTATACGCTATTTATTGCTTAAACTTCTTTAAAAAATTACAATATTTTAAATATGAAACTGTTTCACATCAAAAGTAACCTGCTCTGTCTTGTCTGTCGACGTGTTGTCAGTGTCCTCTTTGCTCCTCGATGTATTTTTCACTTCGTGAGAACATGATGTGTGGCGCGAGAGCGCATGGCTTGTCGGACATAGCAACAGTAACTAAAGGGGGCCGGTCTTTGCGAAGGGTCAATTTGGCGGGTTTTGTTCTGAAAACCTGGCAACCCTAACTGTTTCTATGTTCAGAACTATTTTTGTTTGTGAAATAAAGCAAAAACTGTCAAAATTTACATTACTGTGTTTAAAATTTTAAATTAGTATCAACTTATTGTTTATTGAACTGTTGTATGAAAATGAAAATATTAAAATACATTTTTGACCATGCTGATATTCGGGAAAACAGCACTTTTGCTCGTGTGATATTGCTTAACAATATCACAAGATATAAAAATTAAAGACAAAATCTCATACAGGGAAAATTTTTGTTGTAAAGCTTAATGTAGGGCTCTATGTAGATATTGTAATAGTGGTTTAATTTGCCACTATCATTACGTGGCTGTCTCCAGTGAATGCTGCTCTGCTTGACTTGCGTGGTGGTTATGACAATTGACGTAGAAGAGGGACAGGGTCTTGTGCGGCCTCGCAGAATTTGATCTTAATGCAGTTTTCAGGCTCACACTTAACTGAGAATTGATGTCATGGGCCAAAAAAAACCCCTAAAATATAAAATTTTAATGCTCTTATGACTTAGAAAAGGGCACTTATCTAGTCAGAGACCAGAAGGGAAGGTGCTTGAGCACTTCTTGGGGTCTATCTGTGCACGTGGCTGATGTCCAGGTCTCCATTTCTTTAATGAATAAATATTGCTAGTGCATTGTGCCAATGATAACAACATGTAATGGATAATAATACATAATAGCCAGAATATCTCTGGCTATTTCTCCTGTTTAGAGGGCTGGAATTGGCCCAGGTTATCCCATAAGGAATCCGGCTGGTACCATTGCTACACTCTACTCTCAGAGGGAAGCGGTCCAACTGTTCTCAGAAACGTACCTTGTTTCTCATGGCCTGTGTATCTTCATGTCACACTCTATTGACTCCTCGTAGAACCCCTATGCTGTTTTATTAAACCTCTAGGAGGCTTATTGAATCAAAATGGCAGTGAGTATACGAGCCCTTACAGTAACCGTGACTTGACTGCTTGGGCGGGCGGCACTGGAAAACATTGGCCCATAAAAATTTCCAATTAAATCACTGGCTGACACATTAGTCGTGCTAATATTTCAGGGCTTCTGAGCAGTTTGTGAAAATAAACAAAATAGGTGGATGTGTCGGCATGTTCTGTTAAGGAGAGTACGTTTCTTTTTGGAATATAATCACAGGAGAAATGTGCCAGGGTGAAACTCATCGCACCACGCTGACTTATTGCATCAGCGAATCATTGCGAGGCTTGTTAGTCATTTGATTTATCTCAGAGTTTTGCCTGTTTGTTTTCATAAACCCAACACACCCATTGAGTAATTGGTGATTAATTTGCAGCACTTTAATTTTTCTTTACATGTACAGTGTTAAGAGTGTGAGAGCAGCTGTAAATCTCAGGGAACAGTCAACCTGCCAACGGAGCTGTTGCACTGTAACTTTGCAGCAAGAGCCGCCTTAGGAAACTACAGATGCTTTTCCAACTCAAATGAAAACATCCTGTCCAATTAAGACATGTAACATCAAGGAATATAGAAATCTTGCAGGGTCCATACCCAAGATTTACCATGTCTAATTGGAATTTTACTGGTGTTCCTGTAGCTTAACTAGTATAGCATGACGCTAGCAAAGCCAAGGTCATGGGGTTGATTCCCAGGGAGTGCTTGAGCAGGGTTGTGCGCCATTCAGAATTGAATTGAGAAAGTTTTGTGGTAGCAAAAGGGATGGGGAATTGTAATTACAATGGGACTATTAACTCAAAGTAATTCTGAAATTAAATACTGCCATTTGTCATTAGAAAAGACGATCAAGACAAACTTTGGATTGACAAAGCCTTGTTTGAAAGTAGACGGGTGTGTTGTGTTGAAGCACAATTCAATCAATTCCTCTTCATTTCAATTCATTTTGCAGAATTTGTTGTGGTACTGAGAAAACATACAATAGCACGGATGAATGAAGTCAGTTTGTATTAAAATTATCTGCCAAATGCGTTTTTGCAAGGAATCAATTATTTACATTTATTCATTTAGCAGATACTTTAACTCAAAGCATGGGTTTTATGAATTATAGTATAATTCTATTGACATGGATAAGAAAAAAACTCGAATAACCACATTAGCACATTCACGACTCCTAAATCTATTTGCATAAAATTGCATTTGTTGCATTGCCAACTGTCTTGAAATAAAACTGCTTAAATTGGAAATCTAAAATTTCTGATTGGCAAGCTTGACAACGTACTTGAGACTGTGACTGTAATTCTCTCAATTTATGCATTTGGCAGATTGGCTTTCATTTCAAGATACATAATTTATCTTCCAAGGAAATCAAACCGTAAGTCAGGCATTGTTGGTACTATATTCTATCAAGCTGAGCCACAGGAACGCTTTATGATCCAGCATAAACATTATCCTAGATTTTTACATTCGACATGAGTTTTGCTTGCGTTTTTAAAGACTGTTCTACTTTGTATTTACTGTATTACCCTGAGTAAATGTTCCTTCAGCCGTTCAATAAACTTCAATAAAATATCTCATGTTGTCTCAGAGTTGAAGACAAGTGGAATTGATGGAATGGAAAAAATTCTAGATTGGAGCTGAGTGCAAAAGATAAAGACATTTGTAGCAGCACTGGACACCAGACGCTGAAGAATTTGGCAGGACTGGATAGGCTTCCCCATGGAACATAAATCAGTTTGAAAGAGGGGGACCGCAATGTGAGCACTTCCCATCTTTTTGGCATTCCTTCTGTTTTTCGAGCCCATGTAAATCATCCTCAAGACAGGCTCGGGCTGCAGATGTGTGGCCCATTGGTTCCATCACAGCTGGAGTCTGGGGTCCAAATCCCAAATGATCCGTAAATAGGAATCTCCCTCGGATCACGCCGTGATGTGGCATGGGAGGGATTGTGCTTTTCCACTGCAGGTGTCGTCACTCCGGTCTCATTGTCTCTCACCAGCTGAGATTTACAGCCCTTGAACGGCACTAAGAAGCCTCATTGACGCTGCGTTACTGGAATGCAGCTCCACGCTGAGGGAGGGCCTCCGTGATGAGCTTTACAAGGTGTACAGTTGATGTGGGTGATTGAAAGGCAATGAATGACTACAGTGTGCTTATCTCAGTAGTGGTAGTGTGAATTCAGAGGGGATACAGGCGGTGAAAGTGATTTTACCAAGTGCTGCATGTTCCTGGATCAACATATTTGTAAAAGCCTGGAACAACGTTCCAATCAACCAATCAGATTTGAGGGACAAGTTTACTCTTTATGTAAAGTTTATGCTTACAACCAAGGTTGTTGGTTTTTCCCCTATCATTTCCTTCTGATTAGGGGATTTATGGATAAGTATATACAGTATATATATATATATATATATATATATATATATATATATATATATGAGCCATTTACTATATTGATTATTGTTCATAACATGAAAATGTTTTCTTTTCAGTATCAGGTAGCATTTTGATATTGGTGTTTCCCTACAGAATTCACATTCCACCGGTTTTCCTCCAAAATCTGTGAAAAATATGCAGAAAAAGTCTGGAGATTTAATATCTCAGTGATCAAGAATGTCTTAAAAGGGTCATATCATGTGGAATCAAATTTTCCTTGATCTGTTAAAAAATTTTAAAGAGAGAGAGAGTATAATGGACTCAATGTAACAATGTAATTTCAGAACATCCTCTTACGTGGAAAAAGTCTTGAGTCCAAACATTATAAGTGGAACTCTAAAGGAAATGACCCCTTTAAGATCTTAGCCATTTATATTACAGCTTGCCAGTGATCTGTTTTTAACATTCAAGTCTATTACAATAAGGAGCTAGAGAAAAAAAGAACAATAATATGAGATGTACATATCTATAAGCAAAACCCAAGACAGCAGGCGAAGAATATGAAGGTGTTTCTAGAGCTACTAATTAAAAGTTTCCCTGAGGAACAGAGAGCAGTAGCCTGCTGTCAGTCAGACTCCATTATATAGAAGCTCCAAGAAAACGAGATGAAACTCTGGAGGATGGAGGTGTATTTTCTGTAGAAGCCACAGCGGGCTGAACCTCAACCAATCTGCCACACGGTCTAGCTGCAGTTATCCCACCGCGGACTAGACGCCGAGTAGCAGAGCTGTAAATTACAAACTCCAGGAGACCATTCATCCTATCTGTGGTTTGACTGTTTACTTGCAGGAGTGTCGTACATAACACCACAAACTCATTCTGACATATGCTGAGTTGTTTGACTTAAATAGCTGCGATGTCTATATTTTAATCTGAAAAATTAGTAAAAGTCTGATCACTTCTAAAACGTTTTCAAGTTGCACGTTTATTTATTATAATATGAAATGACAACTGTGTAAAGAAAGCCTCGCCGCGCCGTGCCACATACTGTGTCTCTTTATTATGAGACACACTTGTAGCTAGGTGGCTTCCAGCAACAGGGTGGGAAAGGAAGAGGGAAAGAACTTCCTGCTATGAGCCAGAAGTGTGTTGTCCCAGGAAACACACTGAAGCCAATTACATCCTGAGCAAGAGAGCACACACAATGCTCTGACCTGCGCAACTGTTTGTCTGGTAACCCTTGGCAACACCAACATGCAATATGTCATCGCTCTCTGGCCAGCTTTCCGCATCTGTCAACACAATGTGGCGCATCAGCTCCGCGGAACATTTGAAGTATTTGGAAGACAGATGAGTTGCACATTAAAAAAAGCAAAAAACATTTTACTCACCCTCAAGCCATCCTAGGTGTATATGACTTTCTTTTTTCTGACGAACACAATCAGAGATATTTTAATAAATATCCTGACGCTTCCAAGCTTTATAATGGAAGTGAAGGGAACAAACGAGTATGAGCTGAAGAAAGTACTTCCATCCACATCCATCCATCATAAACATGTATTCCACATTGCTCCGGGCTGTTAATAAAGACCTTGTAAAGTGAAGCGATGTGTTTGAGTATGAAAAATATCCATACGTAACAAGTTATGAAGTAAAATATCCAGCTTCCGCCAAACTGCCTGCCGTATTCAACTTACGAAGAAAGTGTAAAATGATGTGGCGCAAGCTTTTTACGTAAGTTGAATAGTGATGGCGTAGGACGCAACATAAGCTTTTTGAATTGCTTCATATGTTTAATATGGAAGGCGGTCTGGCGGAAACAAGATATTTTATTTCATAACTGGCTAAATATGGATTTTTTTTTTTTTTTTACAAATCACTTCGCTTCAGAAGGCCTTTATTAAGCCATGTGGAGAATGTTTATGATGGATGGATATGGATGGAAGCCCTTTCTTCAGCTCATACTCGGTCCCGTTCACTGCCATTATAAAGCTCGGACGCGTCAGGATATTTATTAAAATATCTCAGATTGTGTTCATCAGAAAGAAGAAAGTCATATACAACAAGGATGGCTTGAGGGTGAGTAAATCTTGGGGTAATTTTCATTTGAAAGAGAACTATTTGAAAGTATAAAAGTGTCCTAAGGAAATGGCGAGTGTTTTAGCTCAGACCCTTGACTCTACGGAGCAACTGTTGAGTGATCTTGACGTTTGTGTTTTGTTGTGTTGAACACAATTCACTCTGTTTCCCATTAGAGAGTGTAGAGGGCAAATAGCATATCTCAACAGAGTTATCCTGCGGAAATAGAGCTTGCTATCTGGACAAATATACCAGCAATAGGGCTCAAGCCTTTGGCGTGATTTGAAATGTCTCCAGCTAAAAGCTTCCCTTACACAGGAAGGATTCACCAGTTTCCAAAAAAATATGTTTTTCTGTATTCTTTTACTCAAAAGAAAAACATTTTCCACTCTGAAAGCGAAATGCTGACGTGAAGTGATGAAATTAAAGCTAGTGAGAAAATATTTGATGTCTGCAACACGGTGGGATGGAGTGAGGTTTTTATCCAATGAGATTCCAGTATGGGCGAAATACCAGTAAAATAAGGTCAAACTTTATTTCAAATGGTGCACTTTAGACATTCTACAAACTATAAGTAACTTTGCTAGACTGACTGCTTAGTATCTGCTAACACTTTATTTCGATGCTCCCCAATTGTCTCAACTTCAACCCTTTTTCACCTAACGTAACAGTCTACTAATACTAGTTATTTGACATGTAGTTGCAAAGTTACTTATAGTTAGTAAAGTGTCTAAAGTGGACCATCGAAATAAAGTGTTTCCAAATATAAAAACATTTAACAATCAACTTTTCTGCAGATGTAACCCAAGGCTGATGGAAAAAAATGAACAAATAATCTAATGACCACTGAACCTACAGTATCTGCATTTACCATCCATATGCGATTCATTTCAGTATGAAACAACTTTATTGAAATATATAACATACGGTATTTAAATGCATTGCAAATGTTTCATTTTACTTGCACAACATCTAAACCGCAAATACACATCAATGATCCCAAACTTGTTTTACAGACAGAAATCTGATCTTCTAGATGGTATAATATGCAGAATAGTAATTGTGGCTTGAAATTGCCTCTGCCTTCTGACAGTATGTGGGCCACCCAGCGGGAGAGCGCGACTCTGCAGCCAATGACAGAAGACCTTCATCCATCATTTCCTCCCCATTGGCAGCCATTGTGCAGATGTAGTCATGATTGGACTGCATTCATTTCTGCGTTCACTGCAAATGCGGCCTTTGATGTTTGTTGGTGCGGTGAACTTGTAGGTAACAGCAGTGTTGGGGAGGCTAGTTTGAAACTGTTAGCTAGGCTACAGTCAAGCTAAATGTTAGCTGTTCTAGCAGCTGTGAAAGGAATTTGGGGTTATTGACTAGAATAATATCATAAAGTGGGTATTGGTAAAGGAATCCGATCATCTGTGTGTTTCTAACCCTGGCTTGATCATGTGGCGGCACAAAAGGCTTTTTGGCGGCATGTGCATTGTGTTAAGTTATGAAGCATGAATTGTGTTTGTGTGCCAATACTGTATGTGTAATCCAAAAAAGTGTGTGTGTGTGTAAGAGAGAGAGAAAGAGAGAGAGCACAAAATGTGTCCATTTACTCTAGCATTCATTATTCCACCTTTTCTCTGTCTAGCTCAGGGTGGTCCTGCTTTTAGCCAGAGCGCTATCACATATGCAGGCCAAAAAGATTCAAACCTGCACTGCAAAACCAACAGAAACACATACACAAGTAGATATTGACTCTCAAATACATAACTATGTAGGACCCTTTAACCCCAAAATACATGTTTACTTCTGAGCTGCTGTTGTGGTTGCCCACTGAAAGAATGTTAGCATGGTCAACATACTGTGTATGTTGCAAACAAAACTTAGACATATGATGTGCTTAAATACTTAAGTTATGCTATTACCATGGTAATACCATGGTGTTCTTTGACTATCTTAGAGTACCATGTAAAAACCATAATTTAAGGAAATAAGTTAATGGCCGATACTGTTATGAGGATGGCTGATGACAGATATATTACTCTAAATAAATAATCCAATTTAATAAATGAGACTTAAATGGATTAAATTAAATAAAGACTTTTTTCTGTTTCATTTATTACTATTAAAATGTTTATTTTGTTTTGATCCCATTTATTTTGTTTATTTTCTTGTTCATTATGGTTATTGGCGTCTCAAAATACCAAAATGGTCAAATATGGGCTGATTTATTTGCCTGGTCTATACAGTATATTCATGTCATTCATTCAGTATCATAGTAAATATCCATTTTTACCATTTGATATCCATACTGTTCTGTGTAACAATGCTGCCACAGAACCATTTTATTCAATTTTAGTATTTCACAGATGATGTTTCATTTTCCCAAAACAAGTGTATTTCAAGAGTGACATCATCACAGAACCTGAAAACTGCCGGAAAAGCTTTGGCAAGAGTTTCAACCCCTGGGATGAAACACCGGCACAGACATCCAAAAAGAGATTCAAATAATACCCAAAAGGCCGATCGCAAATATACACTGACTGACAGGGGATTCAAAACATAAATATTAGTCGGGAAACAAGCAGAAGGCCAAAGCAAGCAGACCCTTCCACCAGAAAATGGACCACCTCTCCTAACCAGCCTCTAAACCCAGGATATATCGTGTTTTCTCTGAACTCCCATAAAGCCAAACAAAGCCTTTTGGCTCATAAGTCATGTGTGTTTTGAATTATGAGCTCAACAAAACAAAATCCCTAAAACATGGAGCTCTTTGCCCAGAGGACTGCCGATACACTGGGGTTTGGATTTTGAAATCCCAAAATACATCCCTTTTGTGTTTTCTTTGTGTTGTTCTGTTTTTTTTTTTTTTCTTCGCCGCAAGAGCACAAGCCTGCGACCCTACAGTTTTGGTTTGTCAAACAATGCTTGTGGTTTAGTGGATGTTTTTAAAATGACTATAAATAAATGAAATGAATATTAAAGGCTTGTTCTGTAGAAGACAAAAATAGCATAAAAAGTCAATAGCAAGTAAGTGCATAAATATTATAGAGCCATTGTTATATATATATATATATTAGTAGAATAATTGTTTTGCTCATATCTCTAAGTGTTAAACTACTGTGTATATCTTGTGTTGGGGAGAGATGAGGCACAACTAACGGGCAAAAAATCCCATAGACTTGCACTGAAAGAGAGAGTTTGGAGCAGAAAGCCTGAAAACCCAAGCAACCACATAGCAATGAGCTAACAACCATTTAGAAAACTTTGCAACCATATAGCAACGCCTTGGCAACCATCCACAACAACCTAGCATTATTGTGGCTCTTAGTTTCTTCTGAAATCCAGTTGTCTTTTCAAGAAGTAGCAATGGCAAATCGTAATACACTACAGATTTTGTGCTTTTTGTCCTGATACAAATGTCTCACAATCATTTGAATCGTTTGTCCTGAGAGAGCCATCAAGTCACTTGACAACAGGGTCCCGCAGGGGTATCAGGAGATGTGTGAGTTTCCATGCGATCAGGTCAGAAGCAGCTCTGAAGGACTGACCAGCAGCCCACCTGCTTCCGATTAGCAGCTCAAATTCACTCCTGCTCTCTCTCTCTCTCTCTCTTTCTCTCTCTCTCTTGTTCCCCCTTTTTTTTATCTCTGCCTGTTTTCATTTTTCTGGCTTCATTTTCTTTTCATTTAGGAAAAAGGATCACAGGTTTAGTTTTTTGTGATTTGAACATTTTCATTTCCTGTTTTTGACAAATAACTGTTGATATTTTTTAGGCACATTGGTAACACAAGGTCCTAACCAATTTGTCCACAAACTGCAAGACAAAATTAGTGCCAACAAGAAGATATTTGATTGTGTTATGAGTAGCAGGATTATGGACCAATCAGATTTCATAGTACGTGGGGCTGTGCTCATTTACATTTATGCATTTTGCAGGTACTTTTATCCAAAGTGACTTACACTGCATTTAAGGAAAGCACTGTCTGTCTAAGTACCACATTTGAATTTGAATTTACTCTGTGACCGTTAAAAAAAAATTGTTCTATATAGTGTGAATATGGATAGTATGAATGTAATTTGGAGTACTACATTACTGTCACATGACCTACCAGCGTCAGTTGTGTCGCTTCAATGCCATTCATAAATCCTCTCCCATGGCCTCATGGGATAGTAAAGTGATCATCGAATGTGCACTTCAGAGTCTCAGCAGAAGTAGTAGTTCATCCGGGGACTTTTTGCCTACTGTTTTTTTGAATACTACACTCTAAAACAACAAATGCTGGGTTAAAAACAACTCAAATTGGGTTAAATATGGACAAACTCAGCGGTTGATTTAAACGTTTAACCAGCCTGCTGGGTAGTTTTATTTAACTCAACTACTGATTATTACTATATGTCAGGCTTAATCTTAACACAAAATTGGTTAAAAACATAATTACTAGAGGCAACAATAATAATCAAAACGTGAACATTAATTAATAAGAAATTTGATAAATGTTTATTATTTAATTATTATTTATTAAACTTAATAAATGTTTATTTTATTAATAAATGTTCATTTTCAACCTATTTTGGGTTCATATTAAGTAAGCAATATAATAAGCAAAAGTTGAGTTTAATAAATCTACCCAGCAGGGGCACGTTTCCCAAAAGCATCGTTAGCCAACTAACATCGCGAGTTCCGTCATTACTAACATAGTTCAACGATTCAGTGTTTCTCGACATCATAGTTCAGACAAACATTCGCAAACTGCATCGCAAACTTGTGTGGTTGGAACGACAGCTCTCGAGTTGTGGTTAGAAGCATAGTTTCTTGTTTTTATGACATGTGGACTTAATAAATCATTATCTTGAACAAAATAAGCAAGCTGACATTAAGTACATATCTTATATTTCAAATCTTGTATGTCTTATGTTTCAAATGTATACAAATGTCATTTACATATTTTAGCTCAAGCTCCGTTTTTGAAGTGCGCATGTGCGAACGTAAGAACGAGCCAAATCAGGAAATAAAGCAAAATAACTGAGAAAAATGAGATTTAGTTCTCAAACTCCATGTCCGTAATTTACAGCAAAATATCTAAAATATTCGATCTCAAACGGATTCATTCAAAGAAGTTATTACTCCACCAGCTGCGTGACATCATTCACCAACGTGGTTGAACGACATTTTTGTGACAGTACGGTTTCGGGAAACAGTCGTGACTAGCTACTTGATTTGTTCAACGACGCATCATACTACGGTAGTGAAGCAGCAAGTTGCGTTGTTGTACAAGAAACGCACCCCAGGTTGGGTCAAACATTTAACCCAACTGCTGGTTCAAAACAACTCAATCGCAGGGTTTGTCCATATTTAACCCAGCTTGGGTTATTTTTAAAAAGTGTATCTATTCGAACATGCTACTCCGTAGGTGTACTGTTTTCGCACACTATATAGGGAAACATTCGATTTCAGACAGTGCTTTTCCTGGGAATCGAACCCATGACCTCGGCATTGTCTGAGCTAGATCGTTTTTCCCCCTTTTTTGCTTAGTGTGACACTGCAGCAAAGGAAACCAGTACCTGATAAAAAAAAGGTTTTTTTTGTGAAAAAAAATGTCTGAGCTACTAAAATGAAAATTGTTCCTGAAACACACGAGGAACTGAGAGTCTAGCAGTCATTGTTTTCTGCCGGAGGACCCGAGAGGTTTTATGACATCACCCTTTTGCACAATTCTTTCATCAGACTTATGGTCCGGCAACACCACTGAGAAACCCACAGCTGGTCCACAGACCTCGAGCAGCTCTTCATGGTAGCCCAGAAATCTGCTCACGGTTCCTGTTAGTCTGCTCACATCACAGCAGGCCAAAAACACTACGACCCGGTGGACCACAGTGGAACAATGCAGAGAGATCCAACGGCAAGACAACTCCAGCCGTCTGCTCTGTGTCAAGGGCTGCGATGCACGTCTGGATTAATTAGCTTCCACCCACGGGTTAATTTGCTTATGTTTAGTCAACGACAAAGTTTTGTAAACTACATTTTAGTGCAATTGCTGTTAGAAGTTTGTGCATTAATCTGGAGCGCAGAATGCCTCGTGTCTATTTTTAAGTCTTTGACTGAACTTTGTGTTGGACGAGGAATTGAGTTAATTTGGTATTGATTTAATCACAGCACAGTGAAAACCTCCTGCCTGCTGAAGGCATATTTATGCACAACAAAAATGAAAGTTTTCAGATAAGCAGAATTCTCATCTTAGTGTCCAAGTCTACAAATGTTGTAAGTGAAATCTTATGTGAAATCTTAGGAATGCTGAGGGTTGTCACGGAAATTTTCGACTTTCATCAAAGGAGATTTTTTCACTCTCCCCCTTTTTAATATAAAGTTTAAATACTGTCACTCTAAGATTGATTTGTGATACATTCAGGGATATATTATATGCAATGGCACATTTAACTCTTTTAACCACTAGTTTTCTAAGTGGCTTTGTATCAAAAACATGATCATTTACAGTAAGTGATGATCTTTCTGAGGGATCTGTGCAGATTAATATTTCAAAATATTTTCTTGACGATAAGATCTGGTTACACCACTTCTCACAATCACATACCAAGCTATCAGTAGCTCTGAAACTTCTCTTAATCTTTAAGGTCTTAATGTTCAAAACAGTTTATGAAAGATAAAATGTGTCAAAACACTTTTTATGCACTTGATTTTTGAGGAGGCGCCAGTATTATATACAACTATTTTGGTTACAGAATTTCCTATCTGAAATCTTGATTAGACTAATCGAATGAAAAAAAAAATAGCAGAATCAATAACAATAATTATGCGTTTTTCAAAAATGCATGTCATTTTTGGAAAGTTTGCATTTAAAATTCACCTTTTGTGTGATGATAACTGCATCACTATTGACAGCTGAGAGATTTTCCTATCAAATCATTCATAGAATTTATTGACAATAACAGCAACATTGTCATTTTAAACAATAGACTTTCTGTTCTCTCATTAAGAAGTTCTTGCCATGGAACTAAATTCTTCTATTCTATTCGATCCTTTATTCGTAAAGTATATGCTGATATTTAATGCATTTTCAAACAGCAAAGGTTGTTTTAGAAGTGTCTGCGAGTGAAGTAAAGTGAGATCTTTATCTAATGGTGCACAATGCAATAAAATAAAAATTAACTGTACAACATTTTAACAATGTTTTTTTTTTTCCTCCATCTGAAATGTGATGATAATGGCTTTTTGCTCTGCATGTTTTTGCAAGTTTGCCAAGAATTGTATAGAACACACAGTGCATCAGAGCCGGAGGAATCTATCTAGATAACATTCCTATCATCCTGTGAATGCTACACCTAATTTCCCACAAATACCTGCCTTGCCTACTTCATTCCACAGAGTAGAATGGAAAGTCTTACTCTTAATTATGAAGCATTTGATCAAAGCAAGTCAATTCGTACCAGATGTAACAATCTCTTTGAAACTGTTTGAGACAAAACTTTTGTCCTGTCTTTTTTTTTTTTTTAGATTCTGTCACAGACCTCATTTACAGCTTCATCATCAAGCCTTCCTGTTCGGCTCTACATTGTGGCGTGCAAAAGCGCACTGTGAGAAAACAGCTTCTGTCAGTCATCTGTCATATCATGATGGTGCCCTCATTCTCCATTCATGGGAACGAACTTTTATTTATAACCACAGGCCTACTGACACATATTAATCTGCCGCGTAACAATGTTCGCATATGCGTGACGGCCATCTGTCAGGAGTGTTTAATATCTATTCACACATTTTTAATTTGCTTTTTGACTTTGCCAAGTGCCAACAACCTCATCAAATAGAGCCTTTGCTGACAGCTTGATGCTTTTGTTATGGAGTCGTGCTTAACACGGCATGGATGGAATAGAGGAAATCTTTTTGCGACAGTAAATGTGACAGACCAAAAGAACAGCAACTTATTATGAACTATAAACTCGTAGATGTTGATAAAACACCTGCAGGAGCCCGTATTATTTTAATATTGAGAGGAATCACTGGATCTGACGGAGTTCAAAATAATGCATATTTTCTTCCTTTAACTGGGGAAACTTACTTTCCATCTGGAAACAAGCAGTTTACTTTCAACTCGCCAAAACAAACAACGAAACCGATGTAATCGTTCCTTCAATCTGATAATGACACCTGCCTTGCAAAAACACGACAAGCCTTTTCTCTCCCTCCAGAATGTTTCCTTCCACAGAATGGATGTTGAAAGGCACTTCCAAACTCAGTTACACCCTCCCATTGAACTGAACGGAACTATACGGACTCTATTTGGTAGCCTGTAGGACACGTGAAAGATTTCAAGCTAAATTTGTTGCAAAAAAACAGGTTGGAAAATCAGATGATTTTCATTTAACTAAATGTGAGGAAATCTAATCAAATGTCTCAGATCTAATCAAACTATTACTGTTGTAAGAGCAAAGATAAGGCCTATAGAATTATATAATAGGCTTCATGTGGAAACATGGACACATTATAGTCAGGTGAAATGTTATTTCTGGTTAAATTTAGTTCGTTTTTCCTGAAGTATTCCTAACATCAAATGTGCGAAGAAACCAAAGTTGCTGTCTACACTGATGTAGATATTTTAAATTAGAATGAATTCAGTTTATTCAGTGCATTGAAAAAAACTTTTTGAATTGTTGCAGGTTGGATATGAAAGTTCATTCGTTTGTAAATAAGAGTTGCTGATGAGAAAATGAAATACATTTATTGATTACATGAAAAATCGAGCTGAAAATGGACAAACTCAGCGATTGGGTTGTTTTAACCCAGTGGTTGGGTTAAATGTTTAACCAATGTGTGTATAGGTAGTTTTATTTAACTCAACTATTGTTTAAAAATTACTGTATTGCTTATTTAAAATGAACCCAAAATATGTTGGGAATTGGAAATTGGAAATTGTTTATTAATAAATGTTCACCTTTTGTTTATTATTGTTACTTCTAGTAATTATGTATCAAATTTTTTCATTTCAAAACTATTTTGGGTTCATTTTAACCCAGCCATATAGTCATTTTTAAACAATATCTGGGTTAAATAAAACACCCAATAGCTGGGTTTGTCCATTTTCAACCTACCTTGGGTTGTTTTTAACCCAGAGTGTAAAATTAAAGAAGACGAATATGTTGATTTGCATTCATTGGTATTACTTCTGGAACTAAGTTGATGAATTCATCAAGAAAAAAGACTGAATGAAACCAAAGGCTGACAATTCATTCAAACAAACTGTGTATGATCTGCCTAATCTAACAAAAACTATTATGTTACCTTCATGCTTTAATTAGATTTCATTGTGCATATTTTTTTACCTCTCAGTCCAATCTTTTAAACATTTTGTGAAGTCCAAAAATCTGAGGCCACTAAACAAATGGCATTTTCTAATTTAAATCACTTTTTCCCATCACAAACTAGACCAGCATTACAATTTGAGTGTTTTCAAAATCCAAAAAATGTATTTCCAGGTTTGAATGAATAGTGTGATCTCAGATTAACTAAACACGTTAAAATAAGAAATTGGATTGATATATTTTCATATTTGAATATAGCATCATTATAAAATTTTTTCCTGTCAAAGAACCATCAATGACTCACCGACACACTCGTTCGCCTCTCTGGCCGTCGCGCGTTGCCACGGCCGGTCGTAGTGGAACGGCTTACACCTGTCACACTCCGGTCCCGCCGTGTTGTGCTTGCACTCACACACTAGGTTCCCTTCCCGGTCCTTTACGCACTTTGACGCGTGCCCGTTACACTTACACCGACCGCCGACCTGCAGGTCAGACACCGCGTAAAAATACGAGTCCCTGGCGAGCTCCGAGTCATCCTCATTCTCATCCCCGAACGTGTGCAGCCGGTTGAAGGTCACTTTGATGTCGGTGGCCGTGACCCAGTCCTGCAGGACGGGGGAGTTGTCGAAGTCATGCGCGGAAGGTCTGCCGTCCAGCGTGCTGAAGGCGATGAGGCCACCTGTTAACGGCTGCATGTCCGTGTGAGAGTCCGTGCAGATCGCTTCCTGCTCGTTCTGCTTGGTGATCGCAGCTTTGCTCGGCTTGTTGTACATTTTCTTGCACTGGGTTGAGTAGAACTGAAAGGGCACCCAGGTTTTCCCATAATCCATGGACTTGAAGATGGCCATGGATTCAGGACGAGGAGAGCAGAACTGGAGGCTCACGTAGGTCACCTCGAACTTCTTCCCCAGGGACAGCGTCAGAGTCACATTTTGGGGGTATTGCACGTAGTTCTCCGACTGCCAACAGGTGAGGTTGTGAGGGTTGTTGAGGTCTGTCAGATACGCGGGTGGATGGGTCTTCTTGGGGTCCGTGGCGTCGCAGATGTTGCAGTCCCTCGATCTTTCCTCGCCCTTCTCGGTCACCACGCAGTACCGCGACGCCGGAGAGCCGCAGGTGCTGGAGACGCGCACGTCCTTCCCGAACGCGGAGTTCACAAAGTCGGGGATGCAGCGTCTGGGGTTGCCGTTCTCGTCGTAACACGGGTCCGGAGGGGAGGACTGAGCCGCGAACATACTCATTCCGTATCCACCACGAGCACCAGCCACCATCGCGGTGATGGACACCACGGAGACGCACGTTACCAAAATCCTTATCATTGCAAGCCCTGGTCCTCAGTGTCCCTGAAAGTGCACTGAACAGAAAAGAATCGTTTTGCATTTAGTTTTGCAATGCAATATGCAATCTAGCATGGAGTTTCCTACATACTATGTTGAAAGTGTGTGAAAGTTTCGTGCGTAATTATAGGCGACTTTTCTTAAAGACAAATCCACAAAGTGCACTATACCTCAGAGAGACTGCTTTACTCGGGTGGAGAAGTATGGCAAACCCGTCTAAAAAAGAAATTATAGGGTACTCTCGCTTTCTTTTCTCTCTCCCGGATGTGTTGTAATCTCTTTCCCACTTTCAACCAATATGAAACAGAAAACCTGCTATTACTTTCCAAGTCTCCCTTTCTTCTTCTGCCTAACTCATTCACACCTCTGCCTCTCTGTGACTGAGTGTCGCTGCTCAGCCCTTCTCTCTTTCTGCGGCTCTGCCTGTATTCAATAGGAAGGGGGTTCAGTCATTCGCCATTCTCTCTGTGCGCCTGCATGCGTAAAGCGCTTTATTGCACAATGGCATTCTTACGCACGTTTATCTAGTTGCATTTTGAGTTATTCATAATTAGAGGGGAACTTTTTACTATACTTTAAGTCTTGAAAATTTAAACTTAAAACCGGTTTATTTGTGCGCGCTGACTGCGGTTGTTGTTTTATGGGGAAAAAAATTGAAAATACAGATACTAAATTATCTTCTTATGAAAAAGTGCAAAGTAGAATTTCCCCTGACTAACACCTTTTTTTAGAAATGGGAAGTTTGTAGATAAGAATGGGGGCAAGCTCAAAATAGATCAATTCTGGCTAATATCAAAACCTAAAATTATTATTAAAAAAAGAATTAGTGACACGGCTCATTACAACTAAATGAAAATATAACTCAAGTTAATTTTAATTTAAAGAACGAACCACATACTAAAACATCAGACATTATACAGTGCAATACATCTGAAGCCAAAAGAAAATGCAGATCTTGAAAATTGCGTGCAATTTGCAATTTTCCAGCTGCACAATTGCAAAGTTGTACATTGCATATTATAAACCCAAACCCCTTTTTACAGGATTCTCCGTTTAATCTGAGAAACGGAAATAAATAGCATATGCACATCATAAATGTACATTAAATTCCAGACGCAGTTGTGATTACGCAACTCTTGGCCACCCAGCGCGCCCCGTACGCGCTTGATGATTCACAGTTCCTCACCGTGAAGAAACAGCGACACCGTGTGGTAGAGGGGAGAATAGTCTGACTCGCCAGAGGTCTCTCTTCACTTACTCTCTTTACTTGCCTTTTTTAAAATATATATTAAGATTAATTGATTGGTTTGAGCACTATTTTGTCAAGCAAAAAAGAGTTTTTGAAGTGGAGCTATTCTTAATAGACGTTTCACTTCTGCTGTAGTCTTTCTCCCAGTTGCATTCACTCATTTTCCAAAGTTGTCTTGAATGTCGAGTTGTCTATACAACTGAAAATTTTGAGAGAACATCAAGTTGACTTCATAAACTGATGTTGATCTCCTAAAATTGTTTTGTCGCCATTATGGTGATCGCTGTTCCCTTTGGTTGGGCACTTGGAACTTCACATATTTAACTATAATTCCCTAATTGATGCAGTGATGTAACAAAGAATGTGGTTTCAAAGGAAGAGAGGTAATAAACACGCTGCTTTTTTAAGATGATCCAACTTCTCATTAAATCCCTTACTACACTTGAAAAAATGCTGGGTTGCTTCAACCCAAATATGGGTCAAATATGGACAAATCCATCTGTTGGGGTTTAAATTTATAAAAATAAAAAAAATAAAAAAGCGATTTGGGGTTGTTGAAACTACCTAGCATTTTTAGCGTGTAATCTACATTTCATGATTTATGCTCTGAATAGTATTGTTAATATCATATTGTAGGTAAAATATCAAACATTTAAGAGGGATGATTTCCCTATAGAAGATATCTTGTGATTGACCTTGCTTGAGTCACACTCAGCATGCAAACACAACAATGGTAACCATTAAATAAATTTTTTTAATTAATAAGACTCTGATCATTACAATCAGTTTAATTTGCAAAGACATTTGCCACTTTCAACGGAGTAAAAATTTTATGTTACGCCACTGGATGTAAACGTACATAGTAGTGGATGCTCCAAATGTTGACATCCACCTAATATGATTAAAATGTTGATATTTTTAGCAGGCTACAGAGTGCATGATACTTCCACAGCAGCTGAAGTGAAGTGAAGAACATTTAAAGATTATGATGTGTTGTGTTCAATCAGCGGAAGTACAGGTCCATTGAAAGCTGGTCACTTTAAAGTCATCATTCTTATGTGTCCTCATAATCTTTAATCATGATAACTTCCTCTTCCTCTTGCAGCGACATCTCTTCTCTGATGATGAGTTTACTGGCATGAGGGCGGGGCAACCTGTCACTCGCATGACATCACAGCAATCGCAAACCACAACCATCCAATCAATCCCCCATGGACAAAATCAAGTCCCGCCCTACATTTTTTCTTGTTCGAGAAGCCGTTTCACAGATATTAGTTATAGGGAAGTAAAGACTATTACGACTTCGGTTTCATGCCGAAAATTGACAAATTCATAAGCATGTTCATCTTTTAAATCACTCAGTTGAATCACATGTGCTCTTTTTGTTTACCGGCAGTAGATGAATGTCATTTTTTTCCAGTTTTCTCGCCACTGTCCTTGGTGCTGAAGTGACGGACAAGCTGGAATAAAATCATCATCACAGGTCTCAGAAAAATAGCAGGTTTCCCATAATTACTATAGATTTGTCTTAATATTCTCTGGAACTGCGGCTGTCTAGCACATCATTATACAGACTTGGTGTGTCGTGGGTTGCTTCCCACTTACGTGGTATAAGACTACTTCAGATTTTTCCATCAGTGTTGGGTTTCATTCGATTCTCGTAGGCACAATGGACTTTTATGATGACCGCCGACGATGACTCACACAGGTGAAGAGCATGAATGCAGAACTTAGGTCAGTTTAAAACCACTGAAACAGGAAATGCATGTGCATGCAAGTCAGTTTTCTCATGTCCTCTTTTTCATCAAGGTTAACTTCTTATTTTATCTCTTTTGTTGCAATGTCGTAACTCTGACTACACCGGGTGGAAGTTATTAGTTACGTGACGCAAACCAGTTATTTAGTTCCCAAGTGCAATGAAGAGCAGGTGCTGGTATTGTGGTTATCAATGTAACTGCAACATTTGAGAAAGTAAAAAGCATGATAGTCCCCCATCAAGCACCTTATCATCTCTTTTTGACGTGAAATGCGAATTAGACATACAGTAGTGAAATAAAAGCCACAAGTGAGGAGTTTTCTGAATGCAAAGCAGGGTTGTGGTATATGAATAGGAAGTAAACTGTTTCCTCACATACAAAGAGAGCTGTGTGTAAATATAACGGTGTACAAAATGTTTTCCCCTTTTGTGAAACCAACATTTGACTCATGTGTAGGGGGTTGCAGAGTCTTAGAAAGCAGACATGGTTGTATTTGTTTGCTAAAAAATGTGATAACATGTATTTTTATTAGGACTATATGTTGAAATATTTCTTTGTTTGTTTATTTGTTTGTTTGCAGTTTTATTTATTAGAGAAGACATGTCATTTCTCCAAATTTTGAATCAAATGATTTCAAAGATGTCATTGCCTTACTTTGTTGGTTGTAATGGAGCGCTCTAAAAATGGGATGTGACGTCAGCTATGTGGGCGGGGCTACACGCAGCTCATCTGTTATCTGTAAAGTGTGAATGAACTCAAGCGGATCTGCATCAGACAAACATGAGAGGTAGGTCGATGTCAAATGTTCTGTGAATTTTTTTTTAATCTCATGGTATAATTCTGCTTCCTGTGAACTTCAGTTATGTTGTCACGATTATTATAGCCTAACTTTTATTTTTGTGTAGGCCTATTAGCACGCTTTTAAGATCCAAAGTTTGAGAAGTAAAATAATTGCGATCCAAGTGTATTTATTGCCTCGGTCAAGATGGTCGAAAACATCTTGCTCATTATTGTTGACATTTTAATATAGTTATTCAAAATGCTTTTAGGCCTGTATTCATTTACAGTCATAATATTATATTAATATAATTAATTAATATTATATAAAACACTTACACTTAAAATATTTGATATATTTTGAGTATTTTTGTAAAGAAAAAAGGTGTTGCTCACAATCATTTTTGAAGAAAATTAGGAAAGATGTCAGCTATAATAAATGCCTTAAACAGGATTTCAAAAAAGAATCTAAGTAGTATATATACATGACTGAGCAAACAAAAGTATACATTTAAACAGCTTTTAATCGATACTGGAGTTTCGAAGTTTACATGCCTTAAAGGGTTAGTTCACCCAAAAATGAAAATTCTGTCATTAATTCCTCACCCTCATGTCGTTCTACACCCGTAAGATCTTCATTCATCTTCTGAACACAAATTAAGATATTTTTAATGAAATCCGATGGTTCAGTGACAATTAAAAGACAAGAAAAGGCCAATTCACACCGCACCGACAAACACCAACAAACAAGTTGGCCGTTGGATTTAGAATTCAATGAGGGAAAATGGGCATGTTAACACTGACCCAACAAACACCGACAAACGAGTCACAGAGAGTCAGGTGACCAGGTAAAATTGAGATCGACAACTAACGTTACATACGTGTAACCATGTAAACAATATTTTCAGACAAGTTTATTTGTTTAATAATATAGTATCATATATATTTTCATTGTATTAAAGTATTCAGGCAAACATAAAAATACTAACCTGAAATCCGATCTGATCCTTGCGTTGGGGTTGTATAGCTTACACAAAAAACAAAAAACTTTTTTTTTTTTTACCCATCAAAGGCATATATACAACCATTTGTAGCCAAACAAGCCAAAACAAATTCATTTAAAACTAAATTTAGGTTAAACCTGCGTTGCTCTCACGCTTATACTTCGCTCTTTCGGCACCAATCCAAATATTTCCATTTCGCAAAGTATTTGGATGGTTTAGGATACTTACTATTTATTATGTAAAGTCCTTCGCGCCCGTGTATTGATGGAAAAAATAAACCTCTTCACATGAGAATGATCTCTTGTTGAACGGACTATTTAAATTGAGCATTGTAACTTTTATATGTTTTGACTGTATTTTATTTTCTGTATTTTATTTTTACAATGAACAAACTGAATGTCACGTTTGTGGTGCTTTGTTGTCTGGGCGTGAGGCGCCGGCGCGATCAAACCTCAGTCTTTGCAAGGGACTTGCCTCATGTCAATGGTTCGCGGCCAGGTCAGATTATGTTTGTTGGTGTTTGTTGGAAAACCATACCACACTGACCAGACATTCCACGACCCAACAAACGCCGATTAAACATGTTCAGTCGGGTGAAAACGGAGAGACAGACGCCTACTCCAACAGACGTGGCCAGCGGTGTCACACCAGGCCAACAAACTCCAACAGATGTGATTGTAAGCGTTTGTCTGTGCGGTGTGAATTGGCCTTAACACTTTCAAATGCCCAGAGAGGTACTAAAACAGTTCATGTGAGTACAGTGGTTCAACCTTAATATTATAACCGACGAGAATACTTTTTATGCGCCAAAAAATAAAAATAATGACTTTACAAAAATATCTAGTGATGGCTGATTTCAAAACACTGCTTCAAAGCTTTACGAATCTTATGTTTCGAATCAGTGGACCGGAGGCCAAAGTCACGTGATTTCAGTAAACGAGGCTTGAGTTGTAAGTGATTCGCAATTTCAGTAGTCGACGTGACTTTGGCAGTTTGATACGTGAACCGAATCACTGATTCGAAACCAATGATTTTTGGGTGAACTAACTCTTTAAATACAGACATCATGTAGAGCCATTTGTGTTGGTTAAGACATGGGAGGAAAATATTTGACCATTGTCGTTAATAAGTAAAGATCAATGATCACAATTTGAATATTATGCAAATTTCAGGCTGAAACCTGTATCAGTAGGTGTTTGAAAATCCCATGTGGGTAATTCTTTAAGCCATTGTTGTCCTCAGTTCTGTTTCTGTAAAGATTTAATTGGTCAGTGATGTAAAACCAGAATGACCGCATCCTTTTTTGACCAATGTGAGATAAACATCTATTTGTTTGTTTTTGTTTATTCATCTACTTTTTTGAAACTCTTTATCTGCATTGTTGGCCCTGTAAATGAAGGATAATGCTATATTAGATATGCTGATTGTGATCTGACTATCTGTTACAGATAGTTACAGTTCCCTTTTCTTCAAAATGCAGTATCAAGCAGCTCATGTTTTGGGCTCCCTGAAAGTGTGATGTCCGGTTTAATTTGCACATGAAGGACATATAAAAACACAGCTAGGTGTGATGAGAAAGTTTTGAGCGATGTGGTCCTGTCTGCTCTGCACGCTAGTGAAAGGTGAAAAAACTGACAGTCTAAATATATCCGCTTAGCTACATTTAGCCACACATTTTTATGGCAGGAAACCAACAGGGTCTAGTGTTCAGTCTGTCTGCGTTCGAGAGAGAAGACAGCATTTCAATGTCTTGTCAGTAAAGTGCTTTTCTTCCTTTTATCACATAGGCCGACGTTCACACAGATGATCAGACTGAGGAAAAGAGGCTTCCTTATGAGCAAGATTGTTGTCAAGATTATTCAAATACCTTCTGCTCTCGCTCGAGGACTGGGATTATCACAGTTTCCCTGTTCCTTGAACAGCAGTTTTATGCATGATGGAAGGTAGGCTTGTTTAATGTAAATTTACCGAGTATTTCTCTTTTGTATGTTATATCTGTGTGGAAAATACAATAATAAGCAAAGAATAATTTATTGAAATGTACTGTTTTTAGGTAGGAAGAGTTTTTTTTAGTCTTATTATTCGAGCAATAAGTTTGTTAGTGCAGTTGTTCTCAGTTTGACATCCCAGCTAACAGTGAACATTCTAACGTTATTCTAACATTCTATAGAGAACTATAGCTAACGTTATGGCAATGTTCTCTCAATGTTATGAACAAACATTCTTTCAGTAACATTATTAGAACGCTAATTCAACATTATCTGTCTCTAATAATGTTCTCAAAACATTTGCACAAAAAAACTTTCAAAAGTAACATTCCCGTAATATTCGAAGAATTATAGAATAGAATGTTCCCTTAGCGTTTGCATAGCCAAGAAAAAAAGGGTTTTAGAACTTTTAAACTGGACATTTTGAACATTCAAAAATATTGTTTTCGTGACTTAATGGGAACATTAGCAAAACATTATAAGAACATATTTTTGTTTGCTGTTATGAAGTGGCAACCCAACACAAGGCCATAATTGTTTAAGCAATGTTAAAATCATACTAATATTGCGATAAACCGCATATAGGCCCAACAATATACAAAATTATTCAAATAAAGAATTGCTTGAACATTGAAAGATGATTTGCTAGTCTATCACATGGAACAAACACTAGGTTGAATATTGTATCAGCGCTTTTTCTAATTATTGAAAAAATAGCTACCATACATCCTTTGAAATGAATTACTATAGGTACGGGAAGTGTTTTCTTCTTCCCTTGTAAAGTTGCCTATTTATCTTGCTGTCCCACGCAAGATTATATGATTTATTACATTTTATTATTTGTATTTCACACTGTTTTTTCTCTGCTGTCCACGATCCTATCAGAACAGATCTGCAGCCGGTTTTTGGGTTGCTACTCACCAGTTTAGAACTGCTGGTTTAGTGCATGTTAAGCTCAATCAGTTTTGTTAAATGCAAATATGATTTATAAGAAATAACAACATTTCTTCAACATGAAAACCCCTGAGGTTTTCACTCCTTTGAATTCTGCTTCCTGTGCCGAGAACAGTAGGGTCTTTTCTGCATCCGTATTGTGTATTGACAGTCTGTAACCTCAATGCCAGAAATAGGCTGAAGTCAAGTCAAATGTTTTTGTTGTATTTATATTTTATATATATATGTATATATATATATATATATATATATATATATATATATATATATATTTATTTATATTATATATATATATGTATATATTTACTGATGTATGTGCTTTCACTTTCTCTCTCTCTTTCTCTCTCTCTCTCTCTCTCTTTCTCTCTCTCTCTCTCTCTCTCTCTTTCTGTATATATGTATATATTGCTGATGTGTCTGTGCGCTTAAACAAAAGCACATTCTCTTTATTTTGTGCTTGCAGACATGAAGAACCTTTCTAACTGACTCATCAATGTCATGTGGATATTATCTGCGCTGTGAACCCCACCATGGAAGAAACATGTACTAAAAACACTCTTGTACTTTCCTAACACGTGCTATAGACTGACTTCCGTTCTATACATTACGCTAGTCAAAGCTTTAAGTTTTATATCAGTTGTATTTCATAGTCTAAATTTTCTGCATATTGATATTTCAATTTATTTACTGTAGTATAATATTTATTTAGCAGTGTGTGCTATGGGAGTATAGTACCATATATTACTATACAGAATTGCTCAAGTTAGGATTTCTTCAGTTCAATACTTGCTATTCTTTAGTACTTTCTACATTTTAATATAAATTCAAATAGAAAACAGTTCTTTTAAACTGTAATAACATCTCACACTATTACTATTTTTACTATATTTTTAATCAAATAAATGCAGCCTTGGTGAGGATAAGAGACTTCAAAAATAAGACACTTCAAATATCTTACTGACCACAAACGTTTGAATGGTGGTATATATACCTCTACACTTTTTGCTTTTTATATGACCAAGTCTGCTAATTGAACACTGAAGTTTTCAAACATCTCAATTGTTCATGTTTCATGAGGATTAAAGGAGTTGTGTGAACTGTTTTGCAGTCGGTGGCGTGTCCTCAGTCATGGAGTCTAGTCTCTACCACAATGTCCATTCCATCCTCAGAGAACTGGACTGTGAACCGCAAGCTGGATCAGCCTGCAATAAAGGTACCTACTTTGTTCTAACAATCTAAATTAAAAGGCAATACAATGTTATAGCTCTAAAAATGAGTCATATTGCATTGAGATATCATGTGTTTCACTAAGATATGAAGATCACCCCTCTGATGCATGTAAAATTGAATCTTTCAACTTCAAAACAGTATAATCATTCCTAATGTTTATATTTCATTAAAATAATGTATTCTTGGTTTCCCTTTGGGTATTTCTTTGGGAAGCAAATCATAACATTTGTGAAACGTTCTTTTAACATATTATTTTAAAACCAAAACGTAATGTTCTAAATATTGCGGTGTCAAATAAAATATATACAAATAGAATTATGGGAAAGGGTCAAAGGTATGTATGATGACTTTTTGCAGTGGACATCAACATGCTTCAGAAGGTTAATGAAAAAGTTCACCCAAAAAATGCTCAACTGCTCCAAAACCTAAGCATTTTTGAAGACCTTTCTTGTTGCTCTTATTGCAGCTCAATATTATAGTTGCTAATCATATCTGAAAAGGCCAAAAAGGACCAAAAAGTGGATGATTTTATGGGTCAGTTCACCCAAAAATGAAAATTATGTCATTAATGACTCACCCTCATGTCATTCCAAACCCTTAAGACCTTCGTTCATCTCTTCATTAAGATATTTGTGATGAAATCCAAGAGCTTTCTGATCTCCTTATACACAGCAGCATCATAACAAAATTCAAGGCCCAGAAAGGTAGTAAAGACATTGTTAAAATAGTCCATGTGACTGCAGTGGTTCCACCTTAATGTTATGAAGTGACGAGAATACTAATGCTGTTTGCGTTGTATAGACACTGCGGCTCTTCCTGGTTCTACATCAGTTCGCTGACGCTGTCAATAATAATGCCGTTCTGACATAAAACCTGGAAGCGCTGCACTGTGTCTACAACAGTAAGCCGCATAGGAGACTGACAGGGAAGAGAAGAAATTGTTGAATAAAGTCATTGTTTTTGAGCACAAAAAATATTTTTGTCACTTAATAACATTAAGGTGGAACCAATGTAGTCAAGTGGACTATTTTAACAATGTCTTTACTATCTTTGTGGATTTTGAATGTGGTAATTACATTGATTTCTATGGGAGATCAGAAAGCTTCATTTGTTTTCTGAAGATGAACAAAGGTCTTAAAGGTTTGGAACGGCACGGGTGAGTAATTAATAACAGAAATTGCAACTAACAATTTAACTTTATATGTGCTGTTAAATTTAATTATATTTAATATTATATTTAAAAGTGATCTTATTTGGTTTTGTTCAGGCATGTTGAGATGGACTCTGCATAACAGGGTTGACAGAAACCCATCTATCAGTGTCCCTCTGGTGAGGGTTCTGATAAAAGAGCTTGAAAAGGTTTGTTCCTCAATCTCTCTTTAAAGTCTTAGTCGTCAAAGGTTTGTGCAACGATTTCACAATCAAAGCTCGCACTATTTTTACTGTGAATGATGAGCTGATTATTTCTCTCCTTTTATGTGATTTACTTCAGGCGGAGAGAATTGATTCCAAGATTCGCATCATTCCTTTACTTCACACACTTGCCTACACAGTCCTACAGGTCAGATTTCTAGCTTTTTTACATCAGTGTGTGTGAATGCTTTGTTTGGTTTGTTATTGTTTCCAGTCAGTGATACGGAATACACCTGCAAGCAGGTTCCTGGAAGATTTGTTTTTGCAGGAACAGTTCCTTGTTGCTTAACTAGAAATCAACATGATTGGTTTGTTTGCATGTTGCTCATCAGGTTCTCTGCTTTATTTCAGTCTGTGTTTATTCCAGACGACCTCTATCAAAGGATATACAATTCCCTGAAAAGTTTAGTAACATTACCTGTACCTTACTGTGCGATTGCACTCAACTATGCAAGACAGATGAAAATGGAACAAACAGCACCAGGTAATTTATATAGACAGTTACATTAAAGCAGTCAAAGCATATCTGGTGTTTATTAGTGTTGTGCATTTTCTCAGAATGAAACTGCGACACTGTCCATGTATCAAACTTAAACTTGAGTTTCATTTCTGGTAACATTTTCACTAACCTACACTCATTTGGTTTGCATGAGTATTTCTTACTAACCACCAATGGTGCATCTGTAACTCATGCGAAGAGATGGCTGGTTTCGATAGAGTTAATCTATTCTAAATCATATTTAGGGCATTCAAAAGATGTACCAAAGATAATACGGACTCAGATATTTCTTTTTTGATACTAACTACTTCATACTTCCTTGTTTCATTTTGTGGAAATCGCATTCTGCAGCAGTGTTCAAGATGCTGTTTTCAATCTGTTCCAGGAATACTGTACCAGAGGAGAGTCATTGCTGAACACAGCCTACGTAATGATCTATATCCACTTCATGAGAAGTAAGTGTAATGCCGGTCTATTAATATTCTGGTACTTTTTACCGTTCAAAAGTTTGGGGTCAGTAAGATTATTTTTAAATGAATTAATACCTTTATTCAGCAAGAATGCATTTAATTGATTAAAAAAGTAAAGACTTTATTTCTTTAATGAATAGTTATTTAAATTCCACCCATGTGATCTGCCTACTTCGGACAGTAAGTCAAACTACAGTGACTCATTCACAGAAATATCACCTCATTTGTAGTATGCATTCCATTTTTTAATTTCAGGGATATGAAATCAATGTGTTTCCATGCCTTTTTACAAGAGGGAAGTTTTAGTAAATGTGCATGATTAATTTTTTTATTTGTAAATGCATAAGCATTTGCATTTCATTGTCTTTGCATTCACTGTGTTCAACTCTCTGTGTTTCTTTCATCAGGGTGTTTGTGTTCATAGATCCTGCTGTTTTTCCACCGTCTCTGTTGAACGCGTTCAAGGCTGACGTGGAGTGTGCGGACCTTGGCGGAGGCCCACTGATCTACAAACGCAGGGTTTTACTGCACACAGTGATAGCTGGATTAGGAAAGCAGTGCCATGCTGACAAGCTCGCACATGCTCTAGAGGTTTGTGTGTGATTAAAAACATCTTCAGAGCGTCATTGTTCACAACCCATCCCATGGGATTTACATTTATTTATACTGTACTGTTTAAAAATTTGGAGTCTCAAAGATATTTAATATTTTGAGAGATGTTTCTTATGCTCAGCTTGCGTTTACTTGATCAAAAATACAGTAAAAGTTTTTTTTTTAAATCTGTATCATCATTACTCCAGTCTTCAGTGTCACATGATCCTACAGAAATCATTCTAAAATCAAGAAAAATGTATTATTATTGTTTATTTATTTGAAATAGATTGTTTCTTACAACGTAAAAGTATTTACTGTCACTTTTGATCAATTAAATGCTTGCAGAATAAAAGTTTCTTTTGAATGGTAGCAAATAAATATATTAAATTGCAAATTGATGTGTTTGGAGAAATTATGATAAAAACGTCCTGAAGCACATTATCACATGGGATGAGTGTTTTGTGTGTGTGTGTGTGTGTTAAATATAACCAAGTTTGATCCTTTTGATCCTCTAGACGTACATAAATTCTTTCCTGAAAGAAAAACTATATTCTAAAGCAGGGGTGTTCTAGGGTTTTCCCCTAGAGTGACAAGTGGGTATGTGGGAAACTGTAAAAAAAATAAATAAATAAATGATAGCACGATTAAAATAAGTAAATATACAAATTTGATTAAAATAAATAAATAAAACACTAAGAGCCCTATTATACACACACACACACACACACACATCTGTATATATATATATATATATATATATATATATATTAAACGCAAGTGTTTTCATATCATATCATTGCACTTGTATCTGAAAACATTGTTGGCGTGTTGCTATTTTGAGGCAACTGAAAATAACCGGGCATTGACCAACAAAAACCTGGTCTAAAGTCAGTGGCGCAATATTTATATTTATATTTTATTTTGTTATTTAAAGAGCGTGTTAGTAATATCCTGCTTTAAGCAGATGCACAACGCACGTACAGAACTTGTTACACACACAGGGATGCGGAGCAGCACACAAACATGCCAATTATTAAAAATAAAAGGATTAAAATGTAAACGATAATTATTGTGTGCATAAAGATAAAAACTCCATAATGGATAGTCAGTGCATCAGAATTACATATTTGCAGTAATGACGAATGAAATTGCCTAATTATTTGACCAATTGAGTATTTAAACTGACTATAAACTGACTTTAAACTTAAATTAGGACCCTAAGTATTTTGTTTATTTCAGCATTTAGGTGAAGACCTGGAGCCGCATTTCCAGGATGTTGTCACCACCCAAGAGCAGAGAATAGAAGATGGAGCTTCTGACCATGACCAATACAAAACGAGATTACAAGAGATTTACCAAGCCATCCTGACTGCTGCAAAAGGTAGAAATGTCCTCACCACAATCCAATAAGACACTGTTTAATCCAAACAGACTCAAATATGTAGTCTTTTCACTCTTTTGGTCTGTTCAGATTCATCGTGTCCAGCCTCACATGCGGAAACTCAGCTGCCCAGTCCAGAGATCAGCTTCCATGTCTGGACCAAAGAGGATGAGATATGTGAGCTCAACTGCTGTTATTTCAACAAATAAACAGATTTTATTTATATAGTGCCTTTCCAGTGCTCAAGCTAGTACAAGTAAAAAATTTGAATTAAGCACAATGAGAAAACAGGACGCAAAATACGACTGATAACATTCAAAAAACAAAGAAATGTAAGACACAACTTACAAATGATAACATTTAGAAAACCGGTGAGTTTTGAGTTGTGATTTAAATTCAGAAATATTACTGACACAGCGGAGTGAATATTCTAGCAGCACAGCTTTGAATATACTGTAATCTAGAAATATTACTGGCAGGTAAATCAGTGAAAACAACATTGCAGTAATCAAAGCGGGATGAGACAAAAGCATGGATAATGGGTTCGGCATCTTTCACACTAATGAAACAGGCAGTGCAACGTATTTGAAACAATGTTGATTTAGTGACAAAGTTAATTTGAGCCTAAAAGGAAAAAATTAAAACGAAAATAACACCTAGATTTTTAACAGTACAAGATGATTTAATAGGAGGACCAGCTATCTCACAGGAAAAGTCATTAGGAATGCTGATAACGAGTGACAGGTTTCCAACAATAATGATTTCGGTTTTGTCCATGTTTTATTTTATGTACTCAAGCAGATATTTTGTAAATCTGAGTGGACAGCATATTAATGCTAATTAAAGCCATGTCGGTACAAGATTTGATGCAGGGATAGTATGTAAATGATGAACAGGAGTGGGCCAAGAACAGATCCCTGGGGTACACCTCGCTTCAAATCGGCAGTAGGGGATTGAAAATCCTGCACTGATACGTAGAACTGTCTGTCAGAGAGTTTAGAAGAAAAACAAGAAAGAGCAGCACCAGAAATAGCCACAATTGAGAGGCAGGAAATAAGTAAATCATGGCAAACGGTATCAAAGGTGGAGGACGGGGTCGAGTAGCAGAAGTATAGAGAGAGAATCAGAGTCACCAGAGAGTAGTAACTTAAAATAAATCTGACATCGAACCAAGTTTCAGTGTTTCACGTTTTCTTTTAAACAGGGAATGAGCTGGTTAACTTTGCACTGATGGTTCCTGCAGACCGAAACTCTGCTTATCTGGACGAGGATAACCTGAAACGTGATTCTGTCATGTCCACCATGTCCACGGACAGTGGCATTGAGGGAGACATGCCCATCAGTGAGTTCTCCGCTATAATGTTGGAGTGTCAGGGAGGCCCAGAGGACCAGAGCAGCTCTCAGTCCTTCTACAGGAGGCCGTGTGTTCGATTGCCCAAAGCTGGGAACAGAATGACGCTCATGATGGAGGCCATTAAGGGAAATGGAGGATACGTCCTCACTAAAGAGGAAAGGAACCTCACGGCTCGTATTGTTGTTATGGGTGACGACAGAACTCTAGGACGGCTAGCCAAGACTCTCCACACTATTCGGTAAGATGTCTAGCATTGTATGCAGCATTTTCATGTAGCATTTCCTTATTGTAATATTTTTATGAATGTTGTATTTCGGTAACAGTTTTATTTGCAATTGAAAAAGTAAAAGTCTAGTTTAACGTTTTTGTCTTGCTGTGTTTGTGCTCAGGAAAAGGGAGGCACGACATCTGCTGCTGACAAAGAGAGTGAATCTGGAGATGTATTACATTCCAGTGACTGACCCGTCACCGCCTTCCAATGAGGTAATAGATTTGGTGTTTTCAGATGCTTCGGTTTTCCTTTTAAAAATACACTAGCAATGACATCTCAACAATGTTTCACTGTAATGCATGTCTTCTCCAGGAGGGTTTTCCTGAAGATATGCTGACACTGGCAGGGTACTTGGGAAGCCTAGATCTGTGGTATGACTGTAACATCACCGGTTTGGGGGCCATGATTTTAAAACTGGCTCAAATGGTAATTATTACATTCTGAATCGTTTAGAATTCATAATTCCGGTTCCAATTCCTCTTATCTATTCCTCTTCCATTAACAACATTTCAAATGATTTTATGGGATAATTATATGGAGAAATAAATGTAATTCCACTGGTAAATGATATTTCAATAATAAATGAATTTAAAACAATCTTTGCAATAGGTATGTTTATATATTGACTGTTAAAAACCCAGTTAAAGACGAGTTTTTAGATAGAGCAAGTGCATCTAATTATTGTACTTAAAGGGTTAGTACACCTAAAAATGAAAATTCTGTCATTAATTCCTCACCATCATGTCGTTCTACACCCGTAAGACCTTCATCAACCCCGTTCATCTTCGGAACACAAATTAAGATATTTTTGATGAAATCTGAGAGTAGTCTGTCTGTCCATTGACTGCCTTTGCAACGACCACTTTGACGCTTCAAAAAGTTCATAAGAAGCTCGTAAAACTAATCCATATGAATTGAGAGGTTTAGTCCAAATTTCCTGTAGAGACTCGATTGCTTTATATGATGAACAGATTTAATTTAGACTTTTACTCTGTCTACATTCATTATCTGTGCCAAATTGAATTGCATTTACATTGACAACATTTGGAATGAAAATACATATGCAACTAAAGATAAATGAGAATGAAAAGAAAAAAGTATTATTTATTTTGAGTCCAGTTACTACATGTATTGAGTTGAAACTCTGAACACACATTCACTTCCTTGCCTGAAATGTTTCTGATGTATGTATGAATATGACATAATCGAGAGCAGTTCGATTAAGGGAGTTTTTTAACCTCCCTCTTCATTGGTTTCATTGAAGCAGACAAGTCAGAGCGAATCTTCAGACCCCAACACCTTCCTGCTAGATATTATCTCATACTACACACGTGTCAGCCAGCATCCGGTGCACCTTCCTGTCTACTCTGTCAAGGTTAGAGTGAATCATGCATTCTAAACAAATGACCGAAAGGGACTTTGTCCTTGTTCTTAACAAAAGTTTGTCATGATTTTGTGCTGTTTTCCATAAGAAAAACTGAATATCTGTATGCTCTGACACCTAGATCTGCTTCTCTGGCCTCAGCACCCACACGGTGGAGGAAGTGTTTGTGGCTCAGCTCGCAATGGACTTCCCCGAGGTCAAACGCTACAGAGCTACATTCAAAGACACAATTAAAGGTGCTCAGGCCCTTGGAATGTTTTAAACATCTTTACTTTTACTACTTAATTTATCCACTGTAGATGCTGTTTTATCTGGTTGTACTAAATGTTTGTCATTCAATTTTGCCTTGAAGGTTCAGTGCGTTACAAAAAATACTACCCGCAAGAATTTCATGGTGCAATTGTGTCAGTTACCTATAGAAAGGTGAGTTTCTTCTCAAACTATTGACTCATAATAAGGCGACGCTAACCAACTAACATTATTTTGGAAAATAAATACAATGCAATACATAAGAATATAAAGATTGAATGCTATGTTTTAGTGTTATATACACTACCAATCAAAAGTTTGGGGTCAATGTGATTTATATATATGTATATATATATACAGTGGGGAGAACAAGTATTACTGCCGATTTTGCAGGTTTGCCCTCTTACAAAGCATGAAGAAGTCTGTAATTGTTATCATAGGTACTCTTCAACTGTGAGTGACGGAATCTAAAACAAAAATCCAGAAAATCACATTGTATGATTTAAGTAATTAATTTGTATTTATTGCATGACATAAGTATTTGATAAATCAGAAAATCAGAACTTAATATTTGGTACAGAAACACATTGTTTTGCAATTACAGAGATCATACGTTTCCTGTACCTCTTAATCAGGTTTGCACACACTGCAGCAGGGATTTTGACGCACCTTCTCCAGATCCTTCAGGTTTCGGGGCAATACGGACTTTCAGCTCCCTCCAAATATTTTCTATTGGGTTCAGGTCTGGAGACTGGCTAGGCCACTCCAGGACCTTGAGATGCTTCTTACGGAGCCATTCCTTAGTTGCCCTGGCTGTGTGTTTTGGGGTCGTTGCCATGCTGGAAGACCCAGCCACGACCCATCTTCAATGCTCTTACTGAGGGAAGGAGGTTGTTGGCTAAGATCCATGATACATACATAAGATCCCAGATACATGGCCCCATCCATCCTCCCTTCAATACGGTGCAGTTGTCCTGTCCCCTTTGCAGAAAAGCATCCCCAAAGAATGATGTTTCCACCTGCATGCTTCACGGGATGGTGTTCTTGGGGTTGTACTCGTCCTTCTTCTTCCCCCAAACACTGCAAGTGAAGTTTAGACCAAAAAGCTCAATTTTTGTCTCAGACCACATGACCTTCTCCCATTCCTCCTCTGGATCATCCAGATGGTCATTGGCAAACTTCAGACGGGCCTGGACATGCGCTGGCTTGAACAGGGGGACCTTTCATGCGCTGCAGGATTTTAATCCATGACGGCGTAGTGTGTTACTAATGGTTTTCTTTAAAACTGTGGTCCCAGCGCTCTTCGGGTCATTGACCAGGTCCTGCCGTGTAGTTCTGGGCTGATCCCTCACCTTCCTCATGATCAGTGAGATCTTGCATGGTGCCCCAGACCGAGGGAGATTGACCGTCATCTTGAACTTCTTCCATTTTCTAATAATTGTGCCAACAGTTGTTGCCTTCTCACCAAGCTGCTCACCTATTGTCCTGTAGCCCATCCCAGCCTTGTGCAGGTCTACAATTTTATCCCTAATGTCCTTACACAGCTCTCTGGTCTTGGCCATTGTGGAGAGGTTGGAGTTTGATTGAGTGTGTGAACAGGTGTCTTTTATACAGGTAACGAGTTCAAACAGGTGCAGTTAATACAGGTAATGAGTGGAGAACAGGAGGGCTTCTTAAAGAAAAACTAACAGGTCTGTGAGAGCTGGAATTCTTACTGGTTGGTAAGTGATCAAATACTTATGTCATGCAATAAAAAATAAATTTATTTTTAAAAAATCATACAAGCATTTAATACTTTTAGTAAAGATACATTAAATCAAATGTGAGTAAAATTAAAAAAAAAATAAATAAATAAATAAAAAATAGTCTTAAGTAAAGTTTTAAATAAATTCTGTTTTTTTTCTATTTCTCAAAGAATCCTGAAAAAATGTATAACAGTTTCCACAAAAATATTAACTGTTTTCAACATTGATAATAATAATAAATATTTCTTGAGCATCAAATCCTCATATTAGAATGATTTCTGTAGGATCATGTGACACTGAAGACTGGAGTAATGATGCTGAAAATACAGCTTTATTGTCACAGGAATAAATTACATTTTTAAATATATTCAAATAGAACAAAATTTCTTGAAATTGTAATAATATTTTAGGATATTGCCAATTTTACCCTATTTTTGATTCAATAAATGGAGCGCTGGTGACCATAAGAGACTTCTTTCAAAAACATTAAATCATCTTACTGACCACAAAGTTTTGGATAGAAATCTGTGTCATAAAAGATTTGTTGTTGTGTTCATTTCTCTTAGGCCTCAATAAGTGACAGAGAAGTTGATAGAGGAATGTCTTTGTCGACAAGCGGCATGTTGATCAGGGTCTCACCTTCCTGCAGAGTCAAAAGTATGTCACATATTTAAAATATACATTCTTCTTTGCCAAAATGCCAGCATTGCTCTTTTGCTGGGATCAGTTTATTTATGGTCAAACTCTTAGAATGAGAATGAACATTAGAATCTAACAAGTCTGTTAGATTTTATTTTAGTATCATTAATATACTTTTTTATTATATTGTATATTAATATTTTTATGTTTTCGGTTTCATTTTACTTTTAGTGAAAGTTTTAATTAAAGTAATTATGTTGTGTGTTTTTGCTGTTGTTGTTTTTTATTTCAGTTGTAGTTCTAGTCATTTTTGTACTTAAACTAAATGAAATTTAAAAATGCTGCCTTGTTAACTAAGTGAAATAAAATAAGGTTAAATTTATGTATATCTTAAGGGTACACTGTGTAACATTCTGCTCTGCCTGTTGAGTAATAAAAACACGTCGCTTATACAACATTTCCAATCCCTCAGTTCTCTACATCTCCGAAAAGCCAAGTCAATGTTGATTCTAGCTTTATTACGAGCTCTGTCGCGTTCTTCATTTGCAAGCAGACTCTCCTCTGTTCGGCATTATTTTAACGTGTAGTTCGCTGGAGGTTTGAGATTTAGCTGCTCTATGTCAACATTTCTCGCTCGTTGTAACAATTGACCAATGCTACTCCCACACCATACACGTCAATGTAGCTAACTCAGTCAGGGGAGTTAGTAGATTAACCTTGGTGAACTTGAACTTGAAAAATTGTGTGTACTCACGTCTTTCCACACTTGAAACAACATTCCTTCTGATGTTCATTCATGTTTATTTGATGCTATAAATGAACTAGTATGAAGAGATGTTGATTCACGAGCCGCTTGAAGGAGCTTCAGTGATCTGTCACGACACATTAAAGAGACACTATACGCTATTTATTGTTTAAACTTCTTTAATAAATTACAATATATTAAATATGAAACTGTTTCATATGTCTGTCGACGTGTTGTCAGTGTCCTCTTTGCTCCGTGATGTATTTTTCACTGCGTGAGAACATGATGTGTGACGTGAGAGCGCATGGCTTGTCGTCGAACATAGCAACAGTAACTAAAGGAGGCAGGTCTTTGCGGACGGTCAATTAAATGTCTTGAAATTTCTATACAGAGATCAGGTAAAAATCATATATAGGTTCACAGAGATTATCACAGCCTATAGCGGCGAACCATTGAAATTTTGAAACATTTCAAACCAATAAAAACATAATGAAGCCTCATTTACTGAAACCACATGAATACAAATCACTGGTTTAAAACAAATATTCGCAAAAAGTTTCAAAAGGCTTAACATAGTGAATCGAGGAAAGACAAAAACACTTTTTGAAAGAAGGATCAATAGTGTCGTGACTCATTATTTAAATTTTTTAATTTTGAACAAAAAAGTTACATGGTGTACCTTTTAATATAGTTAACGTTTATTTTATTTCAATTAGCCTAAATGTTTTTATATATTTTTATTTTTAGTTAACTATAACAACACTGGGTCATGGCTGACATTATTTATTAAAGACTTATCAAATGTACTTTCACCATCAAGAAGTTACTGATACATATTTTAGACAAAGAAAATTTTTATGAAGAAAATAATTAAGTTTGTTTCCATGTAATGTGGCGCTTTGCTTCTACAGGTTTACATAGTGTCAGCATAAGTTTCCAAGATACGATTCCCACAAGGCCCAGCACGGTAAGTAAACGTTTGAACAGTGCTTATATAATAGCATTTTCTATGTTACATTTTAGGTGTTATATTTAGTAATCTTGAATGAACTAAGGTAAAACCCATATTTTCCCTCTAGCCTTCACTCCGAGCTGTGAGTGTCAATATCAGAGTCCTGGAGCAGCAGACGTTTACAGTGTGTTTGGATAAAGACCCACGTAAAACATTCAAGAATGTCCAGAGGTGAACAGTCAGATTCATTAACTATTAACATTTTTTACCTTAATCTCAAACATCACCTATTAGGTAAATCATGTATGTTCCAGAGCCTTTATAGAGTACATGTGTGATCTTTTGCCCACAGCATTGAAGTTTCTCCATGCTTGGACCCGGGATACTGCCATCAGCCGAGTACCAAGTCCAAGTACAGTTTTAGAGCGGGAGGTGAATCACTGAGCAAATACCTGAATAAGACCCTCACGCTACCAATCAACACCTTCTGTGGCAATGAACAATGACATAATGACTCAAATTCACAATATAAGCGCTCGAGTCATGAGACAAACTAACCGTATACCTCTCTGAGGCTTTTTGTGTTTGTACATTTCCTCTTTTTGCCACTTCTCTGTTGTCTAAAATACATGTAACCTCAAGAGGCTATGACTTCCTGCTGAACTGTGAACAGACCTGCTGTTCACAAACTGTGAATGTCTACTTGTGCAGGAGTTATGCTGAAAGAGTGTGTGAGGATTCACCTTCATCTAAAATGCACAATTTTTGCAAAACGTCCTGCAGTCTGCACATTTCGATGTTATGTTTACACTACAATAATGTGTTTGTATGTTACTTGGACATGCAATTAAACACTTTATTAGCACTTATACTTTCATTTGACACTTGCCAATAATTAACATAACAGACAAAAACGCTTGGAAGTTTTTGTTGCAGGCGTTTTGAAACATAACGGCATGCTAGCTAACCTTGTTTTTCTGCAGTATCCGGTATATATAAGTTTGGAAACCTGTTACGTTTGCCGAAATGTGCAGTATAAACTCGAGAACGATATGTGGGATATTGTATTTTTTCACAATGTAATGTTTTTATTTACTTTGTGACATGAACCTGTGCTAATATCAACTATTTAAACAATTTCCTCTTGACTCGTGTTTTGATCACATATGCCTTTAAAGAACTAAAGAAAACAACATTACATAAAACAGGCACCATACAGATTCCTAATATTTTACAGTAGCTTTTATGAGCTGTTTACATTTTTCACAGCATTCAGTGACTTCATCAACAGAGCAAGCTCGTTACATAAATCCTTATACAAAGAAGGTTTTTATGGACATTTATGAATAAAGAATTTGCCATTCAGTGTTATAAAGTTTAAAAAAAATGTCAATACAGATAATTTCTTCCACAAGCAGTGTTATCTTAACTCGCTGAATTCAACGTAGCCTATAACGTAAAGCGCCCACGTGACCGTGCAAGTATTCCTAAATTTTAAACTGGAAGTGCTCGCCAAAAGATGGCGCTGCAAACCCAAAAATTAGAATGTGCTCAGTAGGCTGCAGATCAGAGCCTCAGAGGTCGGCCATTGGTTGTTTGTCAAAGAGAAGGAAAACTTGTTACTCCTCCTCAACTGGACGCGGTATGGACATGAAAAGTCCAAGAAAACTTTAACCAACAATATTTTGTCAAGCAAACCATGATTTTACGGATACGACAGATCTCAGGTAAATCGTAGCTAAACGCACCGCGACATCGTGACGTGTACAACAGGTGCACGATTCTGACGTCTACCTGTTGCTGAGAGTGTGTCGTGTACTTGTAGATATTGAAACGTCTCAAGTTTTTTTCTGTAAACCAACACAAGCGATTTAAAATGAAATTGTGCAGACTTTAGGTAAACATCTGCTTAAACTCTGTTAGGTATAAGTCTTTACCTTGGTTTCATTTTGTGAAATTGCGATAACGACTGCACGTTCTCTTCCGTATTTTTAAATCGATAGCCTACTCCTTATTTATTTTGCTCTCATGTGATGTTTAATTTTCCTGAAATGTCCTGTTTAAAGAAATCGTGATGTCAGGATATGACCAAAATGCTGTTTACTGGACTAAAGGAATCATTTTTGTTCCATATGGAGTTTGTTGACTGTTCAGCATTCCAATGTACAATGACGATATCATATGGAATTCTATGAAGCGCCTCGAGGTTCCATTTAAATGCTATTGAAGTCTACATTGTTTCCTTTGGTGATAGTTCATGTTATATATTAATATGAAATATAATCATTTTAACTAACAAAAGTACTTTGAAATTACTGTAAATCTTTAATAGCACCATGTGTTCGGACATTTATTTAATATTTATGTTTATATATATATTTAATGTTAGATGTGTTTATTTATATTTGTTATATTAATGCAAATGTAATCATTTGAAGATAAATAATATCATTAAATAAATAAAGTTATATAATATCTCTAGCAGTAGTTCTAAACATTCCACAAAAATACTAATGTGTCATTCTTTTCTGAAATACCTCGGAGTACTATGTGAATTCAGTGCTACACAAATGTTGCAATCGTTCAGTTAGCTTGTAAAGTTGCTGATACATTAATTTCAGTTTTTATTTTTTCCTTTAAACCACACAGAACTCTAACACAAGTCAACAAACATGAAGAAGGGATCAATGCAGAAGAGCAAGCAGTGGAATGTGAAGGGAGCCTTGCGGCTGGCGGGCGTCTTTAACTTCCTCCATTCCTGTGCTTCCGGTTGCCTCCTTCCCTTCCTAACCCTCTACTTCCGGCACCTGGGTCTCAACGCCAGCATGATCGGAATCATCATGGCATCCAAGCACCTGCTGGCCCTGGTGTGGCGTCCGTTCTCCAGTGTCCTTGCTAGGCGGTATGATAAACGGCGGACGGTCATAGTGGGCTCATTGCTCAGCTCTGCATTGGCGGTTTTGACTCTTCTGCTCTTCCCGTCTGCAGGAACACAAGCTGAAAGTGGACGGTGTAATGCTAGTCAACCCGATGCTGATCCTACCGCGTTTCTAACCACACTAGAGCACATGACGGTTCCATCGAAATCAAATACTACTGTTTATTCAGTACACCAAACTTCTATTAATACCGAACAACCTTTCGAAGTTAACACAACTCTAAGCCTAAACTGGTCAGCAAGAGGATTGAAATCCTTGAAAAAGGAAGAAGATCTTCATACTGAGTTCCTGGGGAGCCTGAAAGTTATGGATGCCCAACATCAGATGTTCTTTCTGGTTCTCATAGTCATGGTGTTGTGGGAGTGCATGGCCGCCCCGCTGGAATGGACGGCCGATGATGGACTGTACGAATACTTGGATTTCGTAGATGCCACCGACCGCCACAGCAGTGTGAAGGTCTGGAAGCAACTTGGGGCCGCTTTTGGCAACTGTGCAGTTGGTGTTCTTGTAACCAGCCTGTTTTGTCTTACAGGAACTTTGGTGGAGTTTTATTCCTACACCATACTCATGATCCTAACCATACCTACTGCAGCCCTACTACCAATCTACCTCCGAAAGCGTGAGCGCCTCACTAGTGGCGGCTTTAAGGCGCTGCAATTGGTGCATGGGAACTCACAGGCGATACTTTGTGCCATCACTGTCGTTTTTATGGGCATGGTGAGCTCTGCTGTGTCGGATTTCCTCTTCTGGCAGATGCAGGATTGCGGCGCAACAGAAATCCACATGGGAATCTCTTTAGCCCTGGCGCACCTAAGCCAGATTGGCTTTGCGCCACTTTCTGGGCATCTCTCCCGGTTTCTTAAATACCATGGTTGGTTGCTAGTACTCGCCGTCATCAGTTTAGCCATGCAATGCCTATATTATTCCTTCTTGTGGAGCCCGTGGTCCGTAATACCCGCTCAACTGCTGGCGGGTTTCAGCACCGGCGCACTCTGGTGGTCCGCAACATCGCAAAGCGAAGACATCGCCACTCCTGGCACCGAAAAGACCATTTTAAGACTGTTTGAGGCACTTTCTCTGGAGCTGGGAGCTGCGTTTGGCAGTCTGACATCCGGGTTTGTCGTCCAAAAGTTTGGGGTCATGGTGCTTTTCCAAGGTGCGGCGGTTCTTTTGGCTTTGTGGAGTAGCACTCTTGCCGTACTCAAGTGGAAAATTCCTCGGCAGCGGCGAATAAACTACTCAAGGCTGCTGGCCGCCGATACCGAGATGAGTGAGTCCGATACGGACCAGGAGAAAGACTGGCTGGAGACGGCAATGGAAGATGACAGAGGAAAACCAAGTGGGCAATGGAAAAGACTGAATCAATAGAAGTAAAGAGTGACTTGTTAACATCTACAGAGAGTAATTTAAAAGAACTAAGAGCAAAATGACACTAAAATTGCTCATTAAACTGTAAAAAAAAAAAAAAAAAAAAAGAGAGAGAGATACTTGCTCAGTATTTTTAAGGTGATGATACACTGGGCAACTTTTTGAGCAATAGTACCGAGCGATGAGAAATTGAAATTTTCCCATTGAGAAAGGGCAACAAATTTTGATCTAAAGTATCCAGATTTGTTGCCCATTCTTCAATGAGAAAGTGCCCAGGCAACATTGCTCAAAAAGTGTATCAAAACATGCCCCGTGCATCATTGTTTTCTCATCACAATTAACTAAATATTCTCAAATCAAGATACATTTACTTGAGAAAGAAAATTACTTAAGATATTTAGACTTGTTTTCTGAAAAATATTTTTGCTTAAAACAAGAAAAAATGTCAATGTGGTAAGAAGTGTAAACTTAATTGAAAGGGAAACACTTCTTACTACTTTTTAACACCTTGATTTTTCTTACCACATTGACACCACGTTAAATTTTCAGAAAACACGATTTACAGTAATATCTTAAGTCAGTTTCCTTCTCAAGGAAATGTATCTAGATTTAAGAATGTTGATATTTGTAATGAAACAAAAATTCCAAGTAAGAACATCTTACTCCATGAGGGCATGTTTTCATTCATCTTCATCATAATGTTCATCAAGGATGAAGTTAATTACTCTCTCAAGCCAGCTGAATCTCATTTAAGGCTTTGAGGGAAGCATTATAGCTCCAATACCAGAATAATACTTGATAATCCTAAAATCTACATCATCTTTCTTTTGTGAAGATGTATTATTTCATAGGCCAACTCTTTTGTAAACTGATGGACTGACTGGAGATGAGCTGATCTGGTTTGTTTGCTTAAAGTAAGCATGTCGTCTTTGCCCAATGGCAATAATCATGTGAGCAAATAATGCCTATTGTTAACATTTTCACACCCTTTCTTTACCACTCATTCTTATGTTTTGAAAAGATTTGTGAACTAAGCCTCAGTTACCTGTTATGCAGAGACTTTTTGTTTGTATTTATTGTGCATGAGGCACTCACGTTTTGCACTATTAGGTGTCACTAGAAGAGGGAGCGGTTAATTGAAGAGAATCATAATAAATATTTACAGTTTAAGGGATTGAGAATAAGTTGCTTGGCTTAGATGTGAAGTTTGCCAAACCTGTATTGGTGGGGGGAGGGTGAGGGGGGGAAAGCTTCCCAAACTTGTTCTTGAGTAAATTTTCCTGTACAGCTAGTCTGATTGCAGAGCGGGTCTATTTGTGACTCTTTTTTTAAAAAAATGCAATAAATATTCTTTACATTTAAAATGAAATCAGGAACATCTATTAAATGATTATTTCCACTTTTGAACAATTGCATAAAGCATCGAGCATTTTTTTTCCATTTCTTTATTTCTAAAATGTCTTGATAAGCCCTGCATCGTTAAAAAGTGGTACTTTGGTCCTGTTTGTGCAGCATTAACCATTTTATGACATTATTATCTAATTTCCTTTGGATCAGAACTGATGCTTACATATAACAGCAGCTGAAACTAGGGTCAGACCACATGCGTTCTCCTCAATTGTTGCTTTAAAAGTATAATCTGTCAGTGCATCCAGGCTGTTAATGCTTCAGGAATAGCCTTCACACCGTAACACATTCTTTAGCTGAATTCCAACCCTCACAGCCATCTGCCGTAGGCTTCATTCACTGAGCAAAAGTCTTGTACGTTTAACTTTTATGTCCTGACTGTTAAACCACTTGTTTTGCAATTCAAATGAATTTATGCACATGCTCATATTATCATAGAGGAAAGTAACATGTGGATGACAGATTTACTTTAGATAAAACTTTCTAAGAATTTGTGACGACATGGGTCATCGTTTTACAGATGGGGACTATTAAAATTCAGTCTTAAAGCTTTTGTAATGGAAACTGTTGATGCGTTAATATTGCAGTACTTTTCTGGTTTTTATTTTTATGAATATGAACATTGAAAGGCATCAAGTTGAATGACCCAAAAGCTGAGAGCGGTTCACATTTTAAAGGTATGTTCTGTTCATTTTAGATGTGCGAAATTTGATTTTCCATAAATATTTGTCAACTTTAGCTAACAGAAAACAACAACATTTGTAAACATTTAAATTTAAATGATTATATGTGAATTTATTCCTCCACCAAATAAATAGCAGACTTTTTCTTCAAGCGGAATTTTGCATCTCAAGTGATATTGTTTGGTTTTGCTAATTGGTAATTATAGGGATTTTTTTTTTTTTTTAAATGTATTATCATTTTAAGCCCATACATATGGCAATGTTTTCCATAAACACTTTTTATTAGAGCCTACTGGTTTGATTATAGCCTACTGTTCCCCAGACAGCACACGCAAGATGTCTGTTAAAGATCACTTCATCTGGAAAGCATCTGCTGTTTACAAACATCTGATAAGCATCTTTAAAGGGTTAGTTCACCCAAAAAGGAAATTTTTGTCATTAATTCCTCACACTCATGTCGTTCTACACCCGTAAGACCTTTGTTCGTCTTCAGAACACAAATGAAGATATTTTTGATGAAATCCGATGACTCAGTGAGGCCTCTATTGACAACGAGTTAATTTACACTTTCAAACGCAGAACGGTGCTAAAGATTTATGTAAAACAGTATGAAGTGACGAAAATACATTTTGTGTACCAAAAAACAAAACAAAATAACTTTATTCAACAATTATTATTATTCTCGTGCAGTCGTCAGGACGTTCCATGAAGTTATACACTGCAGAGAGTAAATATTTTGACTGATGCGATCCCAGTCTGACTTATGACCTGTAACGCTGCCTGAATCACAATCATGCACTGTTCGTTGATGGCCAGAGGAAAACTGGCCCCTCGACTGAGCCTGGATTCTCCCAAGGTGTTTTTCTCCATTTTGTCACCCATTGGAGTTTTGGTTCCTTTTGACTTGCTTAGTTGGGGACACTTGATATTCAACAATGTGTTTGTTCTGACACCATTGTTTGAGAGCTGAACTGAGCTGGACGATGTATAGATTAATTAACTAAATTAATAACTATTGATTTACTGAATTTACTTGAGCTGGACAATGACAGCATTTTCTTCTGGGCTGGAAAATCATTTGTCAATTATTACTGTAAAGCTGCTTTGACACAATCTGCATTGTAAAAAGCACTATATATATATATATATATATATATATATATATATATATATATATATATATATATATACAGTACTGTGCAAAAGTTTTAGGCAGGTGTGAAAAAATGCTGTAAAGTAAGAATGCTTTCAAAAATAAACTTGGTAATAGATTATATTTATCAATTAACAAAATGCAAAGTGAGTGAACAGAAGAAAAATCTAAATCAAATCCATATTTGGTGTGACCACCCTTTACCTTCAAAACAGCATCAATTCTTCAAGGTAAACTTGCACAAAGTCAGGGATTTTGTAGGCATATAGTTAGGTGTATGATTAAACAATTATACCAAACAGGTGCTAATGATCATCAATTCAATATGTAGGTTGAAACACAATCATTAACTGAAACAGAAACAGCTGTGTAGGAGGAATAAAACTGGGTGAGGAACAGCCAAACTCAGCTAACAAGGTGAGGTTGCTGAAGACAGTTTACTGTCAAAAGTCATACACCATGGCAAGACTGAGCACAGCAACAAGACACAAGGTAGTTATACTGCATCAGCAAGGTCTCTCCCAGGCAGAAATTTCAAGGCAGACAGGGGTTTCCAGATGTGCTGTCCAAGCTCTTTTGAAGAAGCACAAAGAAACAGGCAACGTTGAGGACCGTAGACGCAGTGGTCGGCCAAGGAAACTTACTGCAGCAGATGAAAGACACATCATGCTTACTTCCCTTCGCAATCGGAAGATGTCGAGCAGTGCCACTAGCTCAGAATTGGCAGAAAACAGTGGGACCCTGGTACACCCATCTACTGTCCGGAGAAGTCTGGTCAGAAGTGGCCTTCATGGAAGACTTGCGGCCAAAAAGCCATACCTCCGACGTGGAAACAAGGCCAAGCGACTCAACTATGCACGAAAACACAGGAACTGGGGTGCAGAAAAATGGCAGCAGGTGCTCTGGACTGATGAGTCAAAATTTGAAATATTTGGCTGTAGCAGAAGGCAGTTTGTTCGCCGAAGGGCTGGAGAGCGGTACACGAATGAGTGTCTGCACGCAACAGTGAAGCATGGTGGAGGTTCCTTGCAAGTTTGGGGCTGCATTTCTGCAAATGGAGTTGGGGATTTGGTCAGAATTAATGGTATCCTCAATGCTGAGAAGTACAGGCAGATACTTATCCATCATGCAATACCATCAGGGAGGCATCTGATTGGCCCCAAATTTATTCTGCAGCATGACAACGACCCCAAACATACAGCGAAAGTCATTAAGAACTATCTTCAGTGTAAAGAAGAACAAGGAGTCCTGGAAGTGATGGTATGGCCCCCACAGAGCCCTGATCTCAACATCATCGAGTCTGTCTGGGATTACATGAAGAGAGAGAAGCAACTGAGGCTGCCTAAATCCACAGAGGAACTGTGGTTAGTTCTCCAAGATGTTTGGGCCAACCTACCTGCCGAGTTCCTTCAAAAACTGTGTGCAAGTGTACCTAGAAGAATTGATGCTGTTTTGAAGGTAAAGGGTGGTCACACCAAATATTGATTTGATGTAGATTTTTCTTCTGTTCACTCACTTTGCATTTTGTTAATTGATAAATATAAACTATTAACATGTCTATTTTTGAAAGCATTCTTACTTTACAGCATTTTTTCACACCTGCCTAAAACTTTTGCACAGTACTGTATATATATATATATATATATATTTGTAGACAGACCGTCACCGAGCACCACAAACAAACAGTAGCCTTTTACAGTTCCTCCTAAACCAAACAAAGAGTTTATGCTGTTCATGCCATGCCTTAATTCCCATTATTAAGAGATGGCAGCCTCCAACTAGGATTTATAAGTTTCTATGGCAACATTTTTAATGCCGAAATGATCTGCTGCAGTCAGGTGGTACAATTAAGCAAGCGCTATTTAAGTTGTTTATGTTCATTATTGTAATGTTATGTAATTTAATGCAGTGTCTCATTAGGCTTTTTCACTTTCATGTGTTTTGGAGGAGGCGTAGCTTCTGAGAGCGGTCTGAAGGTGGGATTTTATGCTTTCAAAGCTAGCTAGCTATTGCTAGCTTCTCCGAAATTGCCTACCCTACCATTAAGTAGGCTACATGAAAATAAAAAACGAAAACAGAAAAATTTGTGGAATTTTCAGAGGATTTTAGTTTTTATATAATATCCAAATGTGCCTATTATCAATAAGATGCTATCTAATTAGCATATTTTTACAACTTAAGCGGGTGAAGTCACAATACAGAAATGTTTTATGGTATTGCACTGTTTAATTTTAAAAGCAAGGTATATTTCATCTTAATTAAAAAATCAGAAGAAAAAAAAAAAATTAACAATGTCATGTTCTCGTTATTCACAGGGTGGCGCTTTCAGGTAGGCTAATGGAGGAATACTTGTTGAGCATCACTAGTGTTTACACGCTCACACTCGCGGCAGCAGGTGCGAGCGCGCGCGTCACTCTGCGCATCGCCGAGGACATGGAGTTAACCTCCATCCGTCAAACCTCGCTTCCATTCACCGGCCGAAGAGCAAATCAGCGAGCGACATTCTGATCCAGCAGAAACTTACAGTGTGTTGTGGAGCTTCCCAGCATGGAGAAAGGGCGAAGCACCCCTAAACAGTACGGATCTCTGGATCAGACAGAGCTCTGCGGAGAAACGGGGAAACAAGGTGAGAAGAATGTGATGATTAAATGCATCCGTCTCTGCGTTCATTCAATGCTTTCTCATTGCATAGGGCTTCAAGTTCATACTGTATGCACGAAAGGCGTTACTTTTACATTGATGCAGTTCTCTTTTACATGGTTAGAAGTGAATTTTTATTTAATTCAGTCCGTAGTTTACAGAAAGTTACAAGCAACGCATGGAAAGACATTATTTGAGTTAAATCTTTCCAGATTAATCTTTCCATGCATTTTTATAAATGCAAATAGACGACAGGATGCAATTCTAACTGTTTATATATATATGAATTATGAAACATAGCTGCTTTTCGAAATTTTCCTTACCTACAATATTTTTAGTGAATATTAAGTGGGTCTCAATGTTAGAGAAACTGCTCAATTACTTTTTGTTTTAACCTGAAGTGTACTAAGATTTCTTAGGACTAGTAATGGGCATGTTTTCTCCCTCATTTCACAGTAGGCTACATTTTAAATGTATTTTTTCTGTCCGGTCCCTCCACTTTCACCCCAGGGAATGCTATTTTGCTCATTCCTGCTTTCTTCTAATAATCCATCAAAGGAAATGCAATCATGTTTTCATCTTTATACAGATGACAGCAGGGTGGAAATAGCCAGACTCTGGTTTCTTTCGGCTTCCGTGACTGATCCTCACTAAAGAAATCCCAACAAACCGATCTCGTGGGAACAGACTGTTCACCGATGGAGATTAATAATCAATAAATGCTTGTTTGTCATGCCCCTTCAGCAGTTATTCCTTAAAATACGTTACTTCTGTTCCCACTTTAGTTGTAATGGAGACAACAGACTCATTCCTTGATCTTTTAGTACTTTAAAGGTTGATTATATCAAGCGTAATGTATTTGCTTGGGGTGTGTTGAGTTTATTTACCTAAAGGCCATTAGATTTTAAGTGATAATTAGTGATGGAAGATTAAAGGAATTGTATAAAACGGTTAGTTCTTGTCCGTGATTCTGATTGGTCAATAGCTGTGTTTTATTCACGATGACCGCTTCACCCAACAGTTCTGTGTATCACTACACGACACCCTTAGCAACCAGTCTTAGCAACGTAAACTGTTCTCAGTTGATATTGTTCATTGAAGCTTACTGTATTATGTGGAAGAGTATTGTGAGAAAGAGATCGAGTGAGCGAGTTTATTACCTGCATTCAGATTTAGCATTTTCCTTCAGGTCAGTCCTGTTCATAATAAAAAAACCTGTTTAAATGTCCCCTGCAATATCTTGTCCTTTTAACAGTTTTCCCGTGTTTTTCCTCGGTTTTCCCGTGACTTACAGCTCTAGTCAAAACATTTGTCAGTTGCGTCTTGTTCACAACAATTCAGGCTTTTCAAATGCAAAAGTCTTCGCTACTGACTGACTCACTCATAAAGACGTTCTTTGCCGCCATCTAATGGCGTAATAATGAAACTTCTCTTGCTGTTCACGGTCAGGGACTATGTTTTCCGGTGGAAGGAAGGCATTTACTGATTTTACTTCATGACAGTAACATTAATACATATTTTTGGCTTTATTATTTATACTGTGTATTAAACTGTAACCGTTTTATAAAAGCAATAAGGTACTCGAGACTAGTGCTGTATCGTGAATAAGTCACAGCTGAAGGGGTTGCAGTCGCTCCGCTTTGCATCGTGCCTAACAACGCCCTTCAGCCGTGTCTTATTCACGATACAGCACTAGTCTCGTTCATTGGAAAGATTTGAGATACTGATTGTGTATCACTTGAGAAAGTCTTTAACAGATGGGGTCCCTTTAGTATAATGTGTGATGATGCCAAGATTAACCATGCTGTTAAAATCCCATCATTAATTTTTAATCATGATGGCTCAATATGGCAAGATGTTAAATTTGGATCATGCTTTTAAAACTGTTTCAGAAATATTCAGCTTCATTAACTGACAGAATTCAGTTCTCCACATTACAGTGTGCCAAAGCAAATGGCCGTGTGAATGGTTAAATCAGAGTGTGCCGCTCAAGATTTTTATGCAAAGCGACTGAGCAAATTGAAAACTGTCTTTGTGATTCGGCTTTTCTGCATGACATAACTGAATATCTGAGTAAATTGAATAAGAGAAGTCAGAGGAGGTTCATCACAGATGTACGAGTCTGTTAAAGGCCTTCAGTTTAATCTAATGTGGTCTGGGGAGTCTCAAATGTTAGTCAAACCATTGCTTATGTAAGGCGCTCTACGATTCTAACAAAAAAACAAACAAAATTGCATGGATTAACACATCTGTACTAGTTTAAGTTATGAGTCCACTTCATTGTTTTTTTCATCATGCCTTTTTTAATTTGAAGGGGTCATAAACTCCTTTTAAAAAATGTTTTCTGAGGTCCACTTATGTTATCAAGATTTTTACATCAGAAAATATTATAATTAATAAGAAATAGGGTATTTTGGGTACTCCTTTTTGATAGGCATGTCGCGTTCAAGACTTGAAGTAAACGCCCACTGCTATGATTGGGTAACGAGCTGCACGATTCTGGATAAAATGAGAATCGCAATTTTTTTTTTATTCAAATTGAGATCATGATTCTCACACGATTCTTAATGTACAATCAAACAAAACAACATGTAATTTACTAGAGGTTCTGACAAAAATAAATTGCTGGAAAATGTTTTAACGAATTATTTAAAAAATGGTTTTGAATGAATTCGATGACTCCTTAATAAATACTTGTTTCATTACGGGATGAATCAGTGTTTTTGAACGAATCTTTTGAATGAGTGATTCAATGACAAATAAATTTAACAGTCACCTGTCGCCACCTAGTGGAATAAGATGTAATTGAAACAACCTTTATTTGACGCGCCAAGTGCGTTTCAAAAGATCGTTTGCTCTATTTTGATCGCTATCATAGACATCAGAGTTTATATACTAACTTAAAACTTCTGTGTTAATTTGAATATTTGTAACACAAATAACTAATGTGTGGTTCAAAACTGCTCTCTCTGGCTCTTGCAGCACGAACACATTCATGTTTTGTCAAAGGTTTAAAAGACACGGGCGAATCGTCATTAATAAAAGATCGCGTGGGTGCTTGAATCGAGATTGCGATGTTTTTACGATTAATCGTGCAGCTCTACAGCATATTAAGATCATTTTCAACAACTCCGCCATTAGACGTGTGGAATTGTTTTGGAAAATTCCGATGTTGAAAAAATGGCAACCGGTGAAATTCAGCCATACATGTTTGAGCTAGAGTCTGATCCGGAATCAGAAGACTTTTTACATATGTTTTATAAGTTTTGGTTGTGGCAAATGAAGTTTAAGTACTTGGAGTACCATAGTTACAGTGTTTCATGTAAAGGAATTTTGAATGAATCGTTTGTCACACTGATGTTCTTATATTGATCATTCATCATTTTCTGTCAAGTAAAAGTGAAGTGACTTTCAGTAAAGTGAGTTCAAATCAAACAATCTGGAACAGACAAAGCAAGAGACTCACGGTAAAAACAAGTGTTGCGACATTTCTGCTGATCTAATATTCACTGCATCATCTTTTATTTTCAGCGATTCACACTTTCTTAATGTTAGGATCACAATGAAGGCAATTCAAAGACTTTTTCCTCAGCTTTGCTTGTAATCCTTGTAATCCTCAGTGGCATCTCTGTCCTTTTGTTATTCGAGTTATCCTGTGCAGAGTTTCCAGGTTTTCACAACTAAACCCGCCCAATTGCTACTCAAAACTAGCCCAATCTTGTTTCAAAGGGTAAAAAATCACGTTCCGACGGGATTTTATGTCTGTCTTGTATTTAGCACTACATGACGTGTATGAATCGGTGGGCGGGGCTAAAGAGGCAATGATGTACAAGTGGATGTTGATCTTCTGCCGAGACAATCTTTCGTCGCACTATGACATCATACTGAGTCATCTGAAACAAGTCGTTTTGGGAGCTTGGTTTCCATTAAAAACTGTTTTTGGACTAACAAGGAAGTTTTGAGTTCTGAAATTTCCAGGATATATTTTTATAGTAAAATATAAATATATATCTTATATGTAAAAATAAATTTCTCAATTCATTACTTCTGTAACATTTTTGTAGGAGAAGATTTTTGGTTGTGCAAAGAACCTTTCAGTGTTTCAGTTTTTTTTTTTTTTTAAAAAACATTTTTTTAGTGTGAAGAACATTTTAATAATCTAAAGTACTTTTTCCACTATAAAGAACCTTTTGTGCAAAGGAAAGATTCCATGGATGTTAAAGATTCTTCATGGAATCATCAACATCAATAAAGAACCTTTATTTTTAAGACTGAAGCGTGTTATTTCAAAATAGAGCTGTATCGTTGCGATATTAGAGTGAGAGAAGACACCAGCATTGACTTTGCTCCAAAAACAAACGCTCTTCGCTCCGGGCAGAATCATGCAAATCCACTTCCACTCCAATACTTTGGTATGTGTCAGCTCTGACTTTCAGAAAAATACTGCAGAAAAATCTCAGATAAAATTTTAAATGTAGTTTCTAGACAAGCCCCTGAGGGTTTCAGATCAAAGCATGATCTATAACCCATATCAATAATCTGTGGGAAGACCCAAAGACTGCACTGCACTTTATTGTTAAATCTTGACAGAATCTGCATAGAAAAGTGTAAGAAGCTCCTCCAATCCTTGGCCGCAGTGATACTCAAAATATGACTAGAATATATAAGTGCAGTGACATTAACAGTTTGGGTTCACTTTTCAATAGACATAAATACAAGCAAGACATAAAAAGTGCTTTTTTCTTACATCTCTTGGGTTTAGCTGGATAACAAGGCCGGAGTACATGTTTTGCAGTACTTTGATGCTGTTCGAGCAGCAGGTGGAATAAGACATGTGGCTTTTAATTATGTTTAAAACGCTGAGGGTTGCTTACAATGACCCGGTGACCAGCTTTACTCATGAGGAGGATTAAACAAGAGCGACAGGGAAACTATGCCTTAGTATCTTTCCTGCATGTTTAAATGCACCAATTGTAACTACATAAATAATGGAAAACAGGTTTCCTGATTACACCTCTCCTTTCACCATTGTTTGGACAAGCATATTTATAGTGTTATACAGAAACTTTTGATGTTTGATGCCTTGTAATAAAATTCTGTGTGTGTGTGTTGTCGTACCGCATGAGCTGGTGTGGGAGTGTCTCCAGGCATTGTGACTGAAACTGTGAAGATTGATTGACACTGTGAGTTAGTGCGAGATCCCAACGCCTCCACTGTTCCAACGGGAGTGACGTAGATTTACAATCTCCAGGTTTAAGGGATTCTCGAGTGTAGGAGAAGTGCCAACCTGATCTGTTGTCGCATTAATGTTTGAAAGGCTGTTGATCCACCTACTCTCGTTGTTTATTATGTATTATTGTGTATTGAAGAGCAGTTTTTATTTGCTACAGTTCAGACACTTGATAAAACCAGCTTAGACCTTTCCTTGTTGGAAATATATATATGTAGTTTTTCTGTTCTGTTCACCACTCGCGCTTCTCCTCAGCAACTTTTTTTTTTTTGGCCGGGCAGCGTATATATAACTCAAAATTGGAAGGAGAAAGGGGATTTTGCTAATTGTCGTGAAAGTAATTTCTTGGTCAAGTTCACAGTCTTGCACAATAGCAACGTGGGATGCATTTCTTCCATCTCCATCTGAATTCTCTCTGACGCCTTACCTGTTCCCTGTCAGTGTATCACTGTTGTTTTGATCCGTGAAGCTGTGAATTCATGCCTGTCCTACAGAGTTTGCCAGAGAAGATCTGTGGTGAACTGACATGAGAATAAAACTGTCAGGACTGATCTGAAACATTTGGGTGGGCGGCGATGACTCGCACACACATACGTCTCAACAAACTGACCAGACCACATCAGGATATCCCATTTTCCTTCTCTTGATTTTCTGCCCCTGTTTTTCCATCCCTGTTGTTTTCCCCTGGTGGATGAGGATGTGGTTTGTTTAGAGGTCTTTTCTCACTAACTACCAGGCAATTAAAAGTCAATATCTGCTCAGCACTGAGGTGAGTCATAGCTTATAGTGTTTCAGATAGCTGAGAGAATAAGCAGTGTAGTGGAGAGACGGAGGGATAAAAGATGTACCTTATATGGGATCAGTGTGTTCACTCTTTACAGCCTTAGGAAGGTGTCAGTGTCAGCTGCGGGTAAAAACATTGATAGCACCGTCTGTCAGCCATGAACTCATCTGGGTTTTCTTTTAAACGCTATAAAGTTGAAGCCCTTAAAGATGCTGATTGCTGACATTAATTATACACTTCACCTTTAAATGGGTAAATCTGTTGGATTTCTTGTGATTCTTTTTGTTTTGTTTTGTTTTTCAGACTCAGATTCACTACATATTTGTTTTATTCAGCAAAGACACATTCAATTAATCAAAAGTGACAGTAAAGACATTCATAATGTTACAAAAGATTTCTGTTTCAAATAAATGCCGTTCTTTTGAACTTCCTATTCATCGAATTGCTGTTTTTACTGTATATCTGATCAAATAAATGCATCCTTGGTGAGACTTTCAACAACATCAAGATCGTATCCAGACCCCTAATGTTTGAAAGGTGGTGTATACAAACCCATTTATTCTGTGTGAAAAATATTATAAAGACAACGTGCTGGCTTAAACCAAAACAAATTAAAATATTATCTGGAATTATTTGCTATAATGTTGATATTTTTTTTCTGGAATATTGTTTATTAGAATATAGGTTAGTTTTTAAGCTACATCCACCAAACTCGGGTCAGACCTTAACGCTGTTCTGACTCAGTTTTATCTTTACGAACTGATCGTTCTTGAGGTTTTCCTAAGCATTTCTATCAAAACTCTCAAAAATCCCAAAGACGGAATGCTCAAATAAGCCAAGATTGTTCAAACTCCAACTGTTAAAATTCAAATTTAAACAACTAGAAGCTCTTTAGACTCAACAGTAATGTGATTTTGTTTTAAAACGGCATTTGAAAATGAAAATGATCCTTTCTACACTACACGGCCGACAATGCATGTCACATTACAGTTCATGCACACTGGGCATGCGCGTACAAAACTATTTTCTCTTGCGCATGTAGGTATCTTCTGTTTAAAAAAAATGCAGAGTTAACTACACAATGAGTGCATAAAATTACAACAAAGTAATTCAGTTTCCATGTCATTGTTGACACGATCGTCAAAGATACGCAAAGCAAACATGGGCAGCCACGCCATCGTTTTCAAAAGTCGCCGTTTATACCGAAACACAACCCTGCCGTTTTCAAACTAAAACGCCATAACCTTAGCAAAAATAATGCTTTTTAAAACAGAAACGCACTAGTGTAAACAGGGCCTTATTTAAACTGCCGTTCTACTCACTAAATAATATTGGGTTAAAAATAACCCAACAAGTAACCCAACTATGGGTTAACATAGCACCTTCCCAACTGTGGGTTATTTTTAACCCAATGATTGGGTTAAAAGCCAGTTGGGTTAAAAAATAACCCAACAAGTAACCCAACTATGGGTTTAGCGCTAGCGAGTTAACGGGCATAGCTAGGATTCATTTCCAATCGATCTCACTTAACATTACCGGAGAACATTAAAACTGAATAAAGATAATTACGACTTAAAAATATAAAATTCAGTTCTCCATAATTTGAGCACACAATACCTACTGTTATAAAAGTTATATAACGTTACATGAAAAACTACGTGACTTACCTTTCATAATCAGTCTGCAGCAGCTTCTGTTGACTCACTGGACTGTTAAAATTTGAACCGTCGTCAAGGGATCCGTATTTAACCCAACAGATGGGGTATTAGTAAAAATAACCCAACGATGTTAAAAATGACCTGATATTTTGGTAAATAACCCAACATAGTGACCCAATATCTGTAACCCAACGGTTGGGTTAATCAAATAACCCAACGTTTTTTACTGTGTAATATTTCTTTCTATCTATCTCTCTGTCTCTCACTCTCTCTTCAAACGTCCAGTCTATAAAACTACTCCAAACATTCTGGTCAGGCTTTCTCAGGTCGACAAACTTTGTCTATCATCTAGTTAGAATACATTTTGTATGTTTTATGGACACTCTAGCACCCCCTTGTGGCCTCAGGACCCTAGTTTGAAAATCCCTGATCTAAATCACCTTTATTTTGGCTCTCGTTGAGTCAGTAGGGCGGACTAATATCACACTAACCTTTTGGTAAGTAAATCTGTTACATAAATCAGGTTTATCCATTATATCAGAGAGATATTGTTCACACTGCACTATTAAATCATGATAACCTGATAAGAATCGAGTTTTAACGGCAGACTCCCTTAATTAAGATGCAATATGTTACCCAAAGGAAATGAATCGGATGCTTACACATGCTTTTTTTAAGCTTGCATGTGCAAGCAATCATAATAACAGTAATGTTCCTCTAACTCATTTTGTTCTTTTGTATTTTAGAAAATGACTGGAATGAAAAAAGTATTGAACAATATACGAACAACTTGGCATGCTGTTGCTTTGTCGATGTGCACCAGGGATCACAGTGGCCTTAACCAGGATGCTACCGGGTTTGGGGGTCAATCCCATTGTTTTGAAATCCAATAACTGTAAAACTGAAGGCCTGGGTTGTTGCCATAGAGACAGAACTTAGTTTATGAGGCATTGCAGTTGTTGAACGCATCATAGGATAAGCCAAATGAGTCATCAGAGGATACGGACTGCCTTGCTTTTTAGGGTGCAAAAAATACATGGCTGTTTCTCCTGTTCTTCTTAAGGTTAAAAGCCTTTGCACAATTGGAAATGTAAAAAAAAAAATGCTTGTGCACAGAATACACATTAAATATTGAGGGAGGGAACAACCCTCAGTTTTCATCAACTGAGACAAACTGAGCAGTTTCTAAAATTACAGTTTTTAATGTATTATATGAAATTCGAGGCCAGAATTTACTCTGCACTCATTTTTGTTTTTTTACATGTTCTTTGTTTTATTAGTGTCTGATTCATACTTTATATATTACAAATAATGCAGACATACTATATGCAGAGAACATTGATCATCTGAATAAATGCTACGTGCCATAAAACGAAGATGTTAATCTGTCATAGGCTGAGTGACCAGAACATTCTCACCCACCCTCGGATTCATGCAGAGTTCAGTAATAAAAACACGAGCCCAATTAGCACAGTGACGAGCGTCATACACAACATGCTGCACGACGTCTCCCAACTCATTGGTTTCAGCCTGGTTTGAAATGTGGCTGGTCAACACCAGGGTGCTTGTTAGTTGATTCCAGATAAGAGATGCCCTGCTTCTGAAGAAATGTGTGATTATGCTATTATTTTTATCTTCAAGGGCAAGACAACAAATTGGAAAAACAGTATAACAGTATACGGCATCTAATGCAAAGTTTGACTAGTGATTTCCTTCAGTTTCTTTGGAATACTATCATGCAGATCCTAAAATGCAAGTTTTGCATTTATTATATATATTATAATATTATATTTCATATTTTATATTATATTATATTTTTATTTATTTATACATGCACTTTTTGTTTCACAAAATGACAAACTTCATTTTTAAATGTCTTGTTGTTACGAATAAACAATTTATATACATTTTTAATGGTAGTAATTCATGATTTCAATTCAAATTTGTATTAATTCAAACCCTATATTTCTACTAAATACATATTATACAAAGATATTTTAAGACTAGGGTTGCAAAATTCTGGGAATTTTTAAAGTTGGAAACTTTCCATGGGAATTAACAGGAATATATTGGAACATATTGGAATTAATGGGAATAAACTGGAAATTTGCACAAAAAAATTGCAGGTTAGCCTATAACGGGTAACTTAAATGTTGGAAAAAAAGACATCTTGCAACACAATCTTGGTTATCATGTTGTTTTTGTTCATTGAAAGAATTGATTAAAGTTTTACTCAGCCACAAATAAATCAAAGCCAAAAATCTTCTTTTTTTTAATTATTAGTTGCATGTCTGCTTATGACCAAACAAAATTTATTTATGTTTCTTTGTGAATCAGTTTTTATAAATTACCCAAATTGCTTATTAATTCCCTTTAATTCCCATAAATTCCAACTTGGAATACTTTCCAAAATTCCCCAGCTTAACTTAACTTCCCATGGAAAGTTTCCAGAAATGTCCCTTTAAATGATGCGGTTTGAAACTGGCCCTCTCTCCTACCGTAATTCCGTCAACGGTCGGGGCGAGGATTTTCCTATTATTATTTCTAAGGATGCTGATTTTTAGAAGGCAACTGCCTGACTCCGAGATGGTGAATGGGAACATGGCAATAGCAACACATTGTTAGCTTTTTCATAACGTAGTCAAGCAAAAACCTAATTAGATGAATTACCATTATGTGTCCGACGTTGTAGAGAGTGATACACAAAAACGCATAATACATCAACTGGTAGATGAGCCTGTATAATTCACTCCTCCACTTCCTCTGAATCAGTTTCTGGTTAAAACATATATGGCTGAATTAAACCAATATTTCCACCTGCCATAGTGCAGCGTTTGCTCCAGTTGACCGAGTGAATCTCTGAGCTGGCGTGACTGAGTGGAGGCGGAGATTAATTTGCATATTCATGGTTCCACATATACTAAATGAAGTAAGGTGTAGATCTACTTTCAATCTATTTTATGACATGAAGAAATTTCCACACGTTTAAATATGTCATTTTAATGATCGACGATGAGTTTAAGGGAGACAATTAACCCTTTGCAAAGACCCGCCCCCTTTAGTTACTGTTGCTATGCTCGACAAGTCATGCGCTCTCACGCCACACATCATGTTCTCACGAAGTGAAAAATGCATCGCGGAGCAAAGAGTACACTGACAACATGTCGACAGACATATGAAACAGTTTCATATTTAATATATCGTAATTTTTTAAAGAATTTTAAACAATAAATAGCATATAGTGTCTCTTTAATGTGTCGTGACAGATCGCTGTAGCTCCTTCAAGCGGCTCGTGAATCAACATCTCTTCATACTAGTTCATTTATAGCATCAAATAAACATGAATGAACATCAGAAGGAATGTTGTTTCAAGTGCGGAAAGACACAATTCTTCAAGTTCAAGTTCACCAATGTTAATCTACTAACTCCCCTGACTGCTTTGTTGGACAAAATGGCGGTTTTGGGGTTATGATTGGTCAGATCGCCTGTCAATCAAACTGTTTGCAGGGGGATTTGAATGAGAAAGATTTATCTATTGGATATAGTAACCCATTTGTGGCGTCTATCTGAAAATGCTTCTTCAGATGAGTGTAAAGCGCTGTGTTTGATGTGAGACATCCTCATAGTTCATGTGTTGTTCATCACAGCTGAAGAGGATGTGGTGTCCATGGCTGATTCCACCATCACTGTGGAGGACATCGAGGGGGAGCTGTTCAAAATCGAGAGGATAAAGGATGCGCTGGTCCGGAAAGAGTCGGAGCTCAGATATATGTGAGTGAGCTTTCTTGAATGAGGTTGATTGTGCACTTTGTAGAACCTGAGGAGAATCCTTTACATAGGAGGTCAAATCCACTCCATTTATGTGATGATATGTCTCCTTCACTGTTTGCATTGTATTATTGCATTTATACCTTCTGTTGAGTACATTAGACATCAACAGAAAAGATAAATAAATTATATTTCATATAATTCAATGAAACACAGTGAAGGCTGGCACACAAAGCAGTTTAAGCTGACATCACCCTAGAAAACATACCATCTTTCTAAATGTCTGGGAATATCGTGAGGTAATTATGATATACATTTCTACCAGGTGTTTTCCTGGTTACAGAACTGAAAGGATAGGCCTGGGAAATGAAAATAACATGAACAATATTCCTGCCATTGAAAAGTATTTACATTATCATCATTATTAGACTATCAGACTATGGAGCAGGAAGTACAATATGGCACAATTTACCCACAATGCACATTAATTATACAAAACTAATGGATGTGGAACAGCTGTGGCCATCATTCACATTCATTATATGGAAAAAAAATCTGCAAAATTTTCGTTTTTGAGTGAGCTATGTCTTTAAGTGAAGTTATTAAACGTAATTTCGGGAGGAGTACGCCCATCTAATCTTCCAATTAATACAAGGTATAAAACCAGCATCTTGACTCCTTCCTGTTGTTAGGTCTTTCAGCGTCCCTCCTCCTCTCCTTCTCCTCCTTTTTTGAACAATTTTGTCTGTTATAGGGGGTAATCGGAGCTCGAGTAGAATATTCTCTCTGAGCCCCTCAATAGCAGACAGCAAGCCAAATATGTTTACCACTTACGCTAAGATTATATGGGCACATGAACTCCTGAAACAAAGTATAGAATGTGTCTCAATGACTGTCATTACATGTGTGTTTTTGTTCAATAACAATTTGAACAAAAACAAATGTAGCAAGCATCTATGCAGAGAGATATTCAGGCGAGAGAAAAGCAGGGGAAATTGTTGAGGACATTTATTGATAAAGGGATTTACTACACTTATTTACAGCAATAGCTTTTCATGAGAGTCTGTCACAAGCCCTGCTAGTGAGATTTGTCTGTCATGGCAGTAATATGTGTCTGCTGGAGTACATCAACTGTGTTGTTATGTGTGCATATGTATGATAGCAATGTTAATACTACCTAGCAAAACATATTATCTGTTATTTCACTGCTGAACAGATACTTCTTTGGCATCAACGTGTGAAATTTGTTTTGATAAAATATGGAATTCACTCTTACCTTGACATCTGACATGACTGGAAAATGTTTTGCGACATGAAATACTTTGGATCTAAGAACATGAGGCAAAGGCTGTGGAGGTTTTGAGGGCTTTTTAACATTTGTTTTCTATAGAAAGACATTTTGACTGGTGGTTTAAAATAAAATCTTTCTTCATTTTGTTCCTCTTTCTTTAGGATGGATGACATCCAGTTGTGTAAGGAGATCACAAGGCTTAAAAAAGAACTCCAGAAATTAGTTTCCATTCCAGGTATGTTCTCAAAAAGATATTAATCATTAATATATTGCTGGAAGATGATATAGATTTCGTTGTCCTATATTTTTATTTCCTATCGTAAAGAGCAGAGACGATGCGCAGCTCTTAACCCAACATCATGTCTGTTAGATACTCAATATTGTTTCTGTTTTTTTTCCTCAAGTACATTCAAAGCAAAGCCCTCTGTAATCCTTGAGCAGCAAATCCTCATATTAGAATGATTTCTGAAGGATCATGTGACACTGAAGACTGGAGTAATGATGCTGAAAATACAGATTTACCATCACATGAATAAATTATTAAATTTTAAAAGATAGTAGTTATTTTAAAATGTAATATTTATCTTAAAATCTTAAAATGTACTATTTCAAACTATAATATATATATATATATATATATATATATATATATATATATAATAATACTAACTTTTGAACAGTTAGTGTATAATAAATCGATTCAGCTAACATCTACAAGTTGCAAGAGAATCAGAGAAAACAAACACAAAAAAAATGAATTGCCTCTCCTAGTATTACACGAGTGCTTTTTAATTTCTGTATGTTCTTCTGGTTCTGGTTAATAGCATCATTTATAGTTCCTTCTTTCACATCAGCTTCTTTTCAGCACATCATGGTTGTGATATACTTCACTATAACTCTCCTCCTGTTTCCAAGGAGATGCACGAATGAAGCATATACCACATTTTTGTTTACTGCGGAAACCTCATTTCACAAGTGCATACAAAGCTTGTGCTCACAGAAGAGGTTATTTATCCAATCCGGCAGATAATAATGTCTTATACTGTACCATCACGGTGGGAAACAAATCACATTCCAGGAGTAGTGATGTCCATTTATTCTGAGACCTTCGAGGTCGGGGTTTTGATATACTTTGGCATTTGATCATACGGTATCTGTCATCATTTATTCGTGTTGATACAAACCAGAATGATTTCCTTTCTTCAGCGTAACAACAAAAACGGATGTTTTTATTTTCCATATAGCAAAAGCAGACATTGATACTGAAAATCTCCACAAAAAAAAAGCACAAAAAATTATTCTCTGATATTTGTGGTTGTTTTTTGAAAGAAGTCTCTCACCAAGGCTGCGTTTATTTAATCAAAAATACAGTAAAAACTGCAACATTTTGAAATATTATTACTATTTAAATATATAAGTAAATATATTTTAAAATGTAATTTATTCATGTGATGGTAAATCTGTATTTTCAGCATCATTACTCCAGTCTTCAGTGTCACATGATCCTTCAGAAATCATTCTAATATGAGGATTTGCTGCTGAAGAAACATTTATTATTATTATAAATGTTGAAAATAGTTGTGCTCCTTCATATTTTTGTGGAAACCGTGATACAATTTTTTCTTCAGGATCCTCTGATGAATGTTTAAGAAAAAACAGAATTTATTTGATATAGAAATCGTTCTTAAAACATTATAAATGTTTTTGATTAACTGAATGTGTCCTTGCAAAATAAAAATATTAAATTATATTTAAATATGCATGTTCTAATAAGTGTCATACCAGTTTTGAGGTCAACAGCAGCCAGGACATTCTATAAAATATCTTCTTAAGTGTTGCGTGGAAGAAAGAGCATCTTTCAGCGATGGAATGAAGATTTTGATTTTGGATTGACTGTTCCACATGTGTCTCCTATCGGCAGACAAAGACAAGTCGAATGAGGACAGACAGCGAGAGGAGGAACTGCTTCAGCAGATTCAGAAGCTGGTGGAGACGCGGGACTTTCTAGTGGATGACATGGAGTTTGAGAGGCTCAGGTCAGTTTTAAAGAGCCGCCGGCCTTCAGGGACAGGAACATGGGTCGCAACCCTTTAGATTGCCGGGTGGTATGCGTGACTATCAGCTTCAAGAATGTGTTTTGTGCCTCTTGTGTCTGTTCTCTCATCTGTGAAGACACTGCAATCCAATTACTCTCCACTTGAAGCCAATAATCCACCTTTACCTCACCACGGCCGTCACACACACACCTCACAGACAGTCACAGTGGCTCTGATTCTGAGAAACTAGAGAGATTGATTTGCAGGCCAGAAAGAAATGGAAAAAGAGATTGTTTTTCTTTTTTCCAGTGGGTTGGGCTGATTGCCATCTGCCAAGACCTCACGAATATATATGTGTGTGTGTCTGAGTAATCGTGAGTGACGCACATATCAGAACTCAACACGAATGAAGTCCTCACAGTTTATTCAAGGGATAAATGAGCCGCTGTCACCCACATGACAAGCAGCTATTACACGGATGGATGGTGGTAGAGAGAGATAGACAGCCAAAAACAGTCAAACACTCTTAGTTTGCATGCTGTGCTAAGAGAATAATTGATTGTTTGGGGAGTGTGAATGTTTGGTGAATGTTCAGTGTCTCACAGTTGTTTGTGTGAGTCTAATTTTACATGACAGGGACTGAAAAAGTAGTAAATGCTGCATTTTGGGGAGCAAACAACAACTGAGCAAGAAAAATGGCTTAACCCATGGATGACATGAAGCTGCCCGAAGTTGGCACAGATGGCAGTTCATAACCTAATCCTACATACAGTTCCTAATCGGTTCGGGGAGTTTTGTTCTCAAAATGATAAGAGCGCACATAGAGCACATATATGGGGAGTATCTTAACTGAGTATTTAAATGCTTGTTTTCTCTTGTATACTGTTCAAATGTTTTGGGTCAGCAAGATATATATATATCTTTCTTTATCTTTACATATATTTATTTATATATCTACTTTTATTCAGCTTGGATGCATTAAATTGATCAAAAGTGACAGTAAAGTCATTTATAATGTTATATTACATTAAAAAATGCTGTTCATTTGAACTTTCTATTCATCAAAGAAAGAAAAAATAACTAATAATGATTTCTGAAGGATTATGTGACACTGAAGACTGGAGTTATGATGCTGAAAATACAGCTTTGATCACAGGAATAAATTACTTTTTTTAAATATTTTAAAACAGAAAACAGTACTTTTAATAATATTTAACAGTATTATAGTTTCACTGTTTATTTGCCAAATAAATATAGCCTTGGTGAGCATTAGATTTTCTTTTTCCAAAAACATTAAAAACGACCTCTTACGACCTCAAACTTCTGAACAGTTGTGTATACAAATGACATTGAGTCTTATGATTTATGTGTTTGTGCATTTTCCTCCCTAATACCTGCTATTCTTCACTCAGAGAGCGAGAGGAAGACAAAGAAATGGCTGACTTCCTACAGACCAAATTTCCCAACAGGTGCCGCATGAAAAGTATGTATGTGTGTGTGTGTGTGTTACTGTGGAGGTGTGAGCTCAGGGCCAAGCTCTTAAACCTCTGCACGAATTAACATAATACATAATAATACATTCTTTGAGCATCTCCATAATTGTTTTACTCAGTGCCTGTTCAAGTTTAATGAAAATGGAAACCAGAGAACTATGTTGTGGTGTTTTCAGAAGTGTGAATGTTAATTCTGTTCTCAGGGTGTTAATAAGCTGTCTTCACTTGTTTTCTTTTACTTCACAACTGTTGAGTTAATTCCGAACTGGAACAAATGGTGCAAAAGTACATGAAAGTCAATAGAAGTGGGAATGTTTGTCTGTAAATTAGGAAGAACACAAACAAATGCTAATCAGTGTTGTGGCGAGGGTTTGAAACATCTCACAAAAATATATATTCCATAATAATTAGTGCCGAAGCTGCTTTATAAACTGAGCTTTCCACCCAAATAAACATATTAGGTTACAATTCATCTGAATTTAGCGCAAGTTATTCAAGTCAAGTCAGATATACTTGTATAGTGCTTTCACAATATATTTCAAAGCAGATATTTTCTTTTCAGATATTTTCTTCATCACTTCATTAAAAATGAAGGTTCTTTATTGGCATTGATGTTTCCATGAAGAACCTTTAACATCCCTGAAAACTTTCCATTGCACAAAATGTTCTTTGTAGTAGAAAAAAGTTCTTTAGATTATTAAAATGTTCTTTGCACTAAAAAAAAAAAAAACATTTTCACTGAATTGTTCACTGAAAGTTTCTTTGGGGGCTGAGGCATTAAACATCCCTCTGCTTCATTCCACTTCCACCTTTTCCATAATGGAAAATATTTACCCCCTTAAATTGATTCCCCAGGACAATTTTTACCTTAATAACTTTTATATAATAAATTGTTTTAAATAATAATAATTATTAAAAAAATTCGGCTTCTTCCCGGGTTAGTGATATCACTAACCTTAAAATTTACATAAACCCTGCCCCTGAGAAAACGCAACAAAGGGGGCGAGGGTCAATTCAACGCTGGATTTGCACAAAAGATTATCATGACAGCACATGCTAGTCGATGAGTTGAATCAACTCCACTGAAACTACATAAATTTATCCTCTAACCGTTCAGAAAAATCCAGGTGCATTCTAAAGATTGTAACTCCAGTTTGAATAATGGACGGCTGAACACGTTACTGACAATCATCATTTTGGCTGCGTGAGATTCTCCAACTTTCTTGTCGTTGAGCAACTGAAGCATGTAATGTTAAAGCTCCGCCCTCTTTTGGAACGGGGGCGGGAGCAGCAGCTCATTTGCATTTAAAGGGACGCACACAAAAAGGATGAGTTTTCGCTCGCACCCAAATAGGGGCAAATTTGACAAGATATAATAAATTATCTGTGAGGTATTTGGGGCTGAAAATTCACAGACACATTCTGGGGACACCAGAGACTTACATTACATCTTGTCAAAGGGGAATTATAGGTCACCTTTAAATAGTCTCAGTCTTAATGAGTGAGTCATCCAGTCATTCATTCATTCAGTAATGAAGCACGTGGCTGTATTTATGAATGGGTCATTGAATCAATGACTCTCACGATTCGTTCGAAGCTGCATATTTGTTCACAAAACACCGCTGTGTGTTGCTTGGAGACTTTATATACACTCTTAAAGGCTCAACAGTTCTGCTGTGGCATTTGTTGAACTATTATTTCGTAATATTTACAGGACTGTTTAAAATGTAAATCACTTAATATTACTCTTCTGTTTGTTGAACTTGACTCAAAAAATCTCAACTCTGTTCCTCAATGACATTCAGTTGTATTTGTGTAGCACTTACACAGATGATTGGAACACGGCTAAATATTTTTTGAATTAACATCAGAAAACTCTTGAAATGGATTTCAGCTCAATACGGTATATTTGCAAATGTGTTGGTATGAATACACCTCACCGCTCGTGCTCGACAGAGATGCTCAGAATGATTCGGAGAAGGTCACTGCATTTTTCTCTCACTCTCTCCGTCTGTCTTTCAGGTCACAACAAGGACAAGAGAATGACGTCCAGAGCCCAGCAGACCTCATCTCCTTACGTGACCAAGACAGGTGTCACGCTGCTGAAGGAGTGCTGTGGCTTCACCTGCTCCGTCATGTAGATACGTCAATGTAAAACAGGAGAGAGTGTAGCACAGAATGACAAGTAAACAAGCCCTCAGACCCGTGATTCAGCACAATATTTTCAAGCATTCTGTTTCACGTTTCGTTTCATAACAGACGGCGGTACATTGGCACCCAACATATTATGCAGAGTTATTGCATTAACCTAATGGAGGAGATATCCAAAATGAGGAGTGTTATTAGATGATATGGTGTGTCCATTTTCATTATTAACACTGTGCTGTCTAAAAGCAGAAGACTAAAGTCCGGCTCAGGTGCTGGATTCCCATTAACAGTTGTTCATTTGTAACTCTTGCTCTTGCTTGCGCATTATTTTCTCCCTTCCCTCTTGCAATAGAGCAAATTATCTGTTGTGGAGTTGCTTCACCTGCCAAACACGATGCATGTCACCAAAAACATTGACATTGTCCTTGGGATTTGAAGGAATAGCTCACCTAAACTTTCTGTCAGTATTTGCTGATACACATATTTTTGACAGGGTAAATCAACAAGCACATCTGAATGCAGTGGACAGCAGGGTTATTATAGTTATACTTATATATATAACTTAAATTAAAGCAAAAACCATAAACAAAACATTTTCGTTACTTGAAATGAAATAAATGTTAACTGAAATAAACTATAAAAAACTTAAACTTAAGTTATTTCATATTATTTATTTAAACCAAGGTGACATTTCTCATTGTCATGATGTACTAAAATAATTAAAACTGAAACAAAAATTCTAAATATTAACTCTTTCCTCATTTCTGAGATTTTCCGTCAGTTATGACGCAGCATCTGAAATCGCATGCTCTCTTGAGTAGGTACTTATTTTGAATAAGTAATTGCTTCTGACCACTAAAAAAAGTATGTTCTATAGTATGAATGTAATCTAGACGTGCTACATCCGCCATGTTTCCCTTATCACATGACTCCCAGTGTCAGTTGCGTCGCTTCAATGCTATTCACAAATCCTCTCCCGTGGCCTCATGGGATTGTAAAGTGTCCATCATATGCTTTTTGCCTACTCTTTTATGAGTACTGTGAATTCGGACATACTTCTTTTGTCACATACTGTTTTTTGCTTGCTAAATAGTAAAGAGGTATGCCATTTCAGAGAGCCAACAAGTTTTTCCGGCAAGCCTCTGAAATAGTACAGCAAGTGACCAGAGGCACAGTAATAAACCTTCACAAATTATTCCATAAATTTTGATGTATTGAAGAATATTAGCAAGTTTTCATATAACTGAACAAAAGAACATCTGCGTTTACTAATTAGACTTCTATCACATTTTACATCTGCATTTTTAACTACAATGTTGATGAAAACGGTATAGTTTTGTGGTGCCCAACTTTACCTATAATGCAGTTTGAAAGTAAACAGATATATTTATATTTGACCAAGTTTTCGTTTGAATTCAAATGTAATAACCCTTTATCTTTCCACACTGTAATGTGCTTTAGTAACCCATTAATAGCATTTTATTTATTTGTACAATCATGTACACTACTGTTCAAATATTTGGGGTCTTTAAGATTTTTTTTCAGGAATTAATACTTTTATTCATGAAGATGCATTAAATTGATCAAAAGTGACAGTATAGACTTTTGTAATATTACAAAAGATTTCTATTTCTAATAAATGCCGTAAATAAATTTTGAATGCTCTGTTCATCAAGGAATCCTGGAAAATATAGCTTTCCACAAAAATATCAAATCATCATATTAGAATGATTTCTGAAGGATCATGTGACACTGAAGACTGGAGAAAATTCAGCAGTTCCTTCACAGGAATAAATTACATTTTAAAATATTTTACAAAACGGATATTTTAAATTGTAATAATATTTCACTGTGTTTTTGATCCAATAAATGCATTTATTTATTTAAAAAAAATAATAATAATAAAATACAGACCCCAAACTTTCAAACAGTTGTGTATTTGTGATGCATCATTTTAAATAAGTAGTGTTTCTGCAAAAAAAATCAAATAAACAGTTTATCTTTACAAAAGAAATCAAATTGTGAAACTGAGAAATGTGTATTAATATGTGCAACAACAACAAAAAAAATATTGAAATATAGTGCTCATGCACACTTGACATGTAATGCTGCTTGGTTGTGCAGAATTGTATGTGCGCTGATGCGAATATTGTTATTTTCATGCCTCTAAATGATATTTTTCCACTGATGAATATAAAGGAATTCTGATGAATGAACAAATGCTTCATTGCCTTTTAAATGATACAGACTCATAAAATCATCTTTTATTGCTATATAAATAACAAAATCATGAGAACCAAGGTTGCAAACTTAATATAAAAAAAAGAATAAAAATAAAACATCTAGTTTGACCTCTCAAGTTTGAGTATGAACATTCATTGACCAAGAAAGTTTTTTGTTCCTAAAGAACACTTCTTATGTAGAGTGATTTTATTATTTTTTAGAGTGAAGTCTTCATAGCCCAAGAAAAGTCCCAACAAATTGCATCTTGTGCACCAGCTTTAATAAGCCAAGGTCACTGAGTGTGCGGCTTTATTGACAGGTTCCTTATTACAGTAGGCAGGAAGGAACCGAGAAATTACAGCCAATAAATAAATGGCTGCTGATGTCAAATTTGCTGCATTTTAAAATCACCAGACTCTCAGTATAATCCAGTAATATCCAGTATAATTAGGATTCTGTTTAGATGGCCGACTCTTCTTCATCAAGCTCTGACAGAGGATCCAGCGTCTGTGACATTTGTGTTGATTGGCTGAAGACTGTCCACAGCTGTAGGGAAATACAGCTCATTTCCTTTCTCACTGCTGCCAGTGTGTGTGTGTGTGTGTGTGATTTATGAGGACACAAATTTGTATAATGACATGGGTATTACACTGGTATTACAACTTAAACGTGAACTATGAGGACATTTCATGCATCCTCATATTTCATATAGCTTTAAAAACATATAAACAATGTTTAAAAATGTAAAAATGCAGAACATTTTCTGTGATGGGTAGGTTTAGGAGTAGAGTTAGTGTAGGGGGATAAAATGTACAGTTTGTACAGTATAACAACCCTTATGTCTTTGGAATGTCCTCACTTTGATAGCAAAACAAACCTGTGTGTGTGTGTGTGTGTGTTTGTGTGTGTGCGTTTTTGTGATTTATGAGGACACAAATTTGTATAAAATGGGTATTACACTATTATTACAACGTAAAGATAAAATATGAGAACATGTCATGAGTCCTCATATTTCAAATAGCTTTATGTCCTCACTAAGATAGCAAAACAAACCTGTGTGTGTGACAACAGTGATGTGTTTGGATGATGCTGATTGCCCTTGAGAATGATGAATCTCATAATAAGTATCTCATAATTGGCCTTGACAGTAATGTCTAGTGAAGCTGATTATTGGACTTGGCATTCATCTGAAAAATGTAAATCATCATTTAAAATGCATTATCCACTCTTCTCTCTCTTTATTCTTACAAGAACATTTTCTTTTGCTTTGTGTGAGGACTGGGAAGCTTGTGGACTGCTGACAAAACAACGTTGTGTTTTATGTCCATTATCTGAACAGGTTATTGACTGTGGATTCATGAAGGATTTTCTTTTCTTTGACTTTTATTTCCTTTAGAGCTCCTAAAACTGCCTGTTTGAAGATATTCACTTCTGTTCAAAAGTTTGGGGTTAGAGCAATTTTTTAAATGTTTATGAAAGAAGTCTTTTATGCTCACCAAGGCTGCATTTGAGCATTATTACAATTTAAAATAACTGTTTTTATATAAATATATTTTAAAATGTAATTTATTCCTGTGAGCAAAGCTGAATTTTCAGCATCATTACTCCAGTCTTCAGTGTCACATGATCCTTCAGAAATCATTCTAACATGAGCATTTGATGCTCAAGAAAGATTTCTGATTATCATCAATGTTGAAAACAGTTGAGCTGCTAAATATTTTTGTGGAAACCGATTATTCTTTTCAGGATTCTTTGATGAAAAAGAAAGTTCAAAAGAGCAGCATTTATTTGAAACAGGTTTTTTTGGTAAGAATGCAGATGTCTTTACCGTCTCTTCTGATTAATTTAACACATCCTTGCTGAATAAAAGTATTAATTTCTTTCCAAAAAAAAAAAATCTCACTGACACCAATATTTTGAATGGTAGTGTAGACTCAAAAGAGAAACACTACATCTTTCTTACTTATATTTATTTATTCATTCATTTATTATTTTATTTTATTAAGTAGTTAAGTCTAACTTTAAATGTGGTTTTGCTTTCCTTTTTTTTTTTTTTTTTAATTTTGGCTCTCCACCTTTTTCTCTGTTGATCTCCAGCTCACCCAGAGAAATGAGCCGTGAGTCATACTGACTCATTCGTGAGCAAGTTAATTACCGGAGGATGTTCTTGTGAGTTCTGCCTCTAATAAAGAACTGCGAAAAGCTTTCCCAGGTATGTTAATTAACAGTTGGATACATGCCAAAAAAAAAACTACATTGCTGTTCAGCTGTCACTTTCTTGCTGCTGTAATTATCTGAAATGACATGCAACGCACTGTATTCTAGGGACAAAATAAGACCATGAAATGAAAAAAATAAACATATAATGAAGAATCCATCATTTTAATATGTTATAGTATCTCTGTGTTGTGTGATGTGAGTTTCTGACCTTTACAACCGCAGTGTTTCCCGTCAGTACCACAGGTGTTGGTTTGCATGTTTTGCCTTACTGAAGTTCAGTGGACAATCACACAGAGACATACGCCACCATGTGGTTGATCGTGACACCTAATCCATTCACAGTAGGAGGTTTCAAAAATACCATAGCTCTATAAAGTGTTAGAGATGTTATACCGGACAAAAGTTTGAATAATTAGTGTCTTCTGCTCATCAAGGCTGCATTTATTTGATTAAAAATACAGTAAAAACAGTAATATTGTGAAATATTACAAGATTAGAAAGTTAGATTAGAAAGAAATCCAAAATCTTTTGTAACATTATAAATGTCACTTTTGACATCAATTTAAAGCATCTTGCTGATTTTTTTTTCGTTCTTTTAACTTACCCCAAATTGTAGTTTATCATGGTTTCCACAAAATATAAGCGGCACAACTGTTTAAACATTGATAATAATAAGAAAAGTTATATTAAAATAATATTACAATGATTTCTGAAGTATGGAGTAATGATGCTCAAAATTCAGCTTTGCCATCACAAGAATAAATTACATTTTAAAATATATTCAAACAGAAAACAGATATCTTTAATTGACCCTTCACAAAGACCCGCCCCCTTTAGTTACTGTTGCTATGTCCGACAAGCCATGCGCTCTCACGCCACACATCATGTTCTCACGAAGTGAAAAATACATCGAGGAGCAAAGAGGACACTGACAACACATCGACAGACGTATGAAACAGTTTAATATTTAAAATATTGTAATTTTTCAAAGAAGTTTAAACAATAAATAACGTATAGTGTCTCTTTAATGTGTCGAGACAGATCGCTGGAGCTCCTTCAAGCGGCTCGTGAATCAACATCTCTTCATACTAGTTCATTCATAGCATCAAATAAACATGAATGAACATCAGAAGGAATGTTGTTTCAAGTGTGGAAAGACTTGAGTACACACAATTTGTCAAGTTCAAGTACACCAACATTAATCTACTAACTCTGCCGTCTGCTTTGTCGGACAAAATGGCGGATTTTGATTATGGTTATGATTGATCATATCGCCTGTCAATCAAACTGCCAGCGAAGGGTCAATTGTAATAATATTTCACAATATTATGTTTTACTGTTTTTTTTTTTTCAATAAATGCAGCCTTGGTGAGCTAAAGAGACTTCATAACACACTCTTATAAATATCGAAGAACTCTTAACCCTTACAAACATTTACTATAGTAGTACAATCCCTAAAAATCTTTAATAAAAAATCTCTTAAATCTCTCCTTGTTGAAACTGTAAGGTCTGCCATGGCCTGTGTCATGGGCTGTAGTGTTTCCAACAGAAAGTGGTTGACCTTTAGAGACAAAAAAGATTAATATTACTGGAGGCAGTGTTTCAGATGTGATAAAGTCTGACATGCATCAAAATTAGCTTGACCTCCCGTGACAATTTTTACAATAGGTGCAATAAATCATTCGATTCAAGTCCCTACAAGACAAAAATGCATCTCACACACTAAGGAATCATATGTTTTCTGTGGTGTCGAGCACACACACCCTTATGCACTCTCAAATCAAATCATGTGGTTAACACACTACAGGGCAGTGCCTTTATTTCAGTTCATGAGCACCACACCTTAACATTTATGCATTTATGAAGTTACAAATGATAAGAATCCTGTTTATATTTGTCCATGGTTATGTTAAGAACAGTATCCAACCCTGCTAATAATACTACAGTATGCAATATGCAGTATGTATACCGTGAACAACTTCTTTCTTTTGAGTTCAGCGGAAGAAAATCTCATACAGGTTTGAACCAACTTGAGGGTGAGTAATAACGACAGAATTTTCATTTTTGGGTGAACTGTCCCTTTAAGAAAGATAAAAAAACTTACCAACTTGAACTAAACTTGCCAACTTGAACTAAACATGCACTCTATTTTACATATACTAATCAAAATAATACGCAGCATACTGCAAATACCTAGGAAAGCCCCGTATCCTCGCAGTGCTACTGTCCCTTTAAGAGATGATGTAATCGGTTAAGTTTGTTTTAGCTCTCCAGCTGATCAGCCCGAAGCCGAAACACTGAGCAGCAGACACTCGGAGGATGGAGTTTTTCATAGGAAATCCTTTTTCTACACCCGTGGGTCAGCTTATAGGTGAGTAACACGCTGGATGAGATCGCAAATCACACGCAATGTGTTTTAGCGAGCATCAGATCAGCAAGTGAATTCAAACATGATGTATCGAATACGACTGCTTGTTAGTTACATCACATTTAACAAATATATCCGTATATATTCGTGCTTGGTTTTCTTGCAAGACACACATGAACACGTATACATCGTTTAATTAAGTATGACAGCAAAGGATACGATTAAATTGAGATTGACGCCTCATTCGTGCAAACCAGTGTTGCAGGCGCCCCAACAACGGATTCGTGATTGGCGGAGCTGCGTGTCAATCAAACGTTATCAGCAAATGGCAATAAACGAAGGCGGGACGAGGAGATCTGTTGGAAGTTGCACGTCAGTGTATCCTAATAACGTTTTGACCCATTTCTTTGCCGCACTTATTTAGAAAAGAGCTATTTACATCTGAGAATTAAAACGGTTGGGTAACCCAATCCAGACTTGACTGCTGTTTTCGTAAGAAATACAATAATAGGGCTACTTTTCATTCATTTTGAGGGGTGCCCTCTTTTCTTTTTCTGCTGTTCCCTTGATAGTGACGTTGCCTAGTGTCATCTCAGCACAGAGCAATTAGTCGGGGAGGAACTGTCTGTTCCTGCCAAACACCATAATTATGCATTAGCAGCGAAATCATCTTTGTAATGTTCTGCACATCCTAGATATATTTTTAGATTTATATAATCCAGTAAACACGGTGCTCTGACAGATAATGCTACCTATAAAATTTGGCGACAAACACTGTATTTGTTTTGTATTGTATTAAGGGTAGGTGTAGATGTTAATAAAGCCTCATACCACATTAATATCATGCTGGTTATAGCAATTGTGCTCCCAAATGTTTTAATGGGAGGTAGCAAAATCTGCCAGGGTTGGAAAAATCGTCGAAAATGGCAATATTCCTTTAAAAAAAATATCCATTTTGATTTCATGGTGACTCTATATATGATATGATATGTAGTCACCTTATGTAATGACAAGAGCCGTGTAAGGAGAGAGCTTTTGATGTAACTTGCCCTTTCAAACTGTTGAAAAGCCTGTTTTCCCTGCCCAGATGCTGAACCTTAAGCATTGTAAACAAAGTCATTCATACTCGGTTAGCTTGTTGAAATTTTCAGTTCAGCATATAGCTGGGATCCAGAGTGAGTGGAGTTTAAAGACGAGACCTGTTTTTAAAGTTAGTCTCGGTTCTTCGTGACCACAATGAGCTATTATGCCAACATGAGTTCAGTGATAGTGTTGTTGTGAATCATAAACCACTTTGCTGATGAGAAAGATAACAGGGCATGCAGCAGATAGGCAGTTCAGTGATTTTTATCCTAAAGCTTATTTTATTCTGTCGATAAGAAACGGTATTAGTTAGCTTGCAAACATCTACATAATCGCTTTGAGTTCCGCATTTTGTTCAGTTGTGCTTAAAAAAAAAGGAATGATAAGTATGAGATCAAAGTGCGCATGTAATAGCCATTATTTTAAACCACAACATGTTGTATCCTGTTATTTTAGGGTAAAGCCTTTATGTTTGCTTGACTGTTTCTTGGTCTCTTTTTCAGAGCATGCCACCAGTTCGTCTCTCCCGTCAGAAGACTGGGGCCTCAACATGGAGATCTGTGACATTATCAATGAAACAGTTGAAGGGTGTGTATTTTGTCCGGGACCACAGATTTCTGTTTATATGGTCATTTATTGGGCCTTCCCCAAATGTATTTGGACACCTAAACTACGTTTAAAACTTCTGAATGTCATTGTATTTGACCAAAGTTTCCTGTTTTCAAATCCCTTTGACCTTAAAATATTTGCTTGATGTCCCCCTGAGATTTTAAGTTGATATTTCAATAATTTCACTACACACACATATTCATGGTTCTGTGATGTCAGTTAATTCTCACATGACAGGCAGGTAAACATATATTTCATTTTAGAAAGCATTTTATTTTGATATTGTACTCTGATCTATTATAAATCAGTGGTTACAAAACAAGCTAATGTTTCACAACCACAAAGTGACATAATGACATAATACAGTCTTTATTTTGAGTGTATAGCTATGGCTTTAACATTTAAAACCTAACCTAAACTGATATGCTTGTGCTGTCATTTTTTAGATAAAATAATAATGAATAGCTTAAGTGTCTAAATCTGAATAGTTCATTCAGCTGTATGGTGCTTTGAGTTTCTCAATTGTATAACATGCATTGTTTGACCTAACTGTTGTGATTCTGCTCTGTTTACAGACCTAAAGATGCAGTCAGAGCAATAAAGAAGAGGATTCTGGGAAATAAGAATTTCAAAGAGGTCATGCTGGCTTTGAGTGTAAGTGTCACCTCATGTTTACACATTAATAATTCACATTGTGTTTTGAATTATTTTCCATGTGCATTCTTCTTTGGGTTTGCTGCAGGTGCTGGAGGCCTGTGTGAAGAACTGCGGTCACAAATTCCACATCTATGTGTCCACCAGAGACTTTGTGGAGAATGTTTTAGTCCAAACGATCCTGCCTAAAAACAACGCACCAGTGGTTCTTCAGGACAGAGTCTTGAGCATGATACAGGTACAAATAAACCCTTTGCCAACTCAGCTAGCGCTCAGAGTAAACAGTGTTACGTGATCCTTCAGAAACCATTCTAACATGATCATTTGCTGCTCAAGAAACATTTCTGATTATTATTATTGTTGAAAACGGCAGCTTAATCTTTTTGTGGGAACTATGCTACAATTTATCAGGATACTTTTATCAATAGAACATAAAAAGAATACAAAGTTCTGTCATGAAACTCTAGATGGCGCATGCTGATTGGTTCTTAAAGGGTTAGTTCACCCCAAAATGAAAATTTCATTTTGTCATTAATTAAATATGTCACTAATTCCTCATCCTCATTTTGTTCTACAATCGTAAGATCTTCGTTCATCTTCAGAACACAAATTAAGATATTTTTAATGAAATCAAAAATAGGCCTCTATTGCCATCAAGATAATTAACGCTTTCAGATGCCTAAAACATATTTAAAACGGTTCATGTGAGTACAGTGGTTCAACCTTAATATTATAAAGCCACGAGAATTTCGAGAAACTTTTCAACCACGAGAAACTTTTCAACTATATCTAGTGATGGCCGATTTCAAAACACTGCTTCGAAGCTTTACGAATCTTTTGTTTTGAATCGGTGGTTCAGTTCACGAATCAAACTGCCAAAATCATGTGAACTATTGAAATTGCAAAACATTTATGACATAACGAAGCCTCATTTACTAAAATCACGTGACTTTGGCGCTCAGAATCACTGATTCGAAACAAAAGATTCGTAAAGCTTCGAAGCAGTGTTTTGAAATAACACGTCAATAGATATTGTTTAATTTTTTTTTTTTTTGGCGCACAAAAAGTATTCTCATTATTTTATAATATAAAGGTTGAACTCGCATGAACTGTTTTAAATGTGTTTTAGCTCCTCTCTGGGCATCTGAAAGTGTTAGTTGTCTTGCTGTCAATGGAGGACTCACTGAACCATCAGATTTCATCAAAAATATCTTTAAGATGAATGAAGGTCTTACAGGTTTAGAACGACATGAGGGATAGGAATTAATGACAGAATTTTCATTTTTGAGTGAACTAACCCTTTAACTCAAACTGCTTGCAATTACATCATTCTCTGTAGGGCACAGGAGAAAAATACTTTTAAATGTAATCCATTACAATATTGTGTTACACCCTAAAAAAGTTACTAATTGCATTACTTAGTTACATTTCATGAAAAGTAATGCATTACATTACTTTTTCTCACCTGCGTTGGGCTTGCTTGTTTGTTTTTTAATAACAACAATGAAAAGTTCACACCAAAAGTGAAATGAATAAGCCTCAGGCTGAAGGAAATGCATATTACACCTGTCCAGCAGAGGGCGCAGCTCAAACAAATCTTTCAGCTGTGCTGCCATTCTGGATTATTTATAAATCTAATCTAAAGTAATTTTTGCTAATTAGTATGGTTGAATTGGATCGTTGAAGGTCAGCAGCAAAGACATTGGTTAATAAAGTGAGATTAAATACATAAAGTATAGTTGTGTAATTTAATATAGTTCTTAATTACAGGTTGGCGTGAAATTTTGAGATTGCATTTCACTGTTTTTACTCATTTTGAGGAGTACTGAATGTTTTTGTGCAAGTGAGATGAGTAAATGCATGTTCACATTTAGTCTAGAACTGCAATAGCCGTCATGTTCACACAGCGAACACAACACCTCTGTAGTTTATTTCTCTCAGCATGGGGACAGGAGAGCTGTCTGTCAATAAAAATGAAAACAAACTAGCTTGCTTTAATGATTTGAAAAAGTAACTGTGTAATGTGTTAATTTACTAGTTACTTGAAAAAGCAATCTGATTGTCAGTTAGGGTCAATTAAAGATATAATGTGTTACCGCCAACACTGCAGCTGCTGCTGTATTTAGTAGTCAATGAGCTTGCTGCTCAACCTTCAAAAACTTGGTCAGCTTTTGCAGTAGCATTTGCAGCACGTTTTCAGAAACCCTACACCTTCCCCAGCTCCACCTGTATAGATCAGCTTTGGGTAATTTGTATGTATTAGCAGTTGCAAGTCGTGTTCTTGAACAAACGTATCAACATTGTCATATGACTACAACTACTCTTGTTTCTTGTCACGACTAGAACAGCATTTATTTGCAGTAGAATTCTTTTTTTAACATTACAAATGTCTTTACTCTCCTTTTTGATCTATTTCATGCATCTTTGCTGAATAAAAGTGTTAATTTCTTTGAAAGGAAAGTGTTACACTTGCATTGAAAAATTTGGCTCAGTATGTGGCTTTTTGCCTGTGTACTGCAGTGTGAGGTATTCAAACAGATCTTGGGTGTGTCTGTCTTTCTCTCCCTCTAGGCGTGGTCCGATGCCTTCCGTAGTTCTCCAGATTTGACAGGTGTTGTAACCGTGTATGAGGATCTCAGAAGAAAAGGCCTGGAGTTTCCCATGACTGAACTGAATGGTTATTCCCCTATTCACACTCCCGACAGGGTATAACTGCTGAATATTCAAAAACTTGTTGAAGTAGCTAAACAATTATAAATACACAAAGATTTTTTTTGGAATACATAACTGCTTAAAAAAGCTGCAGACAGTAAATCCTCTCTAGAGAGCTAGCATGCAGTATGTACACCGCTTTTGCTTATTTCTTGATTTATTAATTAATTCTTGATGCCAATAGACCGTGGGGTCCGTGTCTCCGGTAACAGCTTGTACAGAAAGTCACTCCGTCACATCCTCACAGCCACAGAATACAGAGACGCCCGTCACGCTGTCACCTCAACAGGTAAAACACACTCAGCAATGCTGTCTAGCATGTCATGCTTAAAGGGATAGTTCACCCAAAAAATGAAATTATCCATCAAGCCATCCTAGGTGTAGGACTAAGGATATTTTTTAAATATATCTCTGATTGTGCCAATATATGTTGCATTTATTGTAAATATCTAAACATCTTTGATACATCTACTTGAGATGCAAATGTTAAATGAAGTCTTGAAAAATTGAACAAAAGGAAGTGTTTATGCAAATATCAGTTAGATATGAAAACTACTCTTTGAATTAGGCATATTTTTCTTAGCCCATTAGCAGATATTTGTTCTGGTTTAAAGCATAAACACACTTCATTAAATGCATCTTGATTTAAGAATCTTTAGACAATCGCACTGGAAAACAAGACAATTAGTGAGTAAAAACATCACTTTTGTGCAGTATGATCAGGAACAGTAAAAGTTACATCCAAATTCTAGTGGTTGAGAGCAGAGATATTCAAGATATTTTTTGTATATCGTACATATTTTAGAAATGAACAAAATGTTATGGATTGACTAAACTGACCACAAAAGTAACCAGCCAGAGTTTATATTTAAATTAAATATTTTGGTTAATATCAATATGATTTAATAATTCATATTTAAAAAGTAATTTTCATATCTAAATATTTTCAATATTATTTAGATATTAAGTTACATATATTTTGTAATAAGTGAGTGTTATGTATGTGTGTGTGTGTGTGTGTGTGTGTGTGTGTGTGTATATATATATATATATATATATATATATATATATATATATATATATATATATATATATATAGACTGCAATGCACTGTTATGTTAATATACAGGTTATATATTAAATTAAGGTTAAATATTTATATATATATATATATATATATATATATATATATATATATATATATATATATATATATATAAGTATAGTAAATGCTGTATTTTATGCTGTAAATTTCGTAAAGTTTTTATTACTGTATTATTGAATACTGCTGGTTTCATGTGTGTTTGTGTTTCAGATGAAGACTTTGAAGGCCGAACTGGAGGTGGTGCGTAATAATATATCTGTGATGTCAGACATGATGAGTCAGATGGAGCCTGGGAGTCTTGAGCCATCGGACACAGAGCTGCTACAGGTTGGAATTAGACATGGACACAAATACACATCCTTACTTTCTTTTCCACCTTTTCTTTATCAAGCATGAACACATTTTAGACCTATAAATGAAGGGTTGTTGATTATTCTCTACCCTCCCTTCTTCTCTCTGCCGGTCAGTAGCAGCTGTACTCCATGACCAAGGACATGCAGGGCCGGATGGTGGAGCTCATACCTCGACTGACAGAGGAGACGCTTATAGAGCAGTTACTCACTGCCAATGATGACATTAACACCACGTTTGCTCAATATCACAGGTTAGAGGCATGATGCTTGAGAACCCACACTATAAACACAAAGCAAGAAGACTTGACCTGACTTTCACATTGTACTGCCACCCAGTGGACAAATTGATAAACATACAAAAAATGCATTGGCCTGGGTTATTATGCTATTTGAAATGATAAATCTTTGCAATAACTTGGTCTCATCATATTCAAAATATTAAAAAATGTTTGTTATATATAGAGGAGAGCTCATTTATAATGACAGGGTTCTCTCGATCATGGAAAACGGAATTAGAAAATTGGGATTTTATTAGACTTGGGGAAAAAATTAATTTCTAAAAATCTTAAACATTCATAGAAATTTCTATAGTAAATATGCAATACAAATATATTAAAAATCCTTATTATAAATTAAGCATGAGTGACTGGAGAAGTCACAAAAAATCATTAGCTGAAAGGTGTGTAACCCACATCAAATTAGTTAAATTTAATAACCTGTCTCATCGCTGTTACCAAACTTCTCTCTTTTTTTTCAGATTTGAAAGACATCTTAACAGACAGAGCAGTACACAGTCTGTAAGAGAATACAGATTTGATATTAAATACTGCTGGTTTAATCTACAGATTCTTCATTTAATTCATTGTTTTATTTCAGAATCCAGCTAATGCAAACCTCATTGATTTGGGCTCTTCCAAACAATCAAAGGCAGCAAATGGTGCTCACAATGCAATTAGCCAATCAACAGTCACCACACTATCCAATCAGATGGCAGGATTGAGTAAGTGCCAATATACAGTATTTTGCTCACATTTTATTTTCAATCTTTACTGTTACTAATGCATAATTTTGTTGCATGATTTGCTACAGGCACAAAAGGAGATGACCTAAAACTAAATAAAAGCAGCTCATTACAAAAAAGGTAGGAAAAATTAAAAAGGAAAACTAGAGGAAGTGTTTAATGTTTTTGCAATGTTCATTGCCAAATACATGGAAAACTAGAGGAAGTGAAGTTATTGGCAATGAAATGAACATTACATCAACATGAAAGTGAGAAGTGGAAGCTGCGATTGTCAAATATTCTGCAGGGAATTCGGCTTTATTGCCTTGACCAATAAAGTCTAAGTTTTGGCATCTGTAATTCCCTGACTTGAGGAAGTTTTTGAGAGAGAAAGCTTTCTAAAACATGATGTGAAAGGTAACGATAGCAAATCAATTCTAGTCCTCATCTTTTAGAAATGCATTCAAAATGGATTTGCTTTCGCTGCGGAGAAAGCAGCATCTTATTGACATGTCAACAACACAAACCAAACTCTTCCAGTCCTCAGCTCCAGCTGAAGTGTTAGACGTTGCCCAATGAAGACCATTTGCAGGCATTATAAAAATTTGTTACAAACCTAGGTTAGTTCATGCAGGAAGTGAGACTGGAATTACTTGTTTCAGGCAGTTCCAAATTGGTTCTTTCATTTATAAGACAATAAATTCATTTTTTGAGCACTTTGATCTTTGCAGACCTGAAGGGTAAAATCCAAAAAAGCATAATAGGGGCACTTGAAGTGACGGGTCTATTGTATAGAAGGTTTCTGTAGCGCATTTAGCTTATTTTGAGGTATTGGTTTTGTCCAGAGCAATATTTACACACGTAAGTGTAATGCTTATGTGTATGAACAATATTAATGCATGTCTTAGAAAACATCACTTAAAAATTGTGATTTATTGATAGTCCAGAAAGCTGTGCAGCTCTTGAGGGACTGGCAGCCACACAAAGAGAGCGACAGGACACTGGAGTGGTAAGTGTCTTTGAATTATTTAATCCTACAGAAAGGATATCATGTTCGAAATCTCTTTTGTATTATGAGAGAGCAGCATTCATTAATGTATGTGAGAGCAGTCAGGATTTTTCTGTGATTTTCACCAGCTATTGGACGCCACAATATGTGTCCATCATTTAAAACGGTGTCTGTCTATGTTAAGGATGAAAGCCTAGACTACACCTCCCTCGGCAGCTCACCTCAGTTTCAGTGGATGCTTGAAAAGGGAATGGTGGGTCTGATTGGCTGATGAGACAGTCGGCCTGCAGTGTATGATGTGCTGTTGGTCGAGCTTGTGTTCCTGCTGCTCTGGGCTCGTTTTTTATTTATCCTTTCAGCATGTCAGTTTTTTTCTCCTTCGGTAAACGATGAGTGTCCGCTGTCTTGCTCTTTGTGCCATCTGCATGTTTGGAGGAGCTTCATTATCTTTATTTGCTGAAGGTTCTCTGGGACTTTTTGGTGTTTTAGTTCATTCATTTAAGTCACCCCAAAATGCAAATTATGTCATTAATTACTCACCCTCATGTCGTTCCAAACTCGTAAGGCTTTCGTTTTCCTTCAGAACACAAATGAAGATGTTTTTGATGAAATCTGAGAGATTTCTGTTTCTCCATTGACTGCCTTTGCAACTGAATCTTTGACGCTTCAGAAAGTACATAAAGAGATCAGAAAACTATTCAGCTGTTCGGTTTATCATATAATTTAATTATTTTTGTTCTGAAGGTAAACAGAGGTCTTATGGGTGAAGATGAGTAATTAATAACAGAAATTGCATTTTACGGTGAACTAACCAAGGCCTGAATCCTTACCAATCCATAATTGCTTAGTGTCTTATTTTATGGTGTTCCCATTTCAAACCAACTTGCTTCCCATTCTCAGGACTGAAACATAGTGATTCTTTCTTTATACTTCAGGCTGTGTTCAGACTTGGCATGTTTGGTTCGATTAAAACAAACCCAACTACACCAAGTATAATGAGTGACGGAGGGATTCCTGCCACTGTTTTGACACCTTTACATATATTATAATCTGTTCACTAGTTATCAGCTCCATCATATATCATATGTATGCACATACAGTGAGCACGTTTAGCCCCGCACACAGCATTGTTTTAGATGTTCGAAAAGTTCTGTCACCAAATACACATAAAAGCAGTTTGAGCGCTAAGTGAACCCCGACTAAATGTGTTTTCTTTTTTGGTCCAGACAAAAAGAACTAAACTACAAGTGTGAACACACTCTTAAAAGTAGTGTGAAGCTTAGTTGAGATGAGTGTGGTTGGAACTGATAGTTGTACTTTATGATGCTAATGTAAATTCATATTTTTCCTCTGCTGTCAGATCCCTGTCAATCAGAGTGAAGTGATGGATGACATTGAACAATGGCTTGACGTAGACGATGTGAGTAACACATTTTAAGCCTCAAACAAGTTGTATACAGGTGCTGGTCATATAATTAGAATATCATCAAAAAGTTGATTTATTTCACTAATTCCATTCAAAAAGTGAAACTTGTATATTATATTCATTCATTACACACAGACTGATACATTTCAAATGTTTCTTTTAATTTTGATGATTATAACTGACAACTAAGGAAAATCCCAAATTCAGTATCTCCGAAAATAATAAGTAAATAACAATCCTCTCCAGGGTGCGGTTATCCCTATTGCTTGTACACTTGTAGACTACCACATCTTTTCCTTCCCTTCGCCTCTCTATTAATGTGCTTGGACACAGAGCTCTGTGAACATCCAGCTTCTTTTGCAATGACTTTTTGTCTTGCCCTCCTTGTGCAAGGTGTCAATGGTCATCTTTTGGACAACTGTCAAGTCAGCAGTCTTCCCCATGATTGTGTAGCCTACAGAACTGGACTGAGACCATTTTTTGAGTTATTTAGCTGATTGGAGTGTGGCACCAGGTGTCTTCAATATTGAACCTTTTCACAATATTCTAGTTTTCTGAGATACTGAATTTGGGATTTTCTTTAGTTATCATCAAAATTAAAAGAAATAAACATTTGAAATATATCAGTCTGTGTGTAATGAATGAATATAATATACAAGTTTCACTTTTTGAATGGAATTAGTGAAATAAATCAACTTTTTAATGATATTCTAATTATATGACCAGCACCTGTGTGTGTGTATATATAGGATGGCACAGTAACACACCCACGCGGGCACTTCCTCCCTCTCTCTCTCTCTCTCTCTCTCTCACTCTCTCACTCATCTCATTCGCTCCAGTTTAATAGTGCTTGTGTTGCGTGTAATTTTAGTCATTCCCGCAGATTTCGCGCTGTAGTGGCGCGCACAAGCCGCTTCTCAGTCTCAAATAGCTGAATCACAAGTACCAAAATGAGTGGCTTACAAAATATTGTCAAAATGCTAGTATCTAGTTAAAATGTGAGTATCCAGTTAAACAGTCAGTCTTGGAACGTTAAATAGTTGAGAAAGAGTGCAATATCCCTGCTGCTGTCTGTCATGTTAATAAAAGAACAAAATCACTTTCTACTCTTGACTGAATACGTTTTATAACTTTAATGGTAAGCATTAATCCGTATTTAATTTTTACAATGAAGACTATAGAAGACTAGCACTAGATGTGTTATTTTACATTTGATTACTTTTCTGTAGTATTTTTAAATTTTTTGTATTATTTATGTAGTATTTTTTCATTGACTTTTTACTTGTGTTTTTTATGAAAATAAAACTTTGTGTGAGAGAGAGAGAGAAATCTTTCTTGAGCATCAAATCCTCATATTAGAATGATTTCTGAAGGATCATGTGACTGGAGTAATGATGCTGAAAATACATTGCCATAACAGGAATTCGTTTAATTTTACAATATATTAAAATTTTAAACAGTATTGTAACAGTATGTCACAATATTACTATTTTTACTGTACAGTGAGGATCGAAAGTTTGGGCACCCCAGGTAAAAATTTGTATTAATGTGCATAAAGAAGCCAAGAAAAGATGGAAAAATCTCCAAAAGGCATCAAATTACAGATTAGACATCCATATGATATGTCAAAAAAAGTTAGATTTTATTTACATCATTTACACTTTCAAAATAACAGACAACAAAAATGGCGTCTGCAAAAGTTTGGGCACCCTGCAGAGTTTATAGCATGCACCGCTCCTTTGGAAAGCTGAGACCTGACAGTGTCATGGATTGTTCTCAATCATCGTCTGGAAAGACCAGGTGATGTCAATCTCAAAGGTTTTAAATACCCAGACTCATCTGACCTTGCCCCAACAATCAGCACCATGGGTTCTTCTAACCAGTAGTCTAGAAAACTGAAACTGAAAATAGTTGACGCTCACAAAGCAGGAGAAGGCTATAAGAAGATAGCAAAGCGTTTTCAGATGCCAATATCCTCTGTTCGGAATGTAATTAACAAATGGCAGTCATCAGGAACAGTGGAAGTTAAAGCAAGATCTGGAAGACCAAGAAAAACATCAGACAGAACAGCTCGCAGGATTGCGAGAAAAGCAAGTCAAAACCCACGTTTGACTGCACGATCCCTCCAGAAAGATCTGGCAGACACTGGAGTTGTGGTACACTATTCCACTATAAAGAGATACTTGTACAAATATGGTCTTCATGGAAGAGTCATCAGAAGAAAACCTCTTCTACGTCCTCACCACAAATATCAGCGTTTGAAGTTTGCAAATAAACATATAGACAAGCCTGATGCATTTTGGAAGCAAGTTCTGTGGACCGATGAGGTTAAAATAGAACTTTTTGAATAGAACTTGCCGGAATGAGCAAAGGTATGTTTGGAGAAGAAAGGGCACAGAATTTAATGAAAAGAACCTCTGTCCAACTGTTAAGCATGGGGGTGGATCAATCATGCTTTGGGGTTGTATCGCAGCCAGTGGCACAGGACACATTTCACGAGTAGAAGAAAAAATGGATTCAATAAAATTTCAGCAAATTTTGGACGCTAACTGGATGCCATCTGTGAAAAAGCTGAAGTTAAAGAGAGGATGGCTTCTACAAATGGACAATAATCGTAAACACAATCTCAAAATCAACAATGGATTACATCAAGAGGCGTAAACTGAAGGTTTTGCCATGGCCTTCACAATCTCCTGACCTCAACATAATTGAAAATCTATGGATAGACCTTAAAAGAGCAGTGTGTGACAGACAGCCCAGAAATCTCCAAGAACTGGAAGACTTTTGTAAGGAAGAATGGGTGAAGATACCTCAAACAAGAACAGAAAGACTCTTGGCTGGCTACAAAAAGCGTTTACAAGCTGTGATACTTGCCAAAGGGGGCATACAAGATATAAACTCTGCAGGGTGCCCAAACTTTTGCAGACGCCATTTTTTGTTGTCTGTTATTTTGAAAGTGTAAATGATGGAAATAAAATCTAACTTTTTTGACATATTATAAGAATTTTTAATCTGTAATTTGATGCATTTTGGAGATTTTTCCATCTTTTCTTGGCTTCTTTAAGCACATTAATACAAATTTTTACCTGGGGTGCCCAAACTTCCGATCCCCACTGTATTTTTGATCAAATAAACGCAGCCTTGGTGATCATTTACTTGGTTAGTAGTGTTTATGAATATTTATACAGCAACTATGCTTCGTCAGTAATTACTCAGAAGCCTTAACACAAAATAGTGTGGAAAAAGAGATAATAAATGGAAGTTATCACTTATTTTGAAATTGAGCGTAACAAAAGTAATGATTAGCAGTTCAGTGAGTCAAGAGCTGCTCCAACTGATTCAATAATGAATCATCCTGTTAGTTATTTATATTTTAAAGAATATTGTGAATGTCACAAAGTGTTGCACTAAAACTTGTTGCAATAAAACCAGACATTTATGAAGAAAGTTGAGTGGGTACATTTGGATTTCATGTCATCTTAAAACACTGACTATTGTTTACTGTTTTTACATTTGTATTTCATGCGTGTGTTTTTGTGTTCCAGGAAGATGATTCTGAGGGAGTGACTAGTGAAGGTAATATATTTTTTTTGTATGCTTGTGAAATACGGCTGATATAATAATGCCTTCAGCTAGGTTACATAAGTTGCCAACTTTTAATGTTTCCTCCCTTGTATGATTCAGTCTTCCTCTTCTAATAAGAGTTTCAGTTATGACCTCTCGGATGTTCTTTATTTGGTTTGTCACCTATGCCTTTGACGTGTGCTCGTATTGTTCTCCATTTCATGGTAGTCTTTGGAATTTTTTTTTCTGCTTGTGGTTTAATCACATTCTCTGTACCTTCTTCTGCCATGTTTTTCTGTCAACGTTTGTGGAAATCTGCAAACGATTAGTTCATTAGTTCATCTTTTTCAAACTTGCAGGTACTTTCCCTGCAAAGAGGCTATTAGGCTTCTCAAACGCATTTCCTCATGGCATTTCCTATCGTGTCTGAAGTATTCCACAGTATTTTCATGTAAAAAGACTAATTTCAGTGTCTCATCTCTTTCTCATCCTCAGAGTTTGATAAGTTCCTGGCTGAAAGAGCGAAAGCAGCTGAGCGTCTTCCTTCAGTGAAAGCGTCACACCAAGACCCCGGCCGTTCACAGCTGTAGCTCTGGATTGGAGTTACATATCTACATAAACGTGTTCACAACTTCCAACATTTGTCTTTACGTTAGTAACCATTGTTTATTTCTAACCATGTTCTATCTTTATCAATCTCTGTAAAACCAAACTTTAGGTGCGGGCTATGTCTGTGTGTCATATGTCATTCATTTTGATTTTACAGATGCCACCTTATGAAATATTTTTATAACCACACACTCCTACAGTCATTCCTGTTGTAGAGGTAATTTTCTTTAATCTTAAAATGGAGAAAGTCTCCATGGTGAAGCGTGAAGAATTTTATTGATCTTTATTAAAGATCTTGGTTGTTGAGGTCAAAGCCGTATGTATATAAAGTAAATGTATTATTAGTCTGTTTTGAAGGAAGTGGATTTTACAGAAGTTTGTCGATTTAAGTTTCTTTCTTACAATGAATGTGGTTTCCGTCTGCAGGCTGCTGTATGTCTCTAGTACATGAGCTATTAGTGTATCTACAACCTTATACAGTTCATATTAGGGCTTATGTACTCAATAAAATTAAGGTTATTTTGAAATCTTTGAAGGTTTATAACATTCTCTATATCTATACATTCACATGTTTTCTGTAGAGGGAGTCTTTTGGCACATAAGCTGCCTTTATATTTTCGTCTGTCTAGAGATTTTGAAACATACTTAAATAATTATCAACAATGTCCAGTTAAGCAAGGGAAGATTTATATCCAGCTGGTTATCTCAGGATAAACGGTTATGGGATTGTCACACCACTTATTAAAAGGCATTTTGCCAAAATGAATAATTATGGGGATGAGAAATATTAATGAGTGGAAACCGTTTTAAAAATCGTACTTATCTTTTAATCCAACAGTGTACAAAACAATCGTGACAAAATGGCTGCGTTTGTATGAAATGAGACAACTGTAATTGAAATATTGATTTGATTTTTAATATTTCATTAGCTCACCAAATGCAGAACTTCAAAGAAAAACCATTGCAAGCAAGCGTACAGCGCTGCGGACTTCAGTTACCCAGATGAGCCCGTGTTATCTGTTGTTAACTGTTTTCAGTGGTTATCAGGGAATAACGTACCGTTGGATGGCGTGATTGACCAATCAGAATCAAATATTCCACAGAGCCGTGTAATAATGACTTCTAATCTCCTATTAGTGAAACAATATTCAATAACGATATTCTGTCTCTTCAGAATTGCTTGATGACAGTCTTTAAATTTTGCACAGTACCTTCTACCTGTATATTTGTATACTAGTACTCTAATATAGTGCAGAATAACTCTGACCACATGTTTTGCATACATAACCTGAGGCAAGCATATTAGAAAAGATTTGCATGAGCTGCTTGCCCTCTAGTCTACTGCAATATAAATAAAAGCCACAAAATGGATTTGGATCATTTGATTTTATTATTCAAAACATGTATCACATTGAGGCTATATATATATATGATAATAGCCACCTTGTCGATGACTGCCCCGAAAAACCAGCAACATAGACACTATACTACATGCAATATAAAGCAACTTCTTAACTGATATCACAGTATTGTCATAAATGCATCTCTATAGATAAATAACATACTTATATTATAACAATAATAAGAATTATATTTAGCAACTTCATAATATAATACATTATTTCCTCAATATAAAACAGAAAAAGAAGGCACAATCAGTCAAGTTTAAATCTAAAGTATAAGTGCAAACAATATATAGATTTAAACCATGTATCCAACAAAAGGTTCTCTGTTACACCATTACACCATCCTCTGTTACACCAACACAACACATCTGTTGGAGTTTGTTGGACTGGTGTGACACCACTGTTGGCGTCTGTTGGAGTTGGTCGGAGTCCGTTTTCACCCGACTGAACATGTTTAATCGGTGTTTGTTGGGTTGTGGGAATGTCTGAGCAGTTTGGTATGGTTTTCCAACAAACTCAGAACTGTTGCCAAGACAATGAGGCAAGTCCCTTGCAGACTGCCGTTTGAGCGCAGTCACACAACAAAGCACTGCAAATGTGACATGCAGTCACAACATATCAAAGTTACAATGCTCAATTTAAATAGTCCGAAGTGCAGTCCGTGCCATTGAGGAAGAGCACTGCTCCACTGTGGTGATGCCTTTTGCTCATGTGAAGAGGATTTTTTTCCCCCATCGATATTGGAACGCGTGTGAAGGACAAGTATTGCATCCAAATATTTTGCAAAATGGAAATATTTGGATTCATGCTCTTAGCTCATTCAAATGTTCTGGACATTCAAAGTAATCCAAAAGGATATATAGTCTTTGTCAGTTTGGCAAAAGTGAAGATCACGCTGTCCAGAGGTTTGAAGCGCAAGGTCAGTCACTGAAAAGCTTGTGCCTGGTGTGTTCTCCTGGGTGCCCAGTAGTAATAAAGTATCCTGGCCAGAACACATCACATTCAGTCAGTATGACGGTGGGACGGACACGGCAGGCAGATTTGATCCATCTTCTCAGTCTTTAAACTTGGCTTCAAATGTAGGTCCAAGAATTCTGCAGTTTTACTGGTCATCAATTCATCAAAAATGATAATCTATGTAGAAAAGAGGCGAAGAGAACATGAGCAAGCACGTGTGCCCATTCACACCAACAACTGTAACACTTTAAAATTTTATTGCATTTCTGTAATACTCTGCTATTCTTTTAAATTTAGAATAATTTTTAAAACAATATATTTATCATTTTAGTTATTCTTAATGTGAACGGGCCTTTAGTTGCATTATTAGTGGTTTATTTATTATTTATACATTACTAGACTGTATTTGTTTGGAAATTTGGCCTGTTGTATTTGCACTGAATGACAGCAAGTTAAACTTTCCAAAAAATTATTGGTAAAAATGTTATTTAAAGGTTTTTTGATTTTGTCAACAATATAACAGACAAAAATGACACATGATGAAAATAACTAAAATATCTGAATTCAAACATTGTTTATGAAAACATGAACAAAAAAAAAACAAATGCACTAATTTTTTCTTTTTACTTTAATTAGCAATCTCAGGTAGGATGTAGAGCTGCGCGATATGACGATATATATCTTTTCCACGAAATAAAATGTCTATTGTTAGAGATTTTGCTTAATCGCATATATCGCAGTATGTAAATATATATTGCACTATTGACACTTCAGAGTGATGAAATGCATGAATGAGAATATAAAGAGCGGGACGTGCTTGATGTTAAAGAGTTATAAGTGCAATATTTCCTGAAGAGGAACTCGGTGCAGTGGTCGTGCTGACTGACACACTGCCGAACCTGCTTCTCAGAGAGCGATCACGAATAGGAACGTGCTCGATATTAAGGTGTTATTGAGCACAATAAGTAGGGGTGGACGATAAACTGGTAGACACGATTAGCCGGTAGAAATGTGTCAATCGTTATAGATTCTGGACTGACATCTGTGTCGCGGTTACGCTCACGTGAGGTTGCTAATGCTGCGCGGTCACGAAAGCTTATCATTTGTGTGAGTTTAAGCAATGCGGTTTAAAAACAAGTGGTTTTAACCCGTTAAAGCGTAATTAGCAGCGAAAGACAACCCATTTCAGCATATGTGCGCGCTCTTTGAGAGACTGTTTCTCAGCTCTGTCTGAGAGACGCGCGACATGACGCCGCTGCTCATAGAGCGCGTGAAGACTGAACTGACTGATTTTTGCCGCCAAATCGGGCTTGAATGGATGAATACTCACATCTGTGTCAATGTGACCATGTGTTTGGAAGTGAAGGTACAGTTGAGATCATTTTTAATGATTATCAAAAAACAATAGAGAGAGAAAATCTCTCATTGCTTGCGTTTGTAACTTTCATAAGAATAAATGTATCGGTTTTTTATACATTTGATTACTTTATGTAGCATTTCTAGTGCTTGAAGTTCCTCAGGTAGGTCTATTTCGTCTGTCTTTGTTCTATTGTAGTTTGTTTTCGTTCTCTTTCTTCATCACAGTTTTTTTAGGCTATTAGTATTTTTTAAGAAATATTAAAATTGGTTATAAAAATTATTTGGTGGTATAAACATTTTTTATATGATTTTATTTAAAGCAAAAATTACTATATCGTGGTATGTATTGTTATCATGATATAAAATTACTCATATTGTAATAGAAGATTTTGGTCATATCCACTCGGCTGCTAAACATTTAAAGATCTTGTTAGTAGTTTAAAATATCTGATCGATTGGACAGTGATTTGTGAGAAAACTTCCCAATGTTATGAACATCGTCATTTTTGATACTGTCGCTGAATGCGGTCGTGACTTCAGCTGTTCGTTCATAAAGATATGCATTTAAGCAGATACTTTAATCTACTGAATGAACGAAACATTTCAAGACTCACAACTGTCAATCCAAATAGTGCCTATGAATGCTGCCATCATAGACATTTGTAATATTGATAGATGCCTTTGAAATCTTGACACTTTTTTTTTTTTACAATTTGTATTTTATGAGAAAATGTTTGAATAAAACGTACAAAAAGAAAAGTAAAAAGTTATGGTAGGTTAACTAAAGGATTAATCGACTGATCAGAAAATAATTAGATTAATCTCAATTATTTTTACGATTAAATTGACGAATCGTAAGAAAATTTGGCCGAATAATCAATCATTAAAATAACAGTTACAGCCCTCAAGCTTTCCGACTCCTCGATAGACAGCAATTTAATTACCACTGTCAACGTCCAGAAAAGAACTAAAAAAAAAAACGTTAAAATAGTCAACATGACTGCAGTGGTTCAACCTTAATGTTATGAAAGCGACGAGAATACTTTCCGCGCACAAACAAAACAAAAAATACCGAATTCAACAATCTTTTCTCTTCCCTGTCAGTCTCCTTGCGCGGTTGACGCAGTAAACACAATTGAAGCTTCTGTGTACTAAGTAAGAACGACGACTCATTATTGGCTGGTTCCCGCATCACACGTATGCGTCGTATGCACGTGAACAGTGTCGGCCAATACTGAGCCGGCATTCTGACATAAACACGGAAGCCCTTCACTGTGCTTACTTCGTCAACAGCATAAGAAAATGACAGGGAAGAGATTGTTGAATTAAGCTGTTATTTTTGTTTTGGTTTTGTGCACAAAAAGTATTCTCGTCGCTTCATAACATTAAGGTTGAACCACTGTAGTCACGTATATTATTTTAATGATGTCTTTCTGGACTTTGACATGGATAATTAAATTGCTGTAATTAATGACAGAATTTTCATTTTTGGGAGAATTAACCCTTTAACCTCTGCTTTTAAAAAGCATTACTTTTTATTTTTAGATTAAAAAGTTACAATGTTAGATTGTAATGTGATTTGACAATTTTTTGCGCATATATTGCATAGACTACATGGTTACTGTCATTATTCATTTATTTTCACAGCCTTAAATAGTTTGTAGGACAACACTGGACAGGATATGAAATAAAAATGTATTTAATACCGAGATATATACCATATAATTGCCATTCAGCCAAAAAACACCTTGATGTGATTTTTTTGGCCATATCACCCAGCCCTACCACAGTGCTTCTCAAACCTGTCCTGGTAACCGTCCACCATTGCTCTTTTTTCTGTCTCCCTCGTCAGACACACCCAGTTCTTGGAAACCAAGAAAACAAAGTCTTGGAAGGTTTCCGGTAAAGGGTAGATGACTAAAATCAGGTGTGTTAGATGAGGTAGATATCTTAAAATGCAGTGGAAGGGGGGTTACCAGGACAGGTATGCAAAACACTGAGGGATGGAGTGACTAATACATTCACATCACCACAATTCTGCATGTAAACAAAAGCAAGGGAAGATCACAATGCATTTGTCTCACCTGTGTAAAGATAACAACTTGAGGATCTTCACCATGGACGGACAGAGCTTTGGCCAGTTTCTTCCACTGAAGGTTTTATTTCTGGTAAAACATTACATTATCCATTTACTTTTTCACAGTTTTTCATGGGGTTTAGAATGAATAAGTATCACACTTTATATTAGGTGTCTTTAAAGTCAGCATGAACCAGAAGTTGCGACCGGCTTCAGTATTGTGACGTATTTTCCAAGTGAAACAGAATTTTGAGTGAGTAAAACAGAGGCTTGTTTTTTCCCACTGGGAATTGATTGGAGTTAGAAAAGTGGGCTTTCCATTCAGCTGGCTGTCAAAGCTCGCAGCAGACTGACAACTGGAAGGGATGCTCTATCAAAGCCATAAAACTGACGTCACCAGAGAAGGAATATTGATTAAAGATTACGAAGGCAAATTGTGTGTGTATTAACTTGCATTGATGAATAGTTCACAGGACTAGTTATGTGCACTAACAAAGTAAATAGGGTCAATTGATTTCATGACAGCTTTAACCAAGTATGTACTTGCACAAAAAAATGGCTAGGTACAATGTAGCCATTTATTGTGTTCATTTAGTTTTGCAAAACTGCTATTGGGGTGGGATACAGGTAAGGTTATGGACAGGACTGGTGGTCTGGTTATGTTTAAGTGTGGGTTAAAGGTCAACAGTTTAATTATAGATATAATTATAGAAATTTATTACAGCTGTAATTACATGCAGGTTTTTTTTTTTATATACAATATAAACACAAAGTACAATGTAAAACATGTAGTTACACAATAAGATCATTGTATAAAATTATTAATTTTAATGTTAGTACTTAAAGACACTTAAAGGGTTAGTTCACCCAAAAATGAAAATTCTGTCATTAATTACTCTCCCTCATAGTGCTGCAACGACGCGTTGACGTTATCAATTACGTCGACTACGAAAATGCGCCGACGCGTCACACGGTTTACATTCATCTCGCGCAATAGCGGCTTCTGCTCCTGGGAATGGAGAAAGTTCCATTCTATCACAAAAACCTAGACCACGATTATCAAAAGTATGGGAATACTTTAAACAGAGGCCAAATAAAACGGTCCTTTGTTCCCTTTGCAGAACCAAAATGGTGTACCACCTATGGAATTGGATCTCTGCCAAATTTTTGCGCGTGCAAAATCATATTTTGAGCATGTAACAGCGCATGAACAGAGTTGAGGAGAAAATCTTCGTCTCGCAAATAAGAAAATATTTCGAGCGAACGAAAATCAGTTTTGCATTTCAAAGAAGTTTATTAGGATGTTAGCGGACGTTCTCTTTTGCACGTGCAAGGTTTCAGTTGCCCACGCTCCTGATATCCGCCCTGCATGCTCGCCTGCTCAACAAACCAGCGTTACAATGTGCCAAAATTCCAGCCAATCAGAGATGAGGCTGCTGAATTCGCAAGAGGAAAAATACATGGTTCAGGAGACGTTTGTTCAACGGCTTGAACACTGTCAAAGTTCCTTTTAAGACTGTATAGAAAGTCTTTGACACTCTTCATTTTAAAGTTCAAATGTCTACCACTGGACGACCACACATAAGTGGCTTATTTTTAATCAAAATCAAATTGTATTATTACATAATGGCGTGTCCCAGTGTTTATACACCTCAATGTACTGCTAAATTAGTTCTAACTTCTTACGTAAAAAAGATAACTAGATTAATAAAAAAAAAAAAAAACTTAATAAAAATAATCGTTAGAGTAGTCGGGGGGGGGGGGATCATTAGATTAGTCGACAGAAAAAAAAATAATCGTTTGTTGCAGCTCTACTCCCTCATGTTGTTCCACACCTGTAAGACCTTCGTTCATCTTCAAAACACCACAAATTAAGATTTTTGATGAAATCCGAGGGTATCTGAACTAGCAACGTCACTGCACCTTTTGAGGTCCAGAAAAGTAGTAAAAACATGGTTAAAATATTCAACGTGACAACGGGACTAGTAGTTCAACCTTAATGTTATGAAGCGACGAGGATACGTTTTATGCGCAAAAACAAAACGACTTCATTCAACTACGCATGACAAGGGTCCAAATCGTTAAAGTCGTTACTTTTGTTTTGTTTTTGCGCACAAAAAGTATTCTCGTCGCTTCATAACATTAAGGTTGAACCACTCTAGTCCCGTTTACTCTTTTGACCATGTTTTTACTTCCTTTCTGGACCTCAAAAGGTGCAGTGACGTTGCTGCCTGTGTGTGGTTCAGAAGCCATCGGATTTCATCAAAAACATCTTGTGGTCAGACGATGAACGAAAGTCATACAAGTGTGAAATGACATGAGGGTGAGGACTTAATGACTGAAATTTCATTTTGGGTAGAACTAACCCTTTAATGCAAAGTGGGACCTGAATAAGTAACACTTTATACTATACCACACATTAAGAATTAATGTAATATTCAATTACATTCTCATATACATATTCTTTTTGTTATATATATATTCAGCATTAGGCTATATAACATCAGCTAATGAGTTAAAGATAAAGCAGAAATCATTGAGCTACACACCAGGTCCACAGCAGCACAGGAACCTCAGGACTCTCACCACAGGCCCCCAGACACACTCAAAGATGCCACCTGCGACAAGACAAGATAATTCAACCTGAGAGACCACTGATAGTGACTAAACATCTCTAAAAAAGTACATTAAACCATAAACTAGACTTAATCAAAGTTATAATCATTTCTGTTTGACGGAATCCATCACGAAATCGTCGTCGTGTATTAGCACAGATAACTCGCTAAAGTTAACAAATCACTTTTATTCGCGTTAATGTTGCATTTAATAGTATGAAAACGCACCACCGACTCCGAAGTAGTGATAGTGGATGATAATTTGATCTAAGCAATATCGGACAATCTTCAGTGCGAAACAGGTTTGACGGTGTTTGACGCGACGGTGTTTCATGAAAACAGAGCAAGAGCGCTGCATTAAAACAAAGCATTTCTCACCTCTGGTGTTGGTTTCCATACTATTAGTATTTGGTGTGGCCATCATAGAGTTAATATATACTTTATAAACTTTATCTGCTACTGTACGACAGATACAAGAAAGCTTGGCGCGGCATGCATGCGCATAAGACACTTCTGTGAGCGGCGCGAAAAATCGAATGGCAATATTTGGAACAGTATGGTTGACAGTACAGGACACGTGAGTCAGGTTGCCATGTCCGCTCTTTATAGGCCGAGTTAAACTCTGCGTAATGTCATTTTTATTCGGCATAGCTGTTTGTCCTTTTTTCCTCTGTGATTCAGTGTTTACCAGACTCGACCCCTACTCCACTAATACGTCAATGTGCGCTGTTTTACATTTCCAGGAGCGTGCGCTCTTTAGGGAATTTTACTGTACATGGCAACAGCGAGATCCCAGCACTTTAACAGCAAAAAAAAAAACCCCTTGCACAGTAGTGCACACAATAATGCTATGCTATTTATAACATTTACCCCTGGTTTCAGGGGTGTGTTTTCATGTTTGAGCCGCTTTAACTGAAAGCAACTTGCACTGACATATCTTAAAACATGTCACTGCCATTGTCATTGTTTTGTCTCAAGACGTTTTTTCCTAGTGTAGGTTTATAAAATTTAGGCTAAGCCCTGTCTGAGACTTTGTTTAAGCCCCCCCCCCACCCAACCCCCCACCCCACCCCACCCCACCCCATTGCACCCCATCCCACCCCACCCCATATATATATATATATATATATATATATATATATATATATATATTCACTAGCCATCATTCAGAAGCACTAATGTTTTACCACGGCAAATATTCACGTTTCCTCTGTAAAAGCATAAAGTGTAGTTTAGAGCTAATCTTTATTTATATTTTTTTTTTAAAAATGACTTATTTTGCGCTTCTTTCTCTTCCGAGATCTGACTTCCGCAACATTTATTCAAAATTCGTATTAAAATTAACATCAACAAATGTCCAAAAAGTGTCATAGCCTGCCTATAACTTACAAGACCAATTGAAAAAACATTATGATTTGTAAAAAAAAATTATTATTTTTTTTTTCATAGTTAAGAAGACATTGTAAATGGTAAATAACATCAGAAATAAGTGATATCCTACATTTATGCCAAGTTCAACAAGTGCTCTGTATATCCTTTTAATTTTAGAAATACAATAATGGAAGAAATACTTACCTTTTAAATTTCCCTTCTCATGAAGATTTTGCAAGAAGGAAATGAATGAACTCCACTAACTTCCTTCTCTTTTTTTGTAAAATAACGCCGATATTAAATAGCCATTAAATAGCTTTAAGCGGCATTTTCTTTTCTTCGTTGTTTTTACCAACAGCCCCATTATAATCGTTATATCTCGTTGTTTTAATAAATTCTTGAAGACAGCTCTGACCACGTTGCCTGTTGCCTTCCCGCGCTTGTTCAGGCGTCGTGTTCTTCTTTGGTTACGTTTTGGTTGACAGGGAAAATGAAGCATTGCGCCCCCAGTTGGTGTAGTAACACATGTCAGTGCTAGTTTAATCGCTCCACAAAGTTATCAAACGAACAACTACAAAGCAAGTAGAAGTAATTGCTCATAACGAAAATTTCACATCACTATAAAATAAACTGACGACGGAAGTCCTTACCTTAAATGAATACATGAATTTGTGATGAAATTCAAATACACATAATCCGCCATTTGCAACAGTTTTTAAGAGCTTCATGGCCCAGAGGCATGTCTTACATGTCTTACATCAACGAAGTACTACACAAGCTTCCCACATAACTGCTTGTGTTGTCAAGTAGCTAATAATTTATAATATTTTAATTAATGACTAATAATTAATACTTTAGAAATGCCATTAGATTTAATATGTTTTCATATTTTAATATTTAAATGCACAATAATGTTCCTAACATGCCCCAAGTGCCATTACAGTGTAAGACTGCTGCTGTGATTTAAACAAATTCAGTCAATGGCATTTCAATCTGCACTGTTAACAATTTTCCTGTATTTTTACAGTACAGTACTGGCAGCACGGTTGCCAGCAGGTTACTGTATTTTCATATTTAATTTAATTTAATAGTAATTTATATTATATTTAATTAAAATAATTTAATTTACAGTACACAAGAAGAGTGCTGTAATTTTACAAACAGTATTTTACTGTATTTTTACAGCATTTTCTAATTTTTGTCTGCTTCTGCTGTAATTAATAATACAGTATTGTACCATTACTGCAAAATATTACTATAATATTCAAAATAATTGCTAATAATGTTAATATTATAATTATATATGTAGTTATTACAATATATACATTTATAGGACATCATATTATAATGCTATGTCAGAATACCTGCAAATCAAAAGACAATCCAATCAATGTTCTTGTCAAAAATATGTTTTATTCAATCAATTAAACTATTAAAACAATTTTATTTACGTTCAGTGAATCAGCAATTTACAGGTATTAACGACTGTTAAAGGGATGGTTGACCCCAAAATTAAAATTCTGTCATCATTTTCTCACCGTCAAACAGTTCCAAACCTGTATGAATTTCTTCCTTCTGCTGAACACAAGATATTTTGAAGAATGCTGGTAACCAGACATAGTATGGAAAAAATATCAACTGTCTGATTACAAACATTCTTTAAAATATCTTATTTTGTGTTCAGCAGAAGAAAGAAACTTGTACAGGTTTGGAATAACTTCAAGGTGAGTAGATGACAAAATTTGTATTTTTGGGTCAACTATCCCTTTAAGTGTGCACAAATCTGTAAATAAAACAAAAAACATATGAGAAATGATTACTTGAGGATTGGGTTGGGTAAAAGAATGACAGGTGAGCAACAACAACTAAAAAAACAACAAGTGTCCCACTAACTGCAGTGAGCTGCTGCAGTTGTGCTCTGACGTCAGTAAGGGGGTGCTGTTTACAGCAATGCTGTATTATCACATGGCATATCACAGCCAAGTTACAGCTAGGTTACAGCAATACTAAAATGTACTGTAAAATGTTCCCGCTCAAACAAAATTACCCAGAATGCAATGCAAATTACAGTATTGTACTGTATTATAAAATACAGTATCATCACTATAAAATAAACTGACGACGGAAGTCCTTACCTTAAATGAATACATGAATTTGTGGGGAAATTCAAATACACATAATCCGCCATTTGCAACAGTTTTTAAGAGCTTCATGGCCCAGAGGCATGTCTTACATGTCTTACATCAAAGAAGTACTACACAAGCTTGCCACATAACTGCTTGTGTTGTCAAGTAGCTAATAATTTATAATATTTTAATTAATGACTAATAATTAATACTTTAGAAATGCCATTAGATTTAATATGTTTTCATATTTTAATATTTAAATGCACAATAATGTTCCTAACATGCCCCAAGTGCTATTACAGTGTAAGACTGCTGCTGTGATTTAAACAAATTCAGTCAATGGCATTTCAATCTATGAACTTAAGATGGACCAATATGTGTCAGAGGATGACTCATCTAATATAACCATTGCTGACTCTGACAATAACAACAAAACCACAAAGCAAAGGCTGTATGAGCTGTACATCTTCTTGGCTTCCTGAAAGCTCCTGAGTACGTAAATACATTTCTTTTAAAGAGAGAGGTTTTTGGGAAGTGCTGCATGTACTTGCAAAATAAAATCCAATGACAACAAACAAGTAGGAAATTTGGAATTTCCTTTGAATTATCAATAAAATATATCATTTGACCATCAAAGGTATAGATACCCATTTATCATGGCTTCCACAATATTTCAAATTTACTGCTGAGAGTTGTGATGACTTTAGAGTTAAAGGGTTAGTTTATTTCTGTCATTAATTCCTCACCCTCATGTCGTTCTACACCAGTAAGACCTTCGTTCAACTTCAGAACACAAATTAATTATTACATTTGTACAAATACAATTATTTTTTGAAGAAATCCAAGAGTTTTATTTTTTATCCCCAATAGAAAGTAACGTAAGAACCATCATTCAAGGTCCAGAAAATCGTTAAAATAGTCAACATTACTGCAGTGGTTAATTAATTATTATTAATTAATTAATTATTTAATTTTATTAATATAATTAAATAAATATTATATATATATATATATATATATATATATATATATATATTTAATTATTTATATTATTTAATTATTTATTATTAATTAATTATTATTAAATAATTAATGTTATGAAGTGACGAGAATACTTTTTGGACATAAATTTTTGGTGAACTAACCCTTTGAATTAGTGTTGCTGTTATAAGAAGAATAAAAGAAACTTATAACAAATTTCACTTTCATTGATTTTTATTCAGTTTGGAAAAAAATAAGTTCTCTGCAGTTTCAACGGCCATTCAACAAAGGCCTAAAACACTGTGTGTGTGTCACGGTTTAGTTCTGTTCATGTATTTCTAGTCTAGTTTTCGTTCATGTCTTGTTTGCTTATTGTTACTAGTTGTCATTGGTTTCAGCTCATGTTTGCCCGTGTTCCTGTTACATTGACCCAGTTTCCCAGTGTGTCTGATTGTTGTATTCCTGTCGCCGGTTGTGCTGCAATTACCTCATGTGTCTTGTTTCCCTTATCAGTTAACTGTGTTTTTAGCCCTGAGTTTTGTCCTGTTTAGTTATCTGTTATTTGTTACGCATTCGTTTTTGTTCTGTTCCGTTTATCCTGTAGACTGGAGTTCTATTTATAACCCGTTACTGCTTAATCTAGTCTCTCCTTGTTTGCAACCTTGTTACAGTGTGGGTGTTGCATTAACCACATTTGAGCAGCAAATCAAACCAAACTCCCCCTAATCTGTCACTGGCTCTAATATACATTATGCCTTCAGTTTGGGAAGTGTACATTTTTGCAAATCTCATTTCATAAACCTTACCATACAAAAAAGTGCTAACAAAATTTGTGCACAATAACATTAGATATAGACATAAACTTAGACATAAAACAAAAGAAAACCAATAAAAATATATGTTTTAACGTAAGATTTTAAAGTAAAACGTCATCAGCCAAACACGTAAACTCATTTAGTTACGCATCCACTTTTATAGCCTCATTGTGTTTATTATTATCCTGATCTTGCAAGCTATTCTAACTCAGTCTTTCAGTGAAAATGTTTTTGAAATAAAGACTGGAAGAGTTTTCGGAAGCCTAATGGTATGTTGAAGTCATGTGACCGTGCTGCAGTTCGTTTATAGCCTACATTTACCTTTTTACTTGTGTCCATTGTATTTAAGCTTCAGAATCATACACTTTTGTTTGTCACAGAGCTTTTTTCTGCAATAATCCAAAACCCAATGGAAAAATCCTTTTGAGTTTTTTGTAAAGGGAACCAGGGTGATGCCAATTTCCTGGTTGGCCTACAAAAATATGTAATCCCTGCAGCACACGACCTTAACTCTAAACTGGATGTGACGAGCAGGGAGAGCCGTGAGGGAACGGCGCGAGGCCGGTGACGCGAGTGATAATGAGCGCCAGCTGCGCGGCGCACCGGTCTCGTATCTCTCACGGAGGAGCTCCGAAAGCATAAAGGAGGAGCGACTACAGTGAAGGACGAGAGAGAACCAGGCCTGGACTTTATGTTGTGTTTTTATTTTGTTTGTGTGGGCGGCAGTCTCCATGAGGAACTGCCGCCCTTTTACTTTCGTTTTATTGTTTGTTTATTTATTTATTAAAAAGTATGTTGAACGTTCGCCGGTTCCTGCCTCCTTCCTTCCATTGAACCCCGTTACACTGGACTTGTAACCATAGGGGACAGTGTGTGAAATATGGTCCCTCTTAATAGTACCAGGCAATACCCAGGCATAAAGCGTCAGAGTAAATGAAAGAAAAAGACATAAAAGCTTGTGTGCAATTCTCCACATCAGTACCTGAGATTTCGGTGTGCTAACACCCCACAGCTGGAAGAAGTTATTGTCACAACAGCATTAATCTACTTGTCTGAACCAAAGGTAATGGCCAGATTTTTAAAGTGGGACCTTTAACAAATCCAGAAAAGGTCTAAAAAAATTACAATCTGTATTCGCATGCAATTGTAAAAAATTCAATTTTTCAAAACATTAATTTCATCAAGTTTGAAAACTCATGCAGTCACAGTTCTTTTCATTTTTTATTGAGCCCAAGTATGGAGCCCCTAAATGGATGTGGTGGTGGAAAAAAAATTGAGATGGGAGGATTTTTTCTTTTTTTAAATCTTTTGCATTCCCTCGCAAAACTTTTGGGTTCCCTTGCAAAACCTGTTGTGAGCTCGGACAAACACTTTAATGTCCCTCTGGCTGGTAGTAGTGTTTCAGTCAGCTCCTGTGCGCGGCTCATAGAGAGTTTGAACTTGAACTTAAAAGCGGTCAGTGCTTAAGGAGTTCAGTAAAGTTGGCAATATATTCACAGATTCGAACTTCCCGGATCAATAACTCGTGAGCTAAACGTTAAAACACAAATGACAGCTATTTCCAATCATAGTAACCTAGACAACGAGCTACAACTCAATTTTCCTCAAACAAGCTTTATAATATAAATTGGTCTCTATTAACAGGCGGCAGTGAGACAAGTCTGAAGGGACCGTCTGAAAAGGGCAAAATCCGAAAAGCATTTCTACAAAAATAGTCATTAAATACTTCAAAAGTTACACACTGTAGTGTACAAACATTCAGTTAAAACATCACTGCTCTCCTGCTGGTTATACTTCAACACTACACAAGTAGCACAAAAAGGCTTTCTTTGCACAAACGATGTTACGCAGCTTACATACTTACAACCAGCTTTTGCATGATAATTGCTTACTGCATTTGATGGCATCACAATTTATTACATTTTTTACTAATAACAGTGAAGTTTTGTTTCATAATAATCATAAAATTGTTTTATTTATTTATTTATTTTTATCAAACTAAGAGTTCCAGTACAACCAGCAGGAGAGCAGTGACATATGAACTGAATCTGGTGAGTTACAGTGAAGGTATAGAGTATTTTTCCTAATATAAAATGAGCAAAAGGGTTTTGGGTTTTTCACTTTTCAGACGGTCCCTTCGGGCTTGTCTCACCGCCACCTGCTCATAGAGACCAATTTATTTATCATAAAGCACATTTGAGGAAAATTGAGTTGTTGTAGCTCGTTGTCTAGATTACTGTGATTGGAAATAGCTTCATTTTGTTTTAACAACATTTAGTTCACATGATCTGGGAAGTTCGAATCTGTGAATATATTGCCAATTTTACTGAACTCCTCAAGCACTGACTGCTTTTCTTTATATTTGAGTCCAACAAGTTCAAACTCTCTATGAGCCGCACACAGGAGCCGACTGAAACACTACTGCCAGACATTAAACAGGAAGTGTTTGCCCAGCTCACAACAGGTTTTGCAAGGGAATGATAATATCTTTGTGAGGGAAAGCAAAAGTTTTGCGAGGGAACGCAAAAGATTTTTTTTAAACAAAATTCCTCCCATCCCAATTTTTTTCCCACCACCACATCCCTTTAGGGGCTCCATACCCAAACTTGTATGTAAAGAAAATATTGTATTCCAATCCAATGTACTTGACTCAATTTTCCATTTCCAGTGAAACGAATGACCCGGAGGTCTGGATCTTTTGGGAAGGTCTTTTCCAGGAGAGCTGTTCCAGAAAGTGAAAACAGGTACCCTAATGCATGCACAGGTAGAGAGAGAGGTGGGGGTCCATGAGCAACAACCCAAGGAACCATCAATAATGTATAAAGCAATAATTGTATATTTACCCCACCTTACTATCCTCCATCATCCTCTCCTTAGTTTTAAAACCATGGACGGGCAGAGCTAGGGTCATCGATGATGATGGGAATTAGTTCTGTTTCTTCCTCTGATAGTTTTATTTCTGGTAAGACATCACATATAGAATTTTATTGTGGTGTTTATTAAAGCTTTAGAGTTTTATGAACAAACATTGCAAGATAACTGATCTGTAAAGGATTATATATAAGTTATAATGTAATATTGAAATGACATTTTGGAAACTTTAGATACATACCAGAGTCATCAGTCTCATGGCAGGACAGGAGTCTCCAGACTCTTATTAGGGGCCTCCAGAGACATTCAAGTATGGTACCTGTGGTAAGATTATTTTTATATCCTTTAGGTGCCTCCAAAATTAGCAAAACAAAGAATAAAGAGGGTCATGTACTGGACAAGAAGCTCCACGTGTTTAAAATTCAAACACATGTTTTCTATGAGTTAATGCACACGGGAGGCATCACTTGACAACAGAGGCAGCTCAAAATGCTGCTGCGCAACTCACTTAGTTTTGTTCATGTCCTCAGACTCGGACTTTTGTGAGTCTGTCGACACTATCAACGCTGAAATGAATCTGCAGCAGTCAGGTGGTCCAAATCAGAGCTCTATGAGTTATTAACGATCATTATTATTGTAATATTTAATTTAATGCTGTCTCTCGTAATGCTTTGTAGACTCTGCTCTAGCTGTGTGCGTTCATGTGTTTTGGAGGAGGCGTGGCTTTGGAGAGCGATCTGAAGGGAGGGTGGGATCTCATGCTTTCAAAGCTAGTTTACAATTTGGCCAGCAGTTTGATTGACAGGCGATCTGATCAATCATAACCCCGAATCCACCATTTTGTCTAACAAAGCAGTCAGGGGAGTTAGTAGATTAACGTTGAACTTGAACTTGAAACTTTAAAAATTGTGTGTACTCACGTCTTTCCACACTTGAAACAACATTCCTTCTGATGTTCATTCATGTTTATTTGATGCTATAAATGAACTAGTATGAAGAGATGGTTGATTCACGAGCTGCTTGAAGGAGCTCCAGTGATCTGTCACGACACATTAAAGAGACACTATACGCTATTTATTGTTTAAACTTCTTTAATAAATTACAATATATTAAATATGAAACTGTTTCATATCAAAAGTAACCTGCTCTGTCTTGTCTGTCGACGTGTTGCCAGTGTCCTCTTTGCTCTAGGATGTATTTTTCACTGTGAGAACATGATGTGTGGCACGAGAGCGTATGGCTTGTCGGACATAGCAACAGTAACTAAAGGGGGCGGGTCTTTATGAACGATCAATTGCTAGTCTCTCTGAAATTGCCTACCCTACTTTAAATGACAAAAACAAAATTGCGGTTTGTTCCCTTAGTTACTGTTTATCATCACCTGTGTCTAATTTGAAAAACGGCTGCTGTGGTCACCTGAACTTTACCATAAAAAAGTAAGGCAACACTTTAGGCTACCAACTATTATAATATACTGATAAGATAACCAGCACAAAAACATTTTAACACATGACTAAAATAATGTAATAAACATAATTTACTCTGAGTTATAACATAACTTGTTCTTTTTCCTTGAAAAATCTGTACTACACATGTTGTATTTTAATGTAAAATGTCCCCTTAGATCTATTGCAGTCTAGATTCTAGAACATACCATCAGTAAACATGGTTTTTTCATAAATGCATTTTTATAGTCTGGTACAGCAATACTTGATATTATGACTCATCCAGGCGCTTCTCATCCGGTCGGGTGTTGAGATGGGAATGCGAGGATATTAGAGAAATTCGAAACGAGGCTGTTGAGAAATGGCGTAACTTTTCAGGCGTTTATATTTCATAAGTAGCACTGCAGCGCTGACAAGTTTGATAGTTTCACCTGAATCTCTTTGCGCGTGTGAGGAGACAACTGCACTCAAGTAGTTTTTATAAGGTGGCAGTTCAGCGCAGACAAGTTTGGACCTGAAATTCTGTGACCGTGTGCGGAGGCAACTGCGGTCAAGCCAGCTGCCCGTGTATTTCGCGACAGAGAGAAAACATGCTCCAATAAAAGGTAAATTAGTAACGTTAGGGATCTTCTAGGCTATATCTCCTAATCAAGTCCGACTCCCGCCCTAAACCAAATCCTCAAAGAAATCTGCAGTCACTAGATTTAAAAAGAAGCGTGTTTACGGCAATTTATGAGCCTTTTTAGCGTAAAATGTCATCACTAGTCATAATATTTCTATTAGTTCTCACAAGTAGCCAACTCTAAAATAGTACGCTTACATTTTTTATACAACCAAACTAACACAAAAACCATCTCGACAACATAATCAACGCAAATCGGTTGCCTTTCAGTTCCAGAGCTTATTTGGCATTTAACCATTAACTCCAAAATAGTTTGCCCATATTTATAAATAAGTTATAGGGAATGTAAAGCAGAACAGAAAATATCAAGTGCCATCACGACAACGAGCCCATATGACAATAGTTTAAAAAGATGCTGCAGTTCAAATGACAAAATCCTCACCTCCGTTACTGAGTTCCATCAGTCCCCGTGTGTATCCCGATCCTTACGAGTTTTCAATGGGACAAGCTGCCATGCAATAGGCTATTATGTGCAACGCGCAGCTTGATTGCGCGTGAAAGTTGTCTGCTGTTGGTGTCATGAAACGACAAGTGGTGTCAGTGGTTTGGATAAGTGAGGGGGTAGAGGCAAAGGGGTTTTCTGGTTTGACAGCGTTTTGAGCTGTGTTGCGGTTGAGACAAGATGCTGTAGTCTAGTTTAGGTTATTTTTGGATGTGGATTGGAGGGAATTCCAGTTTTCTCACTGCTCGCAGTGTCACGGTCAAAAGAGGTTTTTGCCTTTTCATAGTTCATAAATTCACTGCTTCAGAGAGAACGGCAGAACTTCAGAAAACTGCAGCTTTAAGGAAGTCTCAGTGACGTACGTTGATTGACATGTCTCAAACACCGGCCGGTGTTACACAAGATTAGACAGTATATACACAATATATTATTCGATAAATATTATTCTGAATTGCAAAACAAACAGAAGAAACGTTCCTCCCGGCGCGCTCTCGATTACGTGAACGCGCGCCAGCGGTTCAGAGGTGTTCGCGCGAATGTTTAATGAACACCACATGATGGAAACACACACTTCTCTGCAATTATTACTACTCTGCAAACAACCACAGTGCGTTTTATCAGTAACATACCAGAAACTGAGGACTTTCTTGTGTAACACTTTATTTGAATAACTATAATTGGTAACTTTATTTTACAGTGTCATTGTTACATATGTTACATGTATTTACTATAGTAATAACTAGAAATTATGTATAATTACATGCAATTAACCCTAAACCAAACCCTCATCCTAACCCTAACCCTATAGTAAGTACATGTAGTTAATTGTCATTACTCAGTACTTAAATGTAGAATTACACTGATACTGACACATTAAAATTAAGTGTAACCCTATAACTATATATAAATAAATTATGCATAATTACACGCAACTAACCCTAAACCAAATCAAATCCTAACCATATAGTAAGTACACTTAATATTACTCAGCACTTGAAATTATAATTACAGTGTAACAAAGCCACCTTAAAATAACGTTTAACCCTTTCTTGCTGTGGTACACCAGTTGTCAGATTAACAGAGATTCAGGTTGTAGGCCCACCAGTATTGAGACTAAGTTAAACCAGCGCCCTTCCTGTGTTCTATGCCTTCGCTGGCTATGAATCAGCATCTGGTTTTGAATTTGGGGCAAGAAGATAGCATCTCCCACAGCCAAGCCAGACCATCCTTCAACTCTTAAACTGTGGCTGCAAAAAAAAGGCTGCAAGATGGCACTGCAAGTGTAAAAAGCTGTGTCAATGTGAAGGAAACTGTAGAAAAGGTTCAACAACAACAACAACAAAACAATCAAACAAACAAACATGTTTCTGAAATAGATTTTTTGAAGTAAATCTTTGTGTCTGACATTCTTTTTAAGCTACGTTTAAGAGGTTTTATCGATTATTCTACTCTTTACAGTCACTGTATTGAACAAAAAGATTAAGATGAAAAGTAAACAGTGAAACTCTACACAACATGCTTGCAACAGACATGATATTATAAAGTCTTATAGCCTTGGTTCTCAGATATTGTGATTTCCTCCTCACATCACTGAATTCACCAGTAAATATTCAGTTTGTTTTACATTTGTCATTGTAATCCTTGGCCATCAAAACATAGGGGTAACATTTTCTGTGTTATCATGTTTGATTCAGAAGATATGATACAAAATACATAATTAAAGTAAACTGGTTGCCAAACTGTACCTAAAGTGTACCTAACTTCATGCTTTTATTAAAAAGTTAACATTTCACCTAAAATTTTGCACATGGACTATATCAAATTATTACTGTACAGAGTGGAAAACATCTGTGGTCTCAGAACATTTTTAATAAAAAGAATTGCCTTAATCAAAAGTTTAAATTTTCAATATCAAGCATTTATTCAAATGTGTGTGAAAACAACAAAATACATAAGAGTATTTAGAATATGGCAAAATAGACACATAAAAGTGCAACATTACAACATGTAACAGGTCTTGACAACAAAAAATAAGCTTTCCCAGCCCATTTGTGATGGTCTTTTATTCTTACAGGGGGTTTTGAGTGCTTTTCAAATGGTCAGTCTGGGAGATCAACACCAGCTTGGCTGAGAGACCATCTTAAACCAGCTAAAGCCAGCAAACATCATAGGCTGGTTTAGCTGGTTTTACTTTTCTTAGCCTCAGTTAGGCAACATGTATGAATGTTTTAAGGACTCATTGGAAACAAACTATTTTAATTATATAATATATAATTTCCAAACTGAGGACAGGACAGATGCAGGCACTGGTTTATTTTAACATGGCTTTCAATTATTTACCTGACATATACACATTCAAGCATTTCATAGCACAAAAACGTGCATATCATAAATGATTTGATTTACAAAAACAATGCTAACATTTGGCATTAGACACTTTTTCCACCTTCAGTCAAATCCACTTGTCCATTTTGAGTCAGATATGACCAATTTGGTGAGTTGTTAAACACTGACAAGTGCTTATGTGAGGGGGTTTTGAGATAGCTGCAACTTTAGTTTAAAAGAATACAAAGATATTTTTACTGGTCATAATTTATGAAGAAAAACAGAGAGCCAAAGGACTTCCCAAATCAACTGTTCAGTGTGATTTGTGAACCAATTTAACATGTTCATTGAAAAGAATTGGCTAAAAATAATAATAAGCAGTGCTGGGTAGTAACTGATTGCATGTAATCTGGATCATGTAATCGGATTCCAAAAATTAAAATCTGTTTAAAATGCTCAATCAGATTACAGTTATTTTTATGGTTTACAAGTTTACATATTATCCACACAATGCTTATACATTCTGCTGACATTTTGTGGAATTGTGCACACTCCAGCCACTAGTCAGATAAATAAATATAATGTAGTGGCCACACAACATTTGACCTCTGGATTTACAGAAATCATTGCACTTTTAAAGGAGACATTATGGAAAAAACATTACTGTGCAGTATAAACTCAACATTTCCTTTCTACTGCAGACGATTACACATCAAATCTAAAAAGTCATTTGGATGCTTTTCCCCCACAACACTGTATATCTAACTTAATCAAGTTATTTCAATAATGTAACAATACATTAGCATGATGTTCACAGTTTTTCACAGTCACACTCACATGGAGATAAACAAACAAAGTAGGCTGTTTCTCTTTTTACTGTTCAGGTGCTTTTATTTTGAAAATTTGTTTAATTTGATATTTTTTATGATGTTAATTTAATTTTTGATTTAAATTTTAACTCATAAACCCCCTGCAATTCTTTCACGAAACCCCAGTTTGGGAAACCTGTAATGCAATGCTTAAAGCAACACTATGTAGTTTTTCAGTATTAGAACGACTCCGGACGAATTCTACTGCCGCTGCTACCCGAGCAGCCTCTTAAGCCCGGAACACACCAAGCCGACGGTCGGCCCTCGGGCAGCTTTTGTGCAACGACCGACTAAGTTTTTCTCAGTGTGTTCCGCACCATCACCTGAAATTTGTCCTCGTCTGCTTTTTTCGACCGATTCGACATGTTGAATCGGCGTCGGGCCGTCGTTGAGAGAGAGAACTCTGATCGGCTGTTCAGTATAGCAAACGAGTCGAGAAAATAAGCAAAAGTTATGAAAGCAAGCAAAGAAGTCATGACGGCACAGACAGAAGGTTGTTCTAATTTTACGTCATCTTATCTGAGCGCTCGAATACATGAATATTTTCATAAAAACATGAGCGGAGTGGAATAAAGAACTTGATCAGCATGATTGATATTCAAAACGGTAAGCAAGCGCTGCTTTGTTTATGGTTTGTATACTTGCAGTCTTAGTTTCGCTTTCCCTTTTTGAATGATGAATATTAGCAAATATATCTGCTTAAATACAGTTATTTCCTTTTATACGCAGGCACAGAACGTGTATGCTAGTTGACAGTTGGTTGAAGTTCTTTTGTGTGTTCAAGCACACATTTTTTCCTCGAATCAGCCGTCGTTGCCGCTAGTTCTTTGAACGCTAGTTCTTCGGGTTGGTGTGTCCTAGCCTTTAGCGACCAAAACCACACTCTGCAAGTTTCGTGTTTGGGTCGGTACACACAGCCCCGCCCATCCCCTGCCAGCGGAAGAGTGCGACCTGCTTTACAGCACACGTCACATATTTTACTCGTAGCCTTGGTGGAGTTAGCCAACAGTTAACTATAACACGAAACGATCTAATATGCAAGTCTCAAAACCAATGCCATGGCAGAACCAGCTAAAAAAACCAAAGAGGGTTTTGTCAGAGGAAATGAAGAAAAGAGAGATCAGACACGAGCCCGGACAAGAATCAGTTTCGGACGGGCTTACACTCGGTGGTGCGAGCGGAAAGAGGTAATAGGGAAGCTTATACGGCGACAGTGTTTACAACACTGGTAACAGACAATTGTGCTTATCAAACCGTGAGCAAATGTTCCATGGTGTTGCTTTAAAGCCCAAAGTATACTTCAAAGCACATGACTCAAGTTTCGTCGCAAGAATAGTATGCACAGGCTGAACATGAGCATTGAATTTGTTTTGCAGTAATCAGTTGTTCCATAAGGTGGAACCACTGGCCCAGGCCGTTGTTTTACAGTAAAAAAAAATACTAAATTAGAGACGGAACAACAACAAAATATCGGTGACTGGAATAACAACAAACACCCGCATTGACAAGTGCTTGTGTGAGGGGGTTTTGAGATAGCTGCAACTTTAGTTTAAAAGAATACAAAGACATTTTTATTGGTCATAATTTATGGAGAAAAACAGCGCCGACACTTGACAAAGATTAAACTTTCTGGAGCGCATGTGTCGACCGTTTGAAACTGCGTGACTTAAACTGAAACTTAGGCTTAATAGCCTACAAGTCATTATGCTGTTAATGAGTAGATATATATTTATTAAGAGTTAGGTAATCTAAAAGTAATCAAAGTGTGTAAACCAATAGGTTACGTTACAAGTTTATCTTCATGTAATTTGAAATCAGTAACAGTAATGTACCCAGCACTGCCTATCAGACAACATCACCAACATGTCTTGAAACGAATGAGCAAGGCACGATATTTATGAAATGCAGTGAAGCAAAAAGTAAGATATTATGCTTTGAAGTTGAAGTGAAGTAAAAATTTCCCCAAAATGAAAACACTCCCATAACGTACAGATGAATGTAAATATACTTTCTTACTGTCCACCATATTTACAGTATACACAGTGTGCATTGTTTGGTAATATGCTGGATTCTTTGGCTGCTTTTGAAACTATTTTCTTAGGAAGAGAAGAAATTTGCATACTACTGGTCTAGCCCTGATATTCTCGCTTACATTGAAGAGTGAATGAATGATTGTATCATTTCACTAGAGAAATCTAATTTTCACTGTTGGCCAAATTAAATCTTAGGGCCGGCCAACAACTTGGCAGGACCCTCTATCACATCAAATAGACAAGATTATGCTCTATTAATGCCTTGCATGGACCAACCCAAACTCAATACAGGTCCAAAACTCCTTGAGCACACCTGAGGCGAGAGCGCCATAACCCTGTCCCACCTCTTGACATCGGCTCCTCTCACGAATTTGTGTTATAAGTGGCTGGGACAGCGTTGATCGCAAGGGGGCCAATCCTCCATCTCTGAAATGCTAAACTTCAAAAGCGGTTTCTTCATCTTGATCCAAATGTTCTGAATGGAACGAACGGAGTGTCCATTAGCATTGTACAATGGAACACTTCACTGTGATGTTATCAATTTGCATTTTTCAAAAAATTCAGATGCACTTTGATCAAATCCTATCCATTTAGTAAATGAAAATGTCTCACCTAAACTGTCCTAATACCTCCATTCCAAGGACGGACGCTGCTCAAACCAACAGGAGGCGCTGTTTCTTCAACTGAGAATGGAATCTCTGTTTATGTATTGGAAAAACACATTGTCAGAATGCTTTCATACACTTAAAACAATAACATTTATTCATAATAAATAATAATATATAGTGACACACCAGAGTTGTCATCTCCACCACAGCACATGAACGTCAAGGCTCTTCTTAGAAACCTCCATAGCCGTTCAATCACGGTAGGCCCTTCAGTGGGAAGAAATACTTAAATTAGTATAATTATTAGAAATATTTACACATTTTGTACTGCATTTAATCGCTTAAAATTGCGACTAGCCTATAAAGCACGATGAATAATGCCGTCCTTCTTGTCAATACAGTACAGGAAGCAGAAAACATTCGTGAGAACAGCGTGAGAAAGCCATTAGAGTTAAAGAATGCACGTGAGGATATAAAGCAGAACAATCCCGACCTGTGATGTCGCGTTCCGTATAGAATTCCATTAGAATTTGTGATCTCAACTTCCGTGTTTAGATCGTTTCTGAAAACGCATTCGAAACACGAATGGATTCGGATTTCCCGCGAGTGGGATCTGCCTCCTCTGACGTGTCAGATGACGAACAGAGGAATTTGATCGCTTCCCACTGCAGTGAACTTGTGGAGTCAGCACTTCATTTAAAGGAATCATGGAAAAAATGATTCATTTGTGCATTGTTTTAGCCAATTTACACTACGAAATGAACATTTGTACTGTCTGAATTTCAGAGATATTTAACATTTTACGCCATTAAAAGATATAACATTGAGGTGCACAAATATTCATCTAAACTTGATATAACCAATAAAATAGCTACTGTGAATCACCTAAACCACTCAGTGTTTGTGTTTTCAAGGGCTACATGCATTTTTTTTTGTTACAAAGATAAAATAACACATTTTCATTAGAATTGCTTACCCTTTCCCCTTCAATCCACTGCAAACCGTCTAAAGCCTGAATAAGGTCCAAATATCGCCAGTCTTGAAAATGTGTTATTGCGTGAATGTGTTCTTGTCAACATTTTCATAATACGAATTAAAAACTGTTTTTTCTCCTCTGTGGATGAGCGCTAAAACTTTGCCTGGCGACAGATATTCCCGCGTATATGACGTGTTGCACATGGGCAAACGGGAAGTCCGCCTCTTTTCCGCGAATAGGTTCTTTAAACAGTTCAATTAAAGTTCAGTTAAATTTTGCGCATTCACTTTTTTCCAGTTTTTCAACCGATTCATATTAGATGCATAACAATACCCCTACAAATTATTTTTACATTACATTTTGGAACTTAAAATTGGTTACACAACATATGTCAAACTTACATATTCAGCACTCTGTTTCTTTAAACTGCAGAGCCTCAGCTGCTCTCTCATTGGTTGAAGAGCTTCCCGCCCTCTTATGGAGAGGCGTCTGATTGGTTAATGTTTCAACGCCCATGTGGATTGCTGATATCCGCCGCAGACGTAACACTTTTAGTCCATATTCTTTTACTACAGTTCTACTTGCTGCGATAGTGGAGGAGAAATGTCGCTCCGCACAGCTGTCCGTCGCCTCGCTGCTCCCTTCAGGAGTGTCCCGCACAGACCGTACGCGGCTGTGGCTCAAGCGCTGTCTGTTCTGGAGGGCGAGCTGGACTCGATCCGAGTCGCGGGCACATGGAAGGGAGAGCGCGTGATCACGTCCAAGCAGGGTCCTCATATCTACGTGGACGGCAGTAAAGGCGGTGAGCAGCAGGTTTATCGCAACACAGGGTGACCGAGACGAAAACTTAAAATATAAACTTAACTGCAGACTGTCATGATGAGGCTGTAAATTCCTGGAGACACCTGGCTAGTGGAATTACATCTTGCAATATTATTGTAAAAATGTGGAAAACAATATCAGTGATAAAGTATCAGTTATTGGACATTTATGTAGATGTGAAAGTTATTGACATCTTTATTAAGCTATCTAATGTTGATCTATCTACCTGTCTGTCTGTCTATCTATCTATCTGTCTGTCTGTCGTTGTTCTATCTATCTATCTATCTCTGTCTATATCTGTCTGTCTATCTGTCGTTGTTCTATCTATCTATCTATCTATCTATCTATCTATCTATCTGTCTTTGTTCTATCTATCTATCTGTCTGTCTATCTGTCTGTCTATCTGTCTGTCTATCTATCTGTCTTTGTTCTGTCTATCTGTCTGTCTATCTGTCTGTCTATCTATCTGTCTTTGTTCTTTCTATCTGTCTGTCTATCTGTCTATCTATCTGTCTGTCTGTCTATCTATCGTTGTTCTATCTATCTGTCTGTCTGTCGTTGTTCTATCTATCTATCTATCTATCTATCTATCTATCTCTGTCTATATCTGTCTGTCTATCTGTCGTTGTTCTATCTATCATTGTTCTATCTATCTATCTATCTATCTATCTATCTATCTGTCTTTGTTCTATCTATCTGTCTGTCTATCTGTCTGTCTATCTGTCTGTCTGTCTATCTGTCTGTCTATCTGTCTATCTCTGTCTATATCTGTCTGTCTATCTGTCGTTGTTCTATCTATCTTTGTTCTATCTATCTATCTATCTATCTATCTCTGTCTATATCTGTCTGTCTATCTGTCGTTGTTCTATCTATCATTGTTCTATCTATCTATCTATCTATCTATCTATCTATCTATCTATCTATCTATCTATCTATCTATCTGTCTTTGTTCTATCTATCTATCTGTCTTTGTTCTATCTATCTATCTGTCTTTGTTCTATCTATCTATCTGTCTGTCTATCTATCTGTCTATCTGTCTATATCTGTCTGTCTATCTGTCGTTGTTCTATCTATCTTTGTTCTATCTATCTATCTATCTATCTATCTATCTATCTATCTATCTATCTATCTATCTGTCTTTGTTCTATCTATCTATCTGTCTGTCTATCTGTCTGTCTATCTATCTGTCTTTGTTCTGTCTATCTGTCTGTCTATCTATCTGTCTTTGTTCTTTCTATCTGTCTGTCTATCTGTCTGTCTGCCTATCTATCTGTCTTTGTTCTATCTAGCTGTCTGTCTATCTATCTGTCTTTGTTCTTTCTATCTATCTATCTATCTGTCTGTCTGTCTGTCTATCTGTCTGTCTGTCTGTCTGTCTGTCTATCTATCGTTGTTCTATCTATCTGTCTGTCTTTCTGTCTGTCAGGGTTATTATAGTCAACTAACACTAAAAACATTTTAAACTTGGTGAGGAAACATTTATCATTTTCCTGTACTTGATGTACTAAATAAGTAAATCTGAAATATATTTTTGCACAATTACTATTTTTAAACAACATCTATATTGTTTCTAATGAATGACAAAAACTATAAAATTACAATGTATAATATATAAATAAAAATTAATTTAAATGTTAATATAAACTATAATAATAATATCTCAACACTAATATAACATTGCTATGGACAAACAGTTTTTAAACAAAGGGTTTTTTTTTAAGTGAAATGTTATTTTTGTAAATGTTTTGGACTGGATAGTAAAGGAAAGCAGCCAACAAGTGTCCAGCATTACCACATGTGTGTGAATAAAGAAGCTCAAAAAAAGGATTTTATTTTTTCTCCTCTTCATCTTCTGATGGCCTGTACCTTCCTATTTCTCTTGTAGACATATTGAATTTCTGTGCAAATAACTACCTGGGTCTATCCAGTCATCCGGAAGTGGTGAAGGCTGGAATAGATGCCCTGCAGAAGTATGGCGCTGGCCTTAGTTCAGTTCGCTTCATCTGCGGCACACAGGTGAGGGAAAATAATGTATTTGAACACATTGATAGCAATGCTTATTGATGCCTTAAAGTTTATTTTTAAACTCTGTTCTCTAGAGCCTCCACAAGGACTTGGAGGAGAAACTAGCCGAGTTTCATGAAAGAGAAGATTGCATTCTGTATGCGAGCTGCTTCGATGCCAATGCTGGTCTGTTTGAGGTGACTTAACCGATTGTCATGATTCTGCCACATGCACCACTGCCAATGCACAGTAACAATACGTGGGCGCTCTTTATTTAAGGTCCTTTTGGGTCCTGATGATGCCGTGTTGTCCGATGAACTAAACCACGCCTCTATTATCGACGGCATTCGACTGTGCCGTGCCAAGAGGTTCCGCTACAAGCACATGGACCTGAATGACCTGGAAGAAAAGCTGAAAGAATCACAGGTAGGTGTCATAACTGGATTTTACTCATGACTTCATAGATTTCATGCAAATCAGAGGTTGCACTGAAAGCTGCAAGTGGTTAATGTGTATGGGGAAATAAAACTAAAGTTTGTAATAAATTACTGTGTGGCAGCTTGATATGTTTAGTCAGCTTCTGTCAATCACTGCTTGATGTAATTGTAATGAAAAATTACATAACTTATAGTTTTGTATTTCATTTATGCTGAGCAGACCTTCTGATTTAGTGTTTTGATTCACTCGCTTTACCCCACAGTCCTCTCGTCTGAGGTTGGTGGTCACAGACGGCGTGTTCTCCATGGATGGGGATGTGGCTCCTCTGAAGGGTATCTGTGATCTGGCTGAGCAGTATGGAGCATTGGTTTTCATTGATGAATGTCATGCCACAGGATTCATGGGTCCTCGTGGCCGGTGAGTGGATGGAAAAAACACTCGGTAGCAAAAATGGAGTGCAACAGTCTGATTCCGGAAGGAAACATGCCATAAATTTTGCTTTAAATTAAAGTTTGAAATGTTGGTATTTTCAGCTTGTAGCTTGATGGGTTTGGTCCATAGCTTATAACTTTTTAACAAAAACTTAAAAGTGGGAAAAATACTTCAGAAACTAAGGCCACTGAAAATATGAGCAGGCGTTCCCCTCGATTAGGTGTTTTCAAGAATCCCCTTATGTGACGATCACTTTCACAAAGCAGTGGATCTGAACCATGTGGCCTCCCCATTTTCAACAACAACATTTGAAGACCTTCCACTCACAATTTCTAACCAACAAAATATTTTAGAGACTAGAAAGATGTTTTTTCATTACAAAAATAACCAAATACTTGGAAAATCTTTATTTTTTTAGTGGTTTTAGCTTATTTTAAAGCTTGTTTGTCTTATTTTAAATAAGTCATCTTGAGGCCCTCTTGGAAATTTGTTGAGGCCCCTCAGTCGGCCCTGGGCCCCCTGCTTTTGAACCACTGCTTTAAAGAGATCTTCGTTCTAAAATATTATGGCAGTTAGGTATTTTTATGACTTTTAAAGACTCATTTAAACTGTGTGAGAATGTAATATGTCAAAATATCTTACAAGTGGACATCTGTTCTTTTATTTGCCACAGAGGAACTGACGAGCTGCTGGGTGTGATGGACAGAGTACATATCGTCAATTCCACTCTGGGAAAAGCTCTGGGAGGCGCCGCTGGTGCGTATGTCTTTCATTTCTAGATATTAAACTTCACCTAAACAGTTTACATAGTCAAGTTACAATAGCTATGTTTCCATCCAAAGTTACGAATTCTAATTTGTGCACAAAATTTGAATATTGTGAAAACATTTGCAAATAAAGCAGCGTTTCCATCCCATGTGTTCTAGAGAAAGAAATAGTCACTTGTTAGGAAATTGCCGCAAAACATCTGTCATAAAAACAGAAGTTGCCGCAATCATAGAAGCCACTGTGGTTCCTTTTTTTGTGTACCGTAAATGACACCTCAGAGCTTGCAGATGAAACACAAGAAACGCTGTCATGTTATCTTGCGTTCAGATGTTGGCGTTTGTGAACACAAACTTCTGGGAGGGAGTTTCAAATCTTTCTGATGACAGATTTTGGCTCAGGCATTTTAGAACGACCAAACCAACATTTGAGATGCTGTGTGATGAAACTGATCCGCTGGTTAGTCCAGTTATCCAATCACAGCCACTGTTGAGGCAAAGTCACTTGAGTTTTTTGTTACGCATCAAGGGATTTATTTGGTAAATGAACATCTAGTCATGTCCATCCAGTGCTTTTTTTTTTTTTTTTTAAATGTGATATTGCAAAATTCACATAAAAATAGAAGGATGGAAACATAGCTTATGTCAGGTAAAATCACAAATTAAAGCGAGTTCACCCAAAAATTAAAATGATCCCTTGATTTACTCACCCTCAAACCGTCCTAGGTGTATATGACTATTTTCTTTCAGATTATCACAATCAGAAATATATTTAATTATATCCTGGCTCTTCCAAGCTTTATAATGGTAGTTAACGGGGGGCCTGTTTTTAAACCCAAAAAAATGCATCCATCATAAATATAATCCATATGGCTTCATGGGGTTAATAAAAGGCCTTCTAAATGAACCGATGGGTTTTTGTTGGAAAAATATCCATATTTAAATCTTTATAAACTATAAAAACTAGCTAATAACAACATACGGTGAAAGAGTGACCTCTGACCCGACACATGACGTAATGACGAACACAGAAGATGGAGCAAATCAAAACACCAGTCACAAATTAGAAATCTGAAAGGATCATTTTTAAAGAGAAATGTTGGAGGATATAAAGGAAGAGGAACTTGAGTTTGTTGTAGTTTGTTTGAACCGCGAGAGGCGTCTAAGCTTACGATACTCCTACATCCTGCGTCACGCATCGCTTCACGGGTTACTCATTACTGCAGTATGCGTACAACAAAGACTGGCAGAAGCTAGTTATTTTATTTTATAAAGTTTTAGATATGGATATTTTTCTTTGCTTGAGTAGGCCTATATTATCCCTGGAGGCGTATGGATTATTTTTATGATGATGGATGCATGCATTTTTTGGGGGCTTCAAAATCTCGCCCATTCACTACCATTATAAAGCTTTGAATAGCCGGAATATTTTCAAATATATCTCTGATTGTGTTTGTCTGAAAGGAGATAGTCATATACACCTAGGATGGTTTGAGGGTGTGTAAATCATGGGATAATTATCAATTTTGGGTGAACTATCCCTTTAAATAATAAGGCTGAAGCAATTTCAGTCCTTTCAATTTTTCTGATTCTCCGTCAGGTGGTTACACTGTCGGACCCAAGGCTTTAATTGAGCTTCTGAGACAGAGGTCTCGTCCTTATCTCTTCTCCAACTCCCTCCCCCCTCCTGTGGTGGGCTGTGCCACCCGTGCTGTGGAACTGCTGCTGGCTTCCAACGAAATCGCTCAGTCCATGGCAGCTAAAACCATGAGGTAGGTCTAGAGGTGGGATTTAGCGTTCTGAGATGTTTGAACTGTAGGTTCGGATGCACGCTTTAGCTTGTGTCACTGAATTTATCTTTTGCGGAAAAGGGTTAATACCAACAGAGTTTGCTTTTCGGTCGGTCATGCAGTCAAAACAAGCTGACATTTGCAGTATTCCTGTATGAAAGTATGAATGCTTTTAAGAAGAAAGGATTTTTAGAGTTCACCGAGCTAATGATGGCAGTTCTCAACAATGGTCTATTGTGCATCTTTTCTTCTGTGCCAAAGGTTCAGAAACAACATGACTCAGGCAGGGTTCACCATTTCTGGCACAGCTCATCCCATCTGTCCTGTGATGCTAGGAGATGCTCGGCTGGCTTCGCTCATGGCCGACGACATGCTAAAACTGGGTGAGAATTTGGGCGTATATGTCGTGTCCATCTAAATGAATAAATGTAATAAATTTATAAAGTCCAGCAGCCCAGTTTAAAACAGTGTTTTTCTCTCTGTGTCAACAGGAGTGTATGTGATCGGTTTCTCCTACCCAGTCGTTCCCAAAGGAAAAGCCCGCATTCGAGTCCAGATCTCTGCGGCTCACACTGATGAGGACATTGATCGTGCCGTAGATGCCTTCGTACAGACAGGCAGGAAGCACGGTGTCATTTCCTAATGACAGAAACAGAACAGATAAAGTTGTTGACTGTTAGAGTGAGACTAAAGTTACATATCATAGAGAAACAAAAATAGAAAAAATCATATTAATGCTACAGAGATCAGTGAAGGTCAAAGGGTACTTGTATATTTTGAGTATTGGCAGAATAAATGTTGTCTCTATGATTAATAGTTGCTACTTTTACAGCAGTCTTGTACAGCAGCTTTATACCAAATGTGTCTTGACTTTTTTCAGTTGAGACATTTGTATTATTTGCTAAATCATGTACAGATCATGCTTCTTGTACAATTGTCCATAATAAATGGGTAAACATGGTTAATAAAAATAAAAAGATGATGCCATTTAATGTCTCCTCTGCTATATCTAAAACTTTTGCACACAATTAGTTATTTCTTACAGAATGATGACCTTTTAAAGGTGCACTATGTAGTTTTTCGTCCACTAGAGGTCACCTATTCAAAACAAAGGCGTAGCTTGATGACGCCAAGTTTGAGCGTGGAATCTTGGGACATGTGGTCTTCACCTCACACCCAGTGGAAAAGAATTGGGATAGGACTCGGGCAGAAATCATGTTCATGGATGTGATTATTAACGTTACTGTAATATGAAGCAGAGCAGGACCGAGTGTTGTGGGAGCTGAACGAGGAGCTGGAGCGATTCTTAACGAGAGACGAACGCGACACATGCCTCTCGAGCAGAGAAACGTTTATCATGCTGGTTCCGCTTCCACGTTTCCAGTCAAGCGTATGAGATAACGCAGCTCTGTTTATCATATTAGTACATTTGAGTTTGTTGAAAAAGATGTTATAATGTTACTCTGTGCGTTCGCTCGCCGGCTGCTTTGAGATACTTGTTGCACACTGCAGTAAGATAGATCGATTTAAGAATATATTAAACGATGGATGGCTTGTGTTGATAAATGGCATGCAATTAATTTTAAAACATTGTATGATGGAGAAAATTCTGTATTACTGTTAAAATAAAGCTGCATCTGATTATGCTATGCTAGCTACTTGACAAAATAGTGTTTTTCTCTGAGGCATGATAAAGCATGGTAGTTTAAAAATCAAGAAAATTAGATTTAAACAATCAGTTGAGCTAGCTGTTCCCTTGTCTAATAAAACATGTAATGTGTGTCTTTGGTGTTTCCATGGTTTCTACAAAATAAAAAAAACCCAGGAAACCCAGGATAACGTGGATATGATGACATTGACAGGTGACTCCCTGTCATGTACCGGATCCTTTGTTAAAAAAATAGTTGGAAACATTTGGGATATTGTAAGTACTCAACTGAACAAAATATATAACACTGGCCTAGTGGCTTTTGGATATTTTAATGCAAAAATGTTACATATTGCAGTTTGAATGGACTACTAACAAAACCAAAGTTGCAAGACCTGAGATATACTCTATCCCTTATACAGTTTTATAAATTGAAACCTAATTCTTGATATTTGATAAACAAAAAGCCATTTTATGACCATTTAGAACATTTCTTCAAACATATAGTGGGGCATGTTGTCAAAATGGAGTCTCATTATGTCACAACACTATTACAGACTTTATAATGAATAGTTAAGCAATTAAGAAACACTGAACAATTCACAAAACCTCAAAAATGTAAAACAACAGTCAAGCACTTGTTTTGACTAATAAATATTGTAATTAATAAATGTATGTAACATTTTAAACTCATCTATGCCTAATACTGTTATTCCGAGATCACAGTTCAAGCTATCAGCTAGACTCTATCTTCATTAAAGTTTGACTCTTGTCTGAATGTGTCATTGTGGTTTCCACTCTATTTACACAACAACCTTACATTTATATTTATTCATTTGGCAGACGCAGATGTTGTAGACACTTGTGTTATTTTTTATTTCATATTACTATTTATCATTATTAACATTTATTTCCATATAAATGGCGTTTTGTCAACCGTAAACTGACAACTCTTCAACAATGCTGATATTCCGCGCCAAACAGAACAACTACTTCCGGTCCATTTACTTTGCTTTGTGTTTTTCCCGCCAGTACTAGCGCCTTTTTCGTGACGTAACTCGTCATAAGGGCTTGTGGACCAATAAGCGGGACGGAAAAGTCACTGAGGGCGGAGTCTGACTTCAGCTCAAGCCAGAGCTGGAGTTTTTGCCGCGAAAGTCAGCGCGCGTGTGTCAGGGCAACACATTGTTGATTCTGACCGACACAGAATATTAGCAATACTTAGACATATCATTCAGAACACTTTTTTAAGTGATACCTTATTTATCATTTATTACAAGGAGCCTACTTCAGAATATTTGCAAAATGTCGGGATTTGATGATCCAGGAGTGTATTATAGCGACAGCTTCGGTGGAGGGGATGGTGTTGGCGATGAGGGGGTTGTGAAGCGCAGTCAGATCAAAAAGAAGTTTCGTGAGTTCTTGAGACAATTTAGAGTCGGCACCGATCGCACTGGATTCACCTACAAATACAGGTAATGTGAAATCAGATGTGTTTGCTTGCATCTTAGTGATGATTCTTTTTTCCCACAATGAGGGAATACATTTTCAACAATGCAATTAAAGTTTCCTTCCGCTAGTCGTTGCATATTATATATGTTATTATAAACCCGCTTCCTTAATCCATATTCAATTTGTTGATTTATTTTGGAGTTCTTCAGAGTGACTCAACTGATGGAATCGTTTTTGAGTCGGTTCAGTGAACAGAATTGTTCGAAAGAATCGAATCTATTAAAATGAATGATTTCTAACGCTGCTTTTGCCCTAATGTGGTGAACTATGTGCATAAAACGTAGGTTTATCATCTTCGTCTGCGATATTTTATTATTTTAATGCTCTGCTCTACTGTTAAATGTGTTCTTCCCTCAGAGATGAGCTCAAGAGGCACTATACTTTGGGAGAGTACTGGATTGAGGTGGAGATGGAGGATTTGGCCAGTTTTGATGAAGATCTCTCAGACTGTCTTTACAAACTTCCTACTGAGAATTTGCCTTTGGTAAGGACAGAATTACTGAAATAACTTTTCACATAGATAATGGAAATGTCACAAGACTTTTATTTAATGGATTTTATTGATTATTAATCATATTTTTAAGTGTGTGTTTAATAGAAAATGTAATTAAACTACAATAACAAATTAATAATTGGTTGCTTATTTACATATGTAAAGTATTGCTCTAATATTTCTGACTTAATTTATAAAGGTAACTTAATATATTATTGTGTTTGACTTTCCGGGATGCTGTATTATATTTATGAAATGCACAAGGCCTATTTGAACATTATGAGAGTTTACATTTAATGGTGTTGATTGACAGTTGGAGGAGGCGGCGCAGGAAGTGGCTGATGAGGTCACACGTCCACGGCCACTAGGAGAAGAGACCGTACAGGACATACAGGTCATGCTGAAGAGCGATGCCCACCCGTCCTCCATCCGCAGCCTGAAAGTGAGAAAATTATGTTGTCTTGACATTTAAAAATGAAAACGGATGCATAGTGGAGTATTTGTTGACTCTTATGTGTTTATTTGTACCTTACTGTGCCACATCCATACATTTACAGTGAAAACGATTAACTTTTTTAGATTCTAAATGCTTTTTTTTCTACTTTTCTCCGTCATCTTTTGCAGTCGGAGCAGGTGTCACGTCTGGTGAAGATTCCCGGGATAATCATATCCTCTACGGCTGTGAGGGCCAAAGCCACCAAAGTGTGTCTTCAGTGCCGCGGATGCAGAGCGGTCATCAGTAACATTCCTCTGCCGCCGGGACTGCAGGGTTACGCTCTGCCCCGCAAGTGCAACACGTGAGTATTTTGCCAAATGCTCACGCTTCATTCTGTTTATAAATATTCTAGTGCTGACTTTTGCTCTGCCCAATTTTGAGTGTCATGTGACTGATTTTTATCAGTTCAAACTTTTGTAAGATGGTCTTGTTTAAAATTATTTGGTTACACTTTATTTATTTATAAAGCGTTAATTAAAATCAATTAACAGATGTTATCAACCCAGCTCTACAAGATACACAGATTAGGCATGTTTTTAGACCAATTTCCTGTCTTTTTGTTTGTCCCGCAGCGAGCAGGCGGGCCGTGTCAAGTGCCCTGTGGATCCGTATTTCATCATTCCGGACCGGTGCGTGTGTGTGGATTTCCAAACTCAGCGTCTGCAGGAAGCTCCTGATGCCGTTCCTCACGGAGAGATGCCACGACACATGCAGCTCTACTGCGACAGGTGGATGCACACACCGGCAGCTTCATGTTGTAATGTCATGCTTTTTTGTGTGCAGTGTGTCTGATTCATGACTTTTACTTCCCAGGTACTTGTGTGACCGTGTAGTGCCAGGCAACAGAGTAACTGTCATGGGCATCTACTCCATAAAAAAGGTGGCTCAAACCAAAGCCAAAGGTCGTGATAAGGGAGCCGGTGTGGGAATCCGAGCAGCGTACCTGCGTGTGGTTGGCATTGAAGTGGATACTGAAGGAGCAGGTGAGCATGTGCAAGAATATTATGAGAAACACTTGAGTTGAAAATGGTCGCTTTAGCCATTCTCATGTCCTTCTCGTCGTCTTTCAGGCCGTGGAGCCACTGGTTCAGTCTCCCCTCAGGAGGAAGAGGAGTTGAGGGCTCTGGCTTCCTCTCCATCCGTCTATGACTCCCTCGCTCGCTCTCTCGCCCCGTCCATCTACGGAAGCGATGACCTGAAGAAGGCCATAGCGTGCCTTCTGTTTGGGGGCTCCAGGAAGAGGTGAGACAACATAGCAGCTGCCTCAACTTCACATTGAGTTGTTTTTTTTTTTGCTTCTTTCTAATCTGATCAAAATGGCTTTTGTTAGGTTGCCTGATGGTCTGACACGCAGAGGGGATATTAACTTGTTGATGTTGGGAGATCCAGGAACAGCCAAGTCTCAGTTGCTGAAGTTTGTGGAGAGATGTTCTCCCATTGGGGTAAGACTGATGAAGAGGGACCATCATTTATTCACCCTCATCTTCTTCATATGACTTTCTCCATTAGTGAAACGCAAAAGGAGATTATTTTTTTCTTTTTTTGGGGGGGGGGGGGTATTCTTGCAGCTCTTTACCATATTATAAAAGATTAGTGATTAGCCAATGATTTATTTATATTAATGTATTCCTATGCCAAATATCTGATGTGAAGTATATTGTATGATATAGAAAAGTGTGTATACACACACACACACTATAAATATATGTATATGTGTGTGTATTTATGTGTTTTAATTATATATTTTAACATATGCATGATAATTTTGTAATTTATTATAATGCTTTATTGTTATCTTTTGTGATATATTGTAATAGGTCATATAATTAATAATATTCGATATGCAGTATGTTATGGAAATGGAAATTTTTATACATTTTAATTGTATTTTTATTATTTAATTATATGATGATAATATTTATGTAGCAGAAAGGGCAATGAAGATTACTTCCACAAATGTTTCTTCTCCTATAAGTCTCTTTGGATAAAAGCATCTGCTAAATGCATAAATGTAAATGTTTCCTGTAACTAAGAGTCTGTGTTAAGAAGCACGCCTCTGTCTGTTAGGTCTACACCTCTGGTAAGGGCAGCAGTGCAGCTGGTTTGACAGCCTCGGTTCTTCGAGACCCCAACACTCGTGGTTTCATCATGGAGGGAGGTGCCATGGTGCTGGCGGATGGCGGAGTGGTCTGCATTGATGAGTTTGACAAGGTTGGCTGGATTTCCTGAACCTACATGATGTTCATGCGGTCTTATGAAATGCTTTGGTGCTTTATGCTAAACAAAGTTTTTCTTTTCAAAAGATGAGAGAGGATGACCGAGTCGCCATCCATGAGGCCATGGAGCAGCAGACCATCTCTATTGCGAAGGTACCAGGTGTTTTTCACTGCATTGTCCTCTATTTCTTCAGCTTACGGTCTCATCAAACAGACTCATCAATTTCTTTGTGTTTTCACCCAAAGGCTGGCATCACCACCACTCTGAACTCCCGCTGCTCTGTATTAGCCGCTGCCAACTCTGTGTTCGGCCGCTGGGATGATACAAAAGGAGAGGACAACATTGACTTCATGCCCACCATTCTGTCTCGATTCGACATGATCTTCATCATCAAAGACCATCATGACCAACAGCGAGACATGGTGGGTGAACAAAACAGCTGCGAACAGATTAAATGTTTCCCCGCCAGCATTTTTTTTTAAACCAGCCACCGCCAGTGTTTTTGATCATATTTTACAAAATTTTAATGGTCCCCAGAATATTCTTTTGTATGGATATCTGAACATGCGATATATCAAAAGAAAGAACGGAGCCTCTGCTTTTAAAGGTCCAGTGTGTAATATTTAGGAGGGGCTATTGACCGAAGTGCAATATAATATACACAACTGTTTTTTTTTTTACAGATCTTATAAAATGAACCCTTATGTTTTTATTAGCATAGAATGAGCCATTTCTGTCTACATGCGGGTCCCCTCTCCATGTTAAGTCGCCATTTTGCCCCGGCATGTTTTACAGAGCGTGTTTTGTGATTGTTGGTGTTCTTAGCTGCTTGCATCATTACTAAGTTGAATATGCACGAAATAGTAGCAGCAGCAGCAGCAGTCTTCAGGTTTATTAGAAGCAGAGAGAGTTCTTTGTTAGAAATAAGAAGAAACCTCATTGATGTCTCAGACTACGACATCTTTGTGCTGAGTCGGCCACCGTAGCTTCTGTATGTGCAGTGAATCGAGCCGTTGGTTGCAATTCGTAACCTCACCGTTAGATGCCGTCAATATTTAGAAACTGTACATTTTAAATAACAAAAAAAGTTTCCTTCTAGCTTCGTGCATTTTTTTTTATCAACGCTTGAATGTGGGTAAGTTTTATATTAAAAAAAAGCAACATTTTGAACGAAAAGATGAGAATTGCGTTTTCTTCCAAAGACTACAGCGTGCATACACAATGTTTTTATCACTTGTTTCTGCGGTTTCTTTGCCTGTCTTTTGATCAGGAGATTCATTACTCTAAGATGCATTACAATAAGATGCGTAATGGACCCCCTATCATATAACAATGAAAACACGGAAAGCTGGAAAATTCCATCAATGGCGGGGAACGAGTTAAAGTTCGTTGAAGAGTTTTACATGTTTTAGTGATTTCATGTGAGCTAACACTCATGCCTGTGTTTTTATTTAGACTTTGGCCCGGCACGTGATGAACGTTCACCTGAGCGCTCAGACGCAGACTGAGGGTGTCGAGGGAGAGATTCCTCTGGCCATGCTGAAGAAATATATTGCCTACTCAAGAACGTAAGTGTGAATCAAAGTCCATAAACGCAATGTCAAACATTGATCAGTAGCTGTTTCCATCCACCTATTTTAATGTAAATTAAGTTATTGCATAAAACTCTGGATGGAAACGGCAAGATGCTAATCAATTCTAAAAATGTGCATAAACGTATGTGCTCAATTGAGGCAGATTGTTTTTTTTAGTAGACATGCTCATAAACTATGATGGAAACACATTTACTGAATAAATCCCAAAATGCACCACTCGTGTGACTTTGCCTCAACAGTGGCTGTGATTGGATAACTGGACTAAACAGTGGATCAGTTTTATCGCACAGCATCTCAAATGCTGGTTTGATCTTTCTGAAATGTCTGAGCAAAGTCTGTCATCAGAATGATTTGGGTCAATTCCCTTCCAGAAGCGTCTCATATGATTGCGTTCATGAACACAAGATAACATGTAGGTGTTTGTGTCGTGATCGCGTGCTCAGGAAGTAATTTGATGTACAAAAAAAAAAACAACAGTGGCTTCCCCTTCTGTTTTTATTAGTAGTTTTGCACCAATTTCCCAGGAAGTGATTTTGTAATCTTGAACACATTGTGTCGAAACGCTGCTTTATTCGCAAAAATAGCGTAGCTTTGGATGGAAACGGTGTTTGTCTATTTGAATGAAAATGCATTGTCAACTCATAAACAGGAAATGTGGGCCGCGTTTGTCTGCGGGAGCCGCAGAGAAACTGAAGAACAGATACGTGCTGATGAGAAGTGGAGCGAAGGAACACGAGAGAGAGATCGACAGACGTGCGTCCATCCCCATCACTGTCAGGTAACAGAGTTTGGTATTCTGGCACTTATTTTTACTCATTTCTTTTCAGCAGTATGTTTATTTATATAGCCAGCATTTAGAATGTAGTTACTCACAATACTGAGTACAGTAGCATGTAGTATACAGTATATACTTGTTCACCAGTCTGTATGTAGTACAATTGCATATTTCACACACAGCACTTGTCTAGCAGTTTGAATGAAGTTATTATTAACTAGTTGATCATTTGTCGTCCTGCAGGCAGCTGGAGGCCGTGGTGCGCATTGCGGAGTCTCTTGCTAAGATGAAGCTGCAGCCCATCGCTGGAGAGGAAGAGGTGGATGAGGCCCTGAGACTCTTCCAGGTGTCCACTTTAGACGCGGCCCTGTCCGGCAGTCTCTCCGGTAAGTGTGTTGGTTTTTAAACCAATAATATTACACATCGCTGTAGATCCCTATGGGGAGTTGGTACTGCCACTAAAAATAAATGAAGTAATCAATTTAAAGGGATAGTTCACCCAAAAATGAAAATTATTTCATAATTTACTCGCCCTCAAGCCATCTTGGGTGTATGACTATCTTCTTTCAGTCAAACAGAGTCAAAAAAATATGCTGGAGAAATATTTTAAGCCCAAAAAACCGAAACCATCCATCATAAAAGTAATCCATATGGCTCCAGGTTTTTAATAAAGGGATTCTGCGTTTTTGTAAGAGAAATATTCATATTTATAACTTTATAGACTAGAATCACTGGCTACAGTACGCTAGTTGATTCTGGCCGAAGAGTGAACTTTGACCTCACGCATGATGTGATGATATACACGGAAGCGCAGAGGATAGAGCAAAGCAACTAATAAGTCTAAAATGAGAAATTTTAAAGGGAAATGTCAGAGGAGCTTGAGTTTATTGACCAGCCCTGTTTGTTTGAACCACAAGAGGCATCTACTCTCACCTAAGATTATGCTACGCCTACATCATACGCCGGAAATCGACTCTCGCATGAACATGTGGACAGACATTACCAGAAACTGGTGATTAGTTTATGAAGTTAAAATTGGACAAGATCTCAAGGAGACTTGCAAGATCAAACGTGATTTGAGAAGAAAATCAAATGGAGGACGGCTGACGTTGCCAGCCGGCTCTCCTGGCGCGAGTTTTGTTTTGCGGGATGAAAAACAAAGGAGAAAAAAAAAGAATATGGGTGGCCTTCTTTCTAAATGCTGCACTTTCGTGGCATGTTTGTGGCTGTCAAGTTTCAGCTAAAGAAGCACACGACATCCGGTTGGTGAAGCTTGCTCGCTCTCATTGGCTATTGCGGGTATCATGTCAGACAGCCCGATGGAGAGTCCCAAATATCAAACATGTTTGATATTTACTACTTAGGATCGTGCAGGCTCCAACGCGATCGGGAGCCATAAAATGATTGTTACGACACCACAAAATTGAAGATTTTTTTTGGGGACGAAAAGTCTTAAATCGGGCCACACCCACCAGATTGTTGGGGGTTGCAAATGGTGCTTAAAATCTTAGTGTGTGGGTAGCGTAAACAAGTGCAAAGAGGAAGTGCAGTACGTTTGAGCAGCACCATTCGCAGCTTTGGTGGATCTGCGGATAAATGCAAATCGTTTCTCAGTCTCTGCGAGTAAAATAAACCTGTCATGATAATACAGTTCTGTGGCACTCTATTGCTGGTGTCAGTTCGGTTATAGAATGAGGTTGTCAACAAAAAAAACAACAAAAAAATGCTGTTTGAACGGTATTAAGAAACGATGAACCCAAATTAACCAATTACGTTGACTCGTCGTTCCAGCGCAAAATGCCCCTAAGACTAGAGTCATTCTCAGAGTTGACAACTTCAACAATGTTGGTCAGATAAATGACCATATGCCATGTTTAAAATGGTGGAATTTGTACCAAAAATGTTTGATAAATCACAGAAAACGGTTCGGATTGTCGTTATTGAGCCCCTGAACTTTGTAGCCTCTGTAAATGTAGCTGGAGAGTCTGATGTATGCTGTATGTCTGTAGGTGTTGAAGGATTTACCACTCAGGAGGATCAGGAGATGATCTCTCGCATCGAAAAACAGCTGAAGAGACGCTTCGCCATCGGCTCCCAGGTGTCTGAACACAGCATCATACAGGATTTCACAAAACAGGTGCGTTAAAGCTCCAGGAGCTGGTCACAATATGCCTGACTTCTCACATTACTTTTCTTCACTGTCAATGTGAGATTACGTTGTCTATAAAATTGTCCTCTTCTATTACCAGAAATACCCAGAACATGCCATTCACAAGGTCCTTCATCTGATGATGAGGAGGGGTGAACTGCAGCATCGCATGCAGAGGAAGGTTCTTTACAGAGTCAAGTAGAGAGATATTGTGTGGTTGCTTCACACAGAAATCTATCAGCAGAGCCTGGCATCTGAACACATGTGCCACCGCAGAAATGATATACAATTCAGACTTATTGTACATAGTTGTCTGGACACTCTATTGCTGGAGAAATGTCCTGTTTATCAGTCCTCCTGTTTGCTGAGAAGTTACTCATCTTGTTATGTCAACGCTTGCTTTGCTTTACTGAATTCATGTGGTTTTTCAATGAAAAAGTATGCAAATCTTAAATCTGTCACTTGTTAAAAAAATGAGGTTTTTTTGTATGGATAACATAATAAAGCAGTTTAAGAATTGAATATTTGTCTGTCTTGTAGCAAAAAAACTTTTTTTTAAAAAATTATATTTTATTGTATTATTCAAGAATACATAGAAAACAATTGCACAATTGGACACAAAAAATACTTGTTGAATGCACTGTAAATCATTTTGGATAAAAGCGTCTACCAAATGTATAAATGCACATTTTAAAAGCTGGTACATATTTTAAAATATATGCTGACATGATAGATTTTAAAGTTATTTATAAAATTTCTTTAATTGGATCACTTGAAAATGTGCTTAATTTAATTACTGAGTGCATTTTTTATAATATCCATGATTGGTGTTGGTGAAAGATCAGCCTGTAGATATTAAGATGCAACACAAAGACAAGTAAAAACCGTTCTGAATCAGAAAGCATAAATTCCCATTCCAACAGTTGCCAAAGTGATTCCCACACCTAACGCGAACTGGAGCATCGGAGAGTTGGCGAAGGTTCCTGACAGACTTTGAGATGCTGCATCATTTCCTCTTTCACCTAAACAAACAAAATATGGTTAATTACTACATATTTACAATTTCTAAGCAATTTGACTTCTTTTTTGATACTCACCTGAAGCTTCCTCTGTGATGCTCAGCATTTTCTGAAGATCATCAAAAACCTGTTGGAAATGACAAATACAAACATTACATCAACGTTTAAAGTTTATATATCTCCATCCGTCCATCTCAAAAGTTTAGGGTCGGTAATATTTTTTAGAGAAGTCTTTTATTCTCACCGAGGCTGCATTAATTTGCTCAAAAATACAATAAAGTAATATTTTGAAATATTATAAGTTAAAATGGCTTTTCTATTTCATATTTAAAAATGTAATTTTTTATTGTGGTTGCTTTTATCGTGATCAATCTAATGCATCCTTGCTGAATAAAAGTATTACTATTTCTTTCAAAAAAACAGGAACAGGAAAAAAGTTGTGAAATATGTATAAATGGATTTTTACGTGTGGGTGTGTATATAATATATATATATATATATATATTCAAAACAGGCATTTTTTTGTTGTTGCTTTATAGATATGAGTTTGGGGTAACAGACCCAAACTTAAATGTATATTACAGAAAAAAAAAAAAAAATATATATATATATATATATATATATATATATATATATATATATATATATATATAAAAATATCTGCTCACCTCAATGTTGAACTCAAAAGCTCTGGTTGCCTCATCCAGCACTTCCTGTCTCTGCTTCTCTGTCAACTCAATGCTGTTCATTCTGCTCCTGTACAGCTGCTTGAATCTGTTGGGGCTCGTCACTCCAGGAAAAGAGAAGAATACAATTCCCTTGTTGCCGCTCAGTCCCAAGGATTTCTGGGTAATTTTGCCCAGAACTTGGCCTCCTGACAGATCGCCGAGATAGCGTGTATAGGCATGCGGCACCAGAAGATTCGGACTGTTCTTGCCAATCTAAAGGGAACAGAGAGCACAGAGTTAGAATGAGAATCGCTGGAAAGCAAGAGCGACGAATGCTCAAATTTCACATCCTCAGGCATTCCCCTTAAAAAGATGATTCACAGACTCGCCTCTCTCAGTCTCTGTGTGTATCGGTGTGTGGCGGCAGGCACTGTTATTCTCTTCCTCCATTGGGTTCCAAAGAAGTGCTCCAGGTCCAGCTCCAGAGACTCCAGTCTGGCCAGCTCCTGAGGGAAGTAGATGGGCTGAACGGCAGGATGGTTGGCGTTCCTATCCAGCTCTTCCTCCAGCACTCGGTAGATCTCGTACAGAGAACACAGCAGAAGCTGGAAACACATGAAGAGTGACTTGCAATTATTAAGTTAAAGGCTCTATAGAAAACTTCTGTCAGACGCTTCATATATAGAATCTTTTAGGGGTTCTCGTTGTGGGATTATTTAGTTTTAAGTAATTTTGTTTTAAATCAGTTTTATTTCTTATTCAATTTTACCAATTAAACGGCTCATAAACACTTCATAACTAGAGAAAAATGAAATGAACTGTTATGCAATCAATGCAATGCAATTTCTCCTTATATAGAGCCATTTTGACATAAATTGCTCTTTAAAATTAAGTCAAGAACTCTAGGGATCTAAACAGATGAACCTTTTTTCTAAGAGTGCCTTACAAAAAAAAAGGACCGACTTCTTGTTGAAGCTCCTCAGACTTCTTAACACTATTATTATTATTACTGATCATGTAAAAATCTGACATTCAATCTATATTTTAAACTTTCTACATACAATATGTGGCATAATTCATACATTTAAATGTATGGCCTTTAATTTGCATAGTGTCTATAAAATAACATTCGGCAACATGTGGATTTTTTTGTCATTAAAGTACAGAAAATAAAAACGGCCTTTCTAATTGAATAAATCGCTTAAAGATATGATTAAATAAACTGATTAATCGATTATCAAAATAGTTATGTGCAGCAGACGATATTATCATGTTACTTTAATACACCATAGTGTTGAATGATTACTAAATTAATGTTTCGTGGAATTTATATTGTAATCTAAGGTATTTAAAAATACCGTTTTAATATGTTACGTGCCTGAAAAAACTTATAGTAATTTTTGGTACTCTGTTTTTGTTTATAATGTAAGCTTTTCAATTGTTTTAAAACACAATACCTCATATTATCCTGAAAAACATTCATTTTAAACCCCTTTATTGTTTCATATAGGCCTATAACAGTTAATGTATGTTTTTCCATGTATAGTTACATGTGTTTGTCTGCATCCTGATTTGTAAAGTATGATCTTTGTGTCGCTTTACCTTGTACTGTGTTTGGGTGATCTGTCCTCTCTGGTAGTTGAGCATCAGTTGGGTGTTCTCAGCTCTCACGTGACTGTCTTTGGTGGCTGCTTTTATCTGCTCGGACAGATCACTGCGGAGGAAACATGCACAATCACTCATTAGTCGTGTAAAAACTGATTTATATGCTTTTAACAACCACTGACTGGACTTTTGGTATGATTTACTTCAGGCTTACATGCTGCAGTTGAAATGTTCTCATAAATACTATGAAATCTGAGAATAAAAAGATATTTTTTTTACCTGCCAGCGCTGTCTCTTGGTTTGCTTTTCGTGGATTCCATCGCTAAAACAACAAATATTTGTTATTAAATCTCATAATGTCCACTGTAACAGATTTAAATAAAGTTTTGCCGTCTTACTTGCGCTGTCGATGATGTGTTTCTTGCTGTTTCTCACAGAAGCTGTAATCTCCCTGACCTCCCCACTTCGTTTTTATACGTTTTCCTTCCCATCTGAGTCACTAGATATATGGAAAAGGGAAGTGAAAACGCCGAGGTAGTTCCACATGTTTACACTAACCGTGACTGGATGGTTTTTTTTCGACTGAGAAGTATCAACGGTTTCTCATGACGCAGCAATAAGAGTCACGTGATGAGGTCAACGTTAGTTGTTCGAGTCAATGTTTATATGGGTTATAAAGTATGTTATTAAGCGTATTAAGTCTAAGTTAAAGAAAAACGTGTTGAGGACACTTGTTGAGGGTAGTTGACACTGATTTTATAACTGTACGGGTTCTTTTTCTTTTTTTTGGTGTGTTTCTGCTAAACATGACACAGCAAAACCTCAGAACTATGACAGTGTAGTTTTAAAGGACTTTGGTTTATTTTTGGTTTATTTACTGCTTAATTTCCGGTTACTAAATGTACATATTTTAGACAAAAATCATAATTTAAAATATTTTAAAATCTTATGAAAATGAATTATTAAAATTTCAAAGAGACACGTATAAAACAATAAGAGGGAAACACCTGAAAAGCATTTATAAATGATAACAGTTTTAATGTTTTTTTTTTTAAATTTACAATTAACAAAAAATAAAGGTTTTTTTTAAGTTGTAAAAAAAAAATCATTAATTTAAAAAAAAAAAACCGCTTGGATGCCATAAGAATAGACAGAAACAGCGTTTAAGTGGGCGTGAACTATTTAGTCACGCCCCTCTGATCTCTCATTGGTTCGCGTTGGACGTCAATCTAATTCGTGACGTCAAAGGTACGCTCTGTCTTTCTGTCTGTGGAAGATGTTATGAAAACCGTGCAATAGCAAAGATGTAGTTTACGAAATGCCTGGCGATTATTTCCATATTTTCTGTTACTGAAGGATCACAGGAGCAGCTGTAGTTGACGGTACGTTGATTTAATGTCAATATATTTACACTTTACTGTGTTTTTCGCTCTTAGATGTGTTGGATGTTGCCGCATCCCCAGTATTGGTACAGGGGAGCCATAATTGACTGTATCAGTAAATATGTATATAAAAAGTAATATATTGTCTATTATTTTATAGTTTGTATATCTGTTCTCAATTACTGTGTTTACCTTTATGCTTAGTTACGTATTTATTTATTTTGCTTTATTATATAAAGTAGTTATAGTTTAAAAGCTTATTATTTTTGGCATGTAACCATATGCATTTAGTTTTTAAATGATCTGTAATGATTTTAAGGTAAGCCTCCTATTGAGCGTCTGGCTTTAATCTGTTATTTGTATTTCCTTTCCAAGGCCCCATGAGTCTGATTCAGCCTCTCTTCGGGCTCCTGTGTGTCCTGTCCCTGGCCACTTCTGGTTCTGGTCTTCATGGCCGTAATAACACCGTGAGCCATGAGTACTGTGTGCTGGGAGCTGGACCTGCAGGGCTCCAGATGGGCTACTTTTTGTCCAGGAGCCAGAGAGATTACATCATTCTGGAGAGAAACACAGGACCAGGCAGCTTCTTCAACATGTACGTGATATCTGAATGACAAAGGATGTTTTTTAAACTGAGCTAGAATAATTTCGACCAGGAATGTAGACTATTGCAAAATACTGCTGTAAATATGTTTATGGTATTTGAGGTTTAATTATATCTAATATAACATGCAACATAATTAAAATTATAATGCGATATAACTCCTTTGCTTTCAGTATCTTAAGATTTATTGATAATTCTTCCTTGAAGCTGATCCATTTGAATGTATTTCTTTCAGATATCCTCGCCACAGAAAACTAATCAGCATTAATAAAATATACACCGGGAGGCGGAACAAGGAATTCAACTTGCGTCATGATTGGAACTCCCTGTTGAGTGACAGGCCTGACCTCCTGTTTCAACGAATAAGCCGAGAGCTTTATCCCAATGCTGATGACTTCCCACGTTACCTCTCAATGTTTGTGAAAGAGCTGGGGCTAAAGGTTAAATACGGATCTGATATTGGGAGAATTCAAGCATCAGAATTTAATGGAAACCGAGGCTACTTCCTGTCTGATCAGAATGGTGTCAGTTATCAGTGCAGGTATAGTAGCTACATTCATTTATTTTAATATTTAATTTTAAATGTAATTTATTTGAATTAAACATTTGATGAAATCTTTTCAAGTGCTTGTCGCTTTATGCCCTCGTGTTTTATGTAATTTAGTTTTTTTCTTTGTCTCTAGTGTCTTGTTGGTGTCTACAGGCCTTTGGGTTCCTCAGCAGGTGGATTTTCTTGGCTCTGACCTCGTTGAGGGTTATGAGTCTATTCCCACTGATCCCGAGGAGTTTAAAGAACAAGCTGTGTTAATCCTCGGCAAAGGAAACTCCGCCTTTGAGACGGCACAAAGCATCTTGGGTAGAGCCAGCCGGATTCACTTGTATAGTCCCAGCCCAGTTCGTCTCGCATGGCAGACACACTACGTTGGGGATCTCAGGTTGGTATTTAATCTGCTCTGTTCAACTCATTGCATAATGCGTATAATTCATGTTCTCAACTCTGCTTACATCTGGAACCAAAAAATCACTAGTGATGAACATTTTCATCCTATTCTCCTCAACCAATCACAGCACTAAACCTATCCTCAACCCTTCCACTAAAATCAGAGGGCACTGATTGGATGATTACAATCAGTGTTGCCAAGTTATCCAGAAATTGGGCTACTTTTTAAGTTGTTTCCGTGAGTTAATCCCACCGCAATAACTTTTTGGAGCTCCAACATACACATAAGATTTTGTTTTCTGCACCAGATAAATATTTTATTTTGAAAATGTCACATTAAAATGACAGTAATTTGAACATAGCCTTTATATAAAAAAACAAATAAAGTAAAACATAAATGTGCTAAATAAAATGTAAACCTATTTCCAATATCGGCTAGCAGCAAGTATCTCATCCCTACTTCATGAGTCGCTGTACTTTTGACAATGGACGTTTTTTGCCCACGAAATTCCACTAATGTCACTGCACCTTAAATCGAAATTAACATTTCTTAAGTTGTTATAGTCTTTTCTTCCATATTGTGATGAATTTCTGAGTGAAATGGTTTCTGGAATGAAAATGTTGGGCTGGACTGGATTTCATTCTTCAGGAATTGATTGCATCTTAAGTAGTTGCTAACTAAATGGAGGCAGACCTGCCAGTTTTAGTCAGTTGTGAGGATATTTAGGGTACGTTTACACGACAACAGTGTACTAAAAAGGGAAAAAAATTCTTTGCTTTTTTCGCGTACATGCGACAACCATGATCTGTTCACAAAGATCCGCGAAAATGGCTAAAAACGCTGTATTATTCATGCCATGCCAGTAGATGGCCATGTTGGTTTGTAAAGAAACACTACTCGTCTATAAACTAAACACATAATATGCATGAGCATGACGTTACCATTTTCACAAATTCGCGTTTTTGTAGTTTACATAGAGAAGTTTTCAAAAGCGTGCGCTTTCAGGCCACCAAAATGCTGTTGTCGTGTAAATGAACGTCGAAAATGCATAAAGTTCAGTTTTTAGTTGAAAACGGTGTTAAAGGCTCCTTAGAGGTTAACATTTTTGATTAAAGATTACAAGTGCACATGAATTTAAAAAAATAATGACATTCATGAATAAATCATTTATAATAAACCCTGCAACATTCTTAATTCAAAATTGTTTATTTTGATTTCATGGTGACTGGAACATTTCTGTTTTTAGGGCAGTAAATAATGAGCTGTTAGACACTTACCAGCTGAAATCTCTAGATGGTCTAGTAGAGGGAAGACTGGAGGATATTGCCATTGTCCGTAGAGGAAAAAATGGCGGGAAAAGAAGAAAATCAAAGAAAAGAAGTCGAAAGTCGGCGGATGGAAAGGAGCCGCTGTATTTAACTCTGACTGAACTGCTGGATGACCAGAATGGCAAGAACGTTTCAGAGGTCACCGGTCAAAATCTGCCTGGTTACCACACTGATAACTTCTCCCTCAGACAGCCGTATGACCGAGTGATCCGCTGCCTGGGCTTCCGTTTTAACTTCTCCATTTTTGATGGGTAAGATTTGAACAATTACTTTTATGAATATGAATTATTATTTTCAGATTGACAAAATATTTTCATTATATATCCAGATCTGCACGGCCGCCCCAAAGCAGCGGTGCCCGAGGCCGGTTGCCAGGAGTAACAGCCTGGTATGAAGGCAGAGGGACGCCCAACATGTTTGTCCTGGGTACGGCAGCCCACTCCAGAGATTATCGTATGTCTGCTGGTGGATTTGTTCATGGGTTTCGCTACACTGGTAAGCATTACACTACACCTAAACATAACTTTTCACGTTTGTCATAAGAATTTAGGAGGTCTTATTAAAGTTTATCTGTTTTGCTACTACAGTTCGTGCTGTTCATAAAATCCTGGAGCAGCGTTACCATAACATTGCCTGGCCTGCTACAATATTACCCATCAGTCAGCTGCAGTCTTGGATTCTTAAGAGGGTGAATGAAGCCTCTGGGCCGTACCAAATGTTTGGGGTTCTTGGGGACATTATTTTACTGCGAGGGTAAGATATGTTTCAAAGCTGCATTTATTTGATCAAAAACACTGTAATATTGAGAAATATTATTACAATTTAAAAGAACTGTTTTCTATTTAAATATATATTTTAAAGTGTAATTTATTCCTGTGATTTAAAGCTGAATTTTCAGCATCATTACTCCAGTCTACAGAGTCACATGATCCTTCAGAAATCATTCTAATATGCTGATTTGATGCTTAAGAAACATTTTTCATTATTATCAATGTTGAAAAGAGTAGTGCTGCTTAATATTTTTGTGGAAACCGTTTTCTTTCAAGGATCTTTGAGTACAAAATTTAAAAGAACAGTGTTTATTTGATATAGAAATCTTTTGTAACATCATAAATTTATTGATCAATTTAATGCATCCTTGCAGAATAATATTATTTCTTTCAAAACAAATTTAAGTTTTTTACTGATCCCAAACTTTGAACAGTAGTTGAACTCTTTCCAAATGTCCAGTGGACACAAAACTGATGGATTGTCAAAACTGATCTTGACGAGACCGTAATTGTGTCCCTCACAACCTTGCTTTCATTCACATGAAATTAAATTTGGGTGCTGTGATTTAATGTCTGTTTTACCTACACAAATCTCTCTCCTCCTTCCTTCCACAGGTCTTACTGTGAATATCTGGAGGAGTTTCCTCTGCAGGCCCTGCCCCAGCTGTCTTCTCTTTCAGGGCGGCCCCTCTCAGATCATGGTTTTCTGGTCTTGGTCATGCAGTATGGACTGAACCGGACTGATACGTTAGGGCCCGGTCGGGCTGAGTCAGAATGGACCAAAGCCTGGAGGTCCAACTTCCTCCATCCCGTCCTGTACTACTACAACACACTACCTACAGGTGAAGAGCTGCTCTAATAATGTTTTCTTGATTTACTTTCTGTCATTAATTCCTCACCCTCATGTCGTTCCAAACCTGTAAGATCTTCGTTCATCTGCAGAACACAAATGAAGATATTTTTGATGAAATTCGAGCGCTGTATGACTCCTCGGTAGACGGCGATTTATCAACCACTTTCAAGGTCCAGAAAGGTACTAAAGACATTGTTAAAATAGTCAGCGTGACTGCAGCGGTTCAACCTTAATTTTACGACGCAAACTTTATTCAACAATATCTTCTGTGTCGTTCTCCTACGCTGTTTATGTTCAGCGCTTCTGTATACGTCCAAACACCGGTGAACGTCGCTGAACTGCGTTTACTACGTCAGCAGCGTCGGAGACTGACATGGAAGAGAAAAGATTGAGTAAAATGTTTATTTTTGTTTTATTTATGCACAAAAAAAGTATTCTCATCTTTTCATAACATTAAGGTTGAACCACTGCAGTCACGTCGACTGTTTTAACAATGTCTGTAGTACTTTTCTGGACCTTGAAAGTGGTGGTTAAAATTACTGTCTATGGACAATCAGAAAGCTCTTGGAATTCATCAAAAATATCTTAATTTGTGTTCTGAAGATGAACGAAGATCTTTTGGGTGTGGAACGACATGAGGGTGAGGAATTAATGACAGAAATTTCATTTTGGGTGAACTAACCTATTAACTCCTTAAAGAGCTTGAATTCTCACATATGTGGAAGTTTATGAAATTGGGATGTTTTGAGAATATATTTTGGACTTTCTGTTGATGTTCTTTCACAGTTGTACTAGAATGTTAAAATATGTGTGTTTTATGTTTCTATAGAGAAAGATATGAGACAGCGTCCAGTTGGCTGGCCACTACCACGACCTGAGGCCATTCATCACATGGTCGAGGACTTCCTGACTGAATGGGATCAGCCTATATCACACAGCCAACCTCTCAGACGCTTCCTTGAGCACTGCCTCCAAACTGACCTCAGGGCCTTTTATGCTGGTGAGTACATACTCTACACAAATGTGAGACATTTGAGTGCCAATAAAATACACCGAATATGCTCATTATGGATATTTTATTTACAACGAAAAAAAGTTTGGGGGTTTTAAAAAGAAATGAATACTTTTATTCAGCATGTGACACTGAAGACTGGAGTAATGATGCTGACAATTCAGATTTGCATCACAGGAATAAATTACATTTTTAAAATATAATGATAAAAAACAGCTATTTTAAATGGCAATAACATTTCACAATATTCCTGTTTTTACTGTATTTTTGATCAAATATATGCAGCCTTGGTGAGCAGAAGACACTTTCAGAACATTAAAAAAATCTTGCTGACCCCAAACATTTGAACAGTAGTGTGTATGCCCCCCAAAAAAAGTTTTTTGCAACTGTTCTTGCAAGACTTAATCACTTATTATGTGTCATTTTCCCTCAGAATCCTGTTTTCTTCTGTCGCTTACCAGTCGTACCCCACCCCTATTTTGCCGCCAAGGTTACTTAAGAAAGCAGGGCATTGTGGGAAACAGCCACTTATGGCAACATGCCCGTGAGGCAGGACTCATGGCAGATCATCAGGGAGAAGTCGCACCCGGTGATGACTCATCAGTTCCCGAATATCTGAAACATGCTGGCGCTACAGTGGTTTCAGCTATGAACTTTGACCTTTGAGAGGCTTTAATAGTGCCAAAGACTGAATCTGTTCTGCTTTTAAAGTCCTGTTCATCTACCTCCCACTTCTCAAGGAATCTACTTACATTTTTATAGAAAACATCCCACATCCAGTGTGTTCAGACTATGATCAAACGTATGGTTAAATGACAATGAAATAATGATTATTAACTTTCCATAGTTTTATAAGCCAAAGTGTAGCTTTATATACTGTTTTATGGTGTTGGGTTTGGTGTTGCAGTACAATGCATAACTTATATATTTTTTTATACTATTGTTAGAGGTATATCAAGTATTTTCATGGGTTGGCATGCATGTATGTATATTTATAACTACAATAAAGACTTCCCATCTCTAAATAATTTAAAAATGTGGTTGTGCTTCCTTTAATATGTAGAATTACAATTAAAAATATGGAATATATATAATAAAGAATAAACATTGCATTGTATCATAAAAATAAAACTGGTTCAGAAACGCATTATTGCAGGCATTTAAAAAATCTTCTGTTATTGAAAAGACATTGACATTAAAAAAGGAGTTTTCAAAATCTAAAACACTGGTTCTCAAAAAAAAAACAAAAAACAGCATGATATTAGTAAATAAAAAATAATGTACATTTGCAGATGATTTTTTTTCAAGGATGTATGATGTTGTTAGATGAGAGCGAGGCATGTAAAGTTCCTGACTTTGCTCCAGAATAAGAAATATTATGCACACATTTTTAGCGAATTTCGCACATGAATCGTTAATTTATTTAAATATAAATATTTTACTTTAAATATATAAAGCCCTTAAATTCAATACCCTGTTTGTTTTTATAAAATATAAGTGGGAAATCACCTTTTATGGAAATCACGTTCGTTTTTTTTAAGCTACCACCATACGTTCTCTGAATGGACGAGTGTCTTAATAACGTCGATGTTGATTGGCTGTCTAGGTCACGATGACCGTAGACTGAGCAATACCGGCGTGTTTTACTAAAAACAAGCGCAAAACATTGCAACAGCGCCATTTTGGCTCAATTGGGCTCATAGTTCACTGCTTACTGGAACACGGAACGATTCATATTCGACATCACAACATTAAATCGCGATGAACGCAAAAGCAGCTCTGATTCTTCATTTAAAAACCTCGCTCGAAATGCAGTCTTGAAGAATAGCGATTGTGCGACAATGTTGCGTTAGATTTGTGCATTTGTAGTGTTTACATTCTGTTGGTACTCGCATTTACATGCTGACATTAGTCAAGAAAACGCCTTATTAATATGGACGGGTCGAGCCCACTTGTTGCAGCTGCCTCGGATGGTGACCGGTCCAGTTCGGAGGGAGAGTACACGATAGCGAACGGACCTGCTGTGAGAGACACCGAGAAACGGGAGGATGAGACGCCGATGGAGGCTGCAGGTGCGGTCGGGTTCAGTATCTCCCGTCTAGACACGCTGAGCGCACTGAGACTCAACCGAACCCGACCGTCTGCGGACACCGAGCTCCGGTATCTGCACTTGTTATGGCAGCCCGGTGAACTGCTACAGGCGGGACGGAGTTCGGCGGGCAAGATGACGTCGAGCAGGGTGAGGCGGCTGGGAAGAGCCCGGAGGAACGTGGGGCCCATTGGAAAAGACCTGTATGGTGTGTGCATGAACAGAAATGTCATATTATTGTAACTGTTCTATTTATAATGTGTACATGTTGGTTATCTCAATTATTAGACACTATTTTGTACCACACAAAAAGAATGATACTCTGTATAAATAAGTATTTGCATGTATGAGCAGGGCTGGGTAGGTTACTTTTAAAATGTATTTCACTACAGATTACAAAATACATGCTTTAAAAAGTAATTTGTAACGTATTTCGTAAGATTACCCAAGTTTTGTAACTTAATCTAAATACTTTAGAATACTAATAAGTATTTAACACAAAGTTATCTCACAATTCTGACTTTTTCTTAGAATTTCGTGATATACAGTTGCAATTCTTTCAGTTGTGAGTCATAAACTCAATTTTGAGACAAAATGTCAGAGTTGTGAGATATAAACTCTCAATTTTGAGACAAAATGTCCGAGTTGTGAGATATAAACTCTCAATTTTGAGACAAAATGTCAGAGTTGTGAGATATAAACTCTCAATTTTGAGACAAAATGTCAGAGTTGTGAGATATAAACTCTCAATTTTGAGACAAAATATCAGAATTGTGAGATATAAACTCTCAATTTTGAGACAAAATGTCAGAGTTGTGAGATATAAACTCTCAATTTTGAGACAAAATGTCAGAATTGTGAGATATAAACTCTCAATTTTGAGACAAAATGTCAGAGTTGTGAGATATAAACTCTCAATTTTGAGACAAAATATCAGAATTGTGAGATATAAACTCTCAATTTTGAGACAAAATGTCAGAGTTGTGAGATATAAACTCTCAATTTTGAGACAAAATGTCCGAGTTGTGAGATATAAACTCTCAATTTTGAGACAAAATGTCAGAGTTGTGAGATATAAACTCTCAATTTTGAGACAAAATGTCAGAGTTGTGAGATATAAACTCTCAATTTTGAGACAAAATATCAGAATTGTGAGATATAAACTCTCAATTTTGAGACAAAATGTCAGAGTTGTGAGATATAAACTCTCAATTTTGAGACAAAATGTCAGAATTGTGAGATATAAACTCTCAATTTTGAGACAAAATGTCAGAGTTGTGAGATATAAACTCTCAATTTTGAGACAAAATATCAGAATTGTGAGATATAAACTCTCAATTTTGAGACAAAATGTCAGAGTTGTGAGATATAAACTCTCAATTTTGAGACAAAATGTCCGAGTTGTGAGATATAAACTCTCAATTTTGAGACAAAATGTCAGAGTTGTGAGATATAAACTCTCAATTTTGAGACAAAATGTCAGAGTTGTGAGATATAAACTCTCAATTTTGAGACAAAATATCAGAATTGTGAGATATAAACTCTCAATTTTGAGACAAAATGTCAGAGTTGTGAGATATAAACTCTCAATTTTGAGACAAAATGTCAGAATTGTGAGATATAAACTCTCAATTTTGAGACAAAATGTCAGAATTGTAACATATAAACTCTCAATTGCAAGTTTTTATCACTCAATTGTGAGTTTATATCTTGCAGTTGCAATGAAAAAGGTCAGAATTGTGAGAGAAAAAGTCACAATTACCTTTTCTTTTTCTAACGTTTTTAACTATCACAAAACATGAAAGCAGCCATGGATCCTCCAGGTAACGACATGTGAGTTGAGATTCAAGGGGAATGAAACTTATGAGCAGAAATGTAGTCTAGGATGCTTTTGTAGACTGTCAGAGTCAGAGAATCATTCATTGTTGTTCACATTTATTCCCCGTAACAGTTTACATTGACTTTTAATGCCTTTTATTTCATTTAAACATTAAACTAATCACTTTGGTAATCTAAAATACTTTTCAGATGTAACTGTAATCTGATTACCACCCATTTAAAATGTAACTGTAATGAAATGCAGTTACTCAAATTTTGTATTTTAAATACGTAACCAAGTTACTTATATTTCGTTACTCCCCAACCCTGTGTATGAGTATGCAAATAAATATTAAATGAGCTGTTTTATTTGTATTTGAGTATTTTTTCATGTGTAATTAGCTAATTATATATGTTAAGTTTATTATAAATCAGTGTTTAAAATCCTTATAACATGTTAATAATCAAGTATGTCAAATTAGATATTAGATATTTTACTCAGTTGTCTTAACTATGACCCAGAGTGTTCCTGTTAACCAATTCTGTTTTCTTCTCCAAGCTGTGAAGAGGCTGAGAGAAGCTGCCAACTCCAATGATATCGACACAGGTGAGGTTCATCGGCGTGACCGCAGTGCTCCCACTTGATGCTCAGATTTGATCGACAGTCTTATTATAGTATTAGTATAATAGTATAGAATTATTAATGTTTTTCCCCTCCTAGTTCGTAGATTGCTAGAAGATGACACTGATCCTTGTGCTGCTGATGACAAGGGCAGGACGGCCTTACACTTCTCTTCCTGCAATGGCAACGAAAGTATTGGTAAGATCACACAAAACTGAATAATATTAACTTTTGGTTACACTTTATTTTAAGGTGTCTTTGTTGCACTGTAATTATACATTTAAGTACTGAGTAATATTAAGTAACTACATGTACTTACTTTAGGATTTGGGTTTGGTTTAGGATTAGTTGCATAGTTATGACTATAGTAACTGCATGTAACATATGTAACAATGACACTGTAAAATAAAGTGTTACCTAACTTTTTATAGTGGCATTCATTGCATTATTTTACATTTTTAATGGCTTATATGCGGTTGCACCAAAATTGTCATTGCATAACAAAATATCAAACCAAGTGGCATTTATTAAAGAAAAATAGCACTTGTGGAAAAACAAAACTAAAAGGTTGTTTGGGTTTTGAATGATAAAACAACACATACACTTTTCAAAAAGACAAGCTATTGTTTCTAAGAATTTATTGTTAGATTTTGTATATAGGCACTGATCAATAATCACCTTTCTGCAATTTTAATTGTGGCTTAATTTTATAAAAAGTTTGTGAGGATTATATTAAAAGAGGACCTATTATGCATTTTTTACATTTTTAACTTTCTTTAGTGTGTTTATGTTTCTGTTTGAGCATGAAAAACATCTGCCAACCTACAAAGCCCAATTATATTGTCTTGCTGTGCATATGTAATTTTATTTAAGTGCCAAAAAGCCATTTTAAAGCTGTTAAGCCAAAATAAAATCCTTGTGAAGGTGTCCCCAGACCGCTACAATTTAGTGTGCCTCCTCTATTTCAAAACACCAGCCGCCACTGCAAAGCATAAGGTCTGTTCCAAATTGAGTCATTCTTTATATTAGTAACTGTTCCTGAAATCCCTGAAACACCTCGATTGTAGTTCTTCACTTTTTTTCCAGCCACAATATTCCTCATTTTGATAATTCCCGCCCATGGAATCCACAAAATAAAAGGCGAGGCTTGGTTGAGTTGTTAGTAGTGTGTCGATGCACTGTATTGGTAAGGGGCTTGGCGTTTCTGAAAGGCACTCGAAGCGGATGACCAATCACAACACTCTGGTCCAGCTGACCAATCAGAGCACACTAGAAAGAGAGAAATGTAAAAGAGTAAAAAAATGTTTTTCTTATAAACATCCAAGCATGAAAACCTATTCTAATAGACCCAAAAAACAAAATCAAGTCTTTGTAAAAAGTCATAATAGATTCTCTTTGAACATTTTCCACTTGCTCTTTCCATTTAACAATGTAGTTAAGTTGTTGCTGAGTTACGGCGCTGACCCAAACCAGAGAGACAGCCTCGGAAACACACCACTGCATCTGGGTATGCATGTGCAGAAGCACATTTGTTTGTTCAAATATTTATTTGCATTATGTATAATTTAAGAGTTAGTTCTCCCAAAATTTACATTCTGTTATTAATTACTCATCCTCATGTCGTTCCACACCCTGTAAGACCTTTCATCTTCAGAACACAAATTAAGATCTTTTGATGAAATCCGAGGTCCATAGAAAGCAATGAAATCACCACATTCAATGTCCAGAAAAGTAGTAAAAACATGGTTAAAATAGTCAACGTGACCACAGTGGTTCAACCTTAATGTTATGAAGCGATGAGAATTTTGTGCACAAAACAAAAATAACGACTTTATTCAACAATTTTCCTCTTCCTTGTCAGTCTCCTACGCAGTTGACATAGTGATACGTTTCCGTGTTTACGTCCGAAAGGCAGCTCATTATTGGCCGATTCTTGCATCAACATCACGCACATACGTCGGGCTGCTCGCGTGAACCGGTGTCGGCCAATACTGAGCTGCTGTTCGGCCGTAGAACCTGGAAGTGCTGCAAAGAAAGTGGCATAGCAGAATGACGGGAGAGACTATTTTGTTGAATAAGGTCGTTATTTTTGTTTTGTTTTGTTTTTGCGCACAAAAATTATTCTCGTCTAGCCGCTTCATAACATTAAGGTTGAACCACTGTAGTCACATGGACTATTTTTACTACTTTTCTGGACATTTAATGTGGTAATTTCGTTGCTTTCAATGGAGGATAAAAAAACCTTGCGGAATTCATCAAAATATCTTAATTTGCTTTCCAAAGATGAACAAAGGTTTGGAACAACAAGTATTAAATGACAGAAAATTCATTTTTGGGTGAACTAACCCTCTAAATCTATATTCAAAGCTGTAAGAAATAAGCTTACTCTGACGTAAATTGTCTTTTACAGCTGCCTGCACCAACCATGTGCCTGTCATCACAACCTTACTGCGAGGAGGTACGAGTGATTATTTATGACTAAAAAAACAATGGATCTAAATCTTATTCTTCTGAGATCTTTCTGATGTTTCTTAACAAATTACCCCCAAAACCATTCACAAATCTAATTCAGTGCTAGTTCAAACATTATCATCGTTCCCTTAGGTGCCCGTGTTGATGCTCTGGACCGTGCTGGAAGGACTCCTCTTCATCTTGCCCGTTCGAAGCTCAACATCTTACAAGAGGGAGACTCCCGTAGCCTTGAAACCCTCAGAGGAGAGGTCACACAGGTGGTTAACACATGCCTGATATACTTGATGGGCTGGGTATTGACACAAATTTCACAATTCGATTAGGAGTTGCGCTGACTAGTCGCCTTTAATGCTCTGCCATGACGCTTTAAGCTTGATGTCAACTAGTCGCTTATAGAGGGTTCAACAGGATAAGAAATCTTCGAAGTCCACATTCACCCTCCGTATACAACAGTAAATGACAAATAAATGCATACTCTTAGAGCGCTCCAAGACGTGTGATTATGCCATCTGGATGCTCACTATTGATCAGGTGAATGCAGGTTTTAAACAGCTTATTGTACACCTAAGTTAATCACTGTTCTAAACCAAACTAATGCGCTGCTGCATTGTAACGCATACAGACCGACATGTACGTCACGTGCAGATTGCGTGCACACAAACTTTTAGTAGCGCAGAAATGTAATGTCAACACTATTGTTATTTATCAATAAAATGGCTTACATGAAAAGTTCTAGCATATATTTCTTAGTAACTAAAACCCACATTTTCACTAATATTAGAGAGACGCCAGGTAGAATTAATTCACACACTCAATCGCTCTTTCACTAAAGCATTCAAATAAATGTTATCTTTACTGTGCTACTTAAACTGTATCTGATTTAGAACGAGCAGAAATCTGCGAGAAATATAATTACCCATTGACAAAAGAACTGACAAAATAAGCTGTTATGTAGGAGCAGTAGCCTTGTGGGCAGCACCGTGTCATATGCCATTGCTGTGCGCAAAGCAACCCGCATTCGAGTATCAGCTCAAGGGTCAGGCTTATTTGTTCATTAATGACTTCATCACAGTGATTAGTTGACGTCGACTTAAAATCTGAAGTCATTCAACCCCAAGATTCAATGCGATTTTGATTCACAAACTTGCGATTCAATTCCGATATCAATTCATTTCACTATATTAGGAACATTTATGTGGCAAATTTTCTCAAGGGAAAAAACAAAAATCTCTCAACTAATGCTGTAAACTGGGAACCCTGTCCGTTGGTATTACTATAATATTGAAAGTTAAAATGAACTGATTTGTATACAAACATGCAAATTACACAAGAATTTTTTTTATAATATTAAATTAATAATTTTTTAATGACAGAATATTTCTACTCCAGTTAGTGTTTTGAAATATAAATTGTGGCTCTCTTTACTCATTTTCATGACACATTACATTAATGCATACAATGTTGATTTTATCTGCAGATTTAAAGCTGAGCATGTGGCGTTCACACTTATGAATATGTCTACTAGTGCTGCACAATTTGGGGGGTGAAATGAAATTGCTTTTTTTTTATGATTGCAATTTAAAATGTGATTTAAAAAAATTCCAGGTTTGCTCTGCTTGTTTGTAGGACTGCAATTTAGCCAAAATGTTTTAATAATTACTATTGTAACTAAAAAATACAAGTCGCTAAATACAAACAAAATACGTATCTAATAAAAATATTTTATTTTACATCCGTAAAATTACAATACTAATGTCTATGGCTGTCTTAATATCTTCATTTTCAAGTGTTAAACCATCAAACTTTTATTCAGATGGAAAAACCACAGGGAGCCCTTAAAGCGAAGCACTCACTACGAACTCTGAAACATGCAGCACACACATTTATTTAACTAAATCGCAGCATTTGCGGTTTAATTTCGATTCACCCTGCAGTCCTAATGTGAAATGATGTCCTAATGTCCTAATTTCATAATGACTATGAAAGTCACTTTAGATAAAAGCATCTGCCGAGAGCATAAGTGTAATTGTAATGACTACTGGGCAAACATAATGTCTCCTAATTAATATTAATGAGCCAGACTTGAGGTTTATAATGTGCCGCCCACACTTTTCATATTGTTTCTATGCTCATGTTGTTCTGTTCATGCTTGTGTATGTGCTGAAACGAAAGATGACCCAATGATCTCTGGATATGTCTGTAGATCATTCAAATGCTGCGGGAATATCTGAATATAATGGGACAGAGTGAAGAGAGAGAGAAACTCGAGCACATCTCAAACCAGCTGCAGAACACCCGCACCAGAGAGCAGGTACGGCTGTACTCGTTATCTGTGATATTTTAAAGAAGTTGCCGGCTCAGTTCTGAGGGTTATACTTCAGGGAAACTGATTAAATTATAAATATACAAAATATGAACCCTTTTGATATTCCAGCCTGTATCGATAACCTGAGCCTGATAATTATTTTCATGTTCTGGCCAATATCTGATCGATGTTATAAAACATAAAATGGCTTGTAATAATGTTTTTACCAATATATACGTCTCCTTTTAAATACACTTCTCCGTCTTTGACATCACTGTAGCTTTGGGATGTTGTAATTCTTCCACGTGATCCACAGGTGGACGAGGTGACGGACCTGCTGGCCAGCTTCACGTCTCTCAGTATTCAGATGCAGAACATGGGAGACAGGTAGAGATGGATGGAAGAAGAGACGGGAGAAGAACTGTAGCTGGGAAAATGAGAACTATTTATGTATGACATGGCTACATGTATAACACAACTGTGTAATTATCGTTATTTAAATTCAGTTTCGACTGAGAACATGATGAACTGCCTTCTATTTCTCTTCCTGTTATGCCTCTATTGTAGCCTTTTATGTCACCGTTTACTGTATATCCATTTTTGTAAGTGACAGCCAAATAAATGACATAATGCCAAGAGTGTATGTGGACTCTGTCTTTGATGTAATGATATTAACATTAAAGTATAAGCTGTGAATTTGAATATCGCGTTTATTATTCAATTCAAACTATTCTCAGTTTTTTTGTTTTGTTTTGTTTTTGTGTTTTGGAAAATAAATAAAATGGGTGCTTTCATTGTTGTAATACACTCTCTGTTCTCAAAGTCCCTCCTCCTCATCTTTGGCGGCTTTGTTGTTGACTCCCATCAAAGATGGCGTCGCGCGCCAACTAAACCCACATCCTACCTGAGGTAATATTTCACCGATTTTTCCACAACACCTCTGATATCTGCATGTAAATTGCATGCATTCTGTGCCATTTTTGCAGTGCAGAAGAAACCCATAAAATTGCATGGTGAGAACGCTCCGTTATTTGAGTTGTAACCCGATACCGGCCTATGTGCACCGCAGCCGCGGGTCTGCGCGCGCTGGATGATCCGTCAGAGACGCGCGACACGTCCGCAGCTGCTCCGCTCCGCTCGAGCTGAAACAGGGAAGCGCTGGATCCTGATGAAGCGAGGGGAAGGGGGTGTGTGAGTGTGCATTTCTTCAAAAGTAGGCGGGAAATGTTCAATAATGAGTGTTGAGGCAGATCTTTTCGTTCGTGTTGTTGGGATTCCCGCAAATGTCACTGGAAGCTGCACTGAAGTTGTGGCTGGAGGAAAGCTGATGTGTGTTGCAGAGCCTGATCTGTCACTAATGAGTGTGTGTGCTTCAGGAGCACATCTCCAGAGTTATTTAACATTCCTGCGCGCGACGTTATTAAAGGGAAGAAACCTTTCTGTGTAATCAGAAGATGAGGGACTGTTTTTGTCATGAGTTTTGTTTTTTCCACTACCTTTCATTTGTTTGCTTTTACATTTTTAAATATGTTAAGCATTTGAATGTATGGCATTGAAATGTAAACTTCTATTCAGTTTAATATTTATAGTAATTTCTGCATTGCATAATGTAAAGCTTTTGTGGCTTTTAGTCTATAATCGAATGATCGTTTGGTATCGATATTGAATCGATCTCAATTCGTTTTGAAATTCATATTGTTTACTTGGACTTTTCTCAGGGGGAAAAATATTACTAAACTATACTGGAAACCCTGTCAGCTTGTACATTGTTATTAAATGTTAATTAATAACTGATTTATAATTGCAAATAAGGCTTTTTTAAAAATAATAATAACATTATTATAAAAACTCTTTAATGGTATTAGTGTCAAAATTATATTGAATATGTAATATTTTGTTTTGTTTTGTGGACAATGCTTTCTAGAGTATGTTTCTTGCTAATTTTACAGTTTATAGAATAGCTTTTCTGAGGTAAATGTAATTGACCCTTGCCCTGCAGTTTGATTGACAGGCAATCTAACCAATCATAACCCGAATCCGCCATTTTGTCTGACAAAGCAGTCAGGGGAGTTAGTAGATTAACGTTGGTGAACTTGAACTTGAAAAATTGTGTGTACTCGCGTCTTTCCACACTCGAAACAACATTCCTTCTGATGTTCATTCATGTTTATTTGATGCTATAAATGAACTAGTATGAAGAGATGTTGATTCACGAGCCGCTTGAAGGAGCTACAGCGATCTGTCACGACACATTAAAGACACACTATACGCTATTTATTGTTTAAACTTCATAAATTACAATTTTTGAAATTTGAAACTTTGTTTCATATAAAAGTAACCTGCTCTGTCTTGTCTGTCGATATTTATCAGTGTCCTCTTTGCTCCTCAATGTATTTTTCACTTCGTGAGAACATGATGTGTGGCGTGAGAGCACATGACTTGTCGGACATAGCAACAGTAACTAAAGGGGGCGGGTCTTTGTAATTACGTGACATGTTTACAAGCTGTTTTATCCGCGGTTGAAACACTGAGCATTACATGATATTTTTCAGTATGTTTTAGGCCTACTGGATTTTTCCATCATATCCTCCGATTCATTAATGATTATTTAGTGCTATAACTAGTAGTAAAATTAAGGAGATTATTGGTTCACGTGCTCTTTGAACTGAGGTCTGTTGCTCTATCACATTAGAGCGGCAAAACAGTATTTATTATTTGAATTTCGTCATAAACGTACAAAATTTGAAATATCCAAAAGTTATGTGTTCTGTCTTTTCTGTCACAACATTGTCCATGTCCTCTCTTTGCTCTGCAATGTTTTTTTTGTTCATAGCTCGAGAATATGAACGTGTGGCGTGAGGAGCGCGTCACCCTCACACTAAGATTTGCCAGTGCTGATCTTCCAGTGGAAAAAAAATCTAATTATAAAAATCCAAATTTTTGTCCATTTATAATGTTTTTTAGAATGAGAATGTGACTAGTACATACAGAAGTGCAAGTTACACTGAAACAGAATGATCAGTTATCTAAGCTGGAAAGGTCTTTGTAGAGTTTTTGTTTTTTAAATTCTTTATAGTCAAGAGTTATTTTTTTCTGAAGTTTATTTTAATTTGTTTTTGTGCATTAGAGTCACAAGACTGACCATTCCCACTTGAAGAACCAGGACTGACCATGGCCTTTGAGGAGATAAAGAAGAAAGGAATGATGGGTAATGATAGTCAGACATAAGCGCGATAATACACCCAAACATGTCCATTGAAAACTTACGGTGTTTTTCTTGTAGATATTTCAGGGATGGAAGGAGAGGTCGGTCTCGTTGCGGGTCGCAGCCAAAGAGAGAAGAGGCGCTCGTATAAAGATCTGTTAAGAGAGGAAGAAGAAATCGCAGCGCAGGTGCGCAAAACCTCCAAGAAACACCACAAGGTAACAGCAGGGAGTTACGGTAACATCTAACATCAAGTTGCATCATATTATTGCTGTCCATTGATTTTATCAGTATATATGTTTCGTAACTTTGTTGTCGATTCTAATGATATTAATAAACACGCAACTTGATGTTATGTTACCTAGGTAGATATGACATCTGGTCTGAGAAGGAGTTGGACCTATGTTTTTCCCTCTCAGGCCGCTTGTCATTGACTCTCGCTTAGGGATGCTGCGATCACTCGGCTGATTATCGCTTCCCATGACTCGCACCGTTTCTGTTCACATACACTAAACATAAAGGCATCAGCATCACTTTCCTGTCATCACCAGTGTGATAGTTTTAGAAGTGTGAAGAAAATGTGAAAAATGTATGTGCCGCCTCAGTCTTCCTCAAGTGTAAGTAAAATGATTACAAAGTGGGATATAATTAAAATATCTTTTATTAGATAACTCCCATAACAGTTAGCAGCTGTTTCCCCAAGCTCCATGAGGAACAAATATTACTTTTAGCCAACAAAATGAAAAGACAAGGAGTGACGAGTAATTCTAAATAATAAAATTGTAATAAAATTATATTAAAATAATTTAATGTGCCGTATTTGCGTCACTCGGCCGTACGTGACTCGTCCGTAAATAGAGAAAAGTTATTGGACGAGTGTATATTGTGGGAGTGGCATAGGTTAGTTATCACATCGAGCGAGAAAGGTTGCCATGGAGCATCTAGATCTCTAACCTCCAGGGAATCCCTAAAAAAAAATGAAAATGAAAAATTGGCTTGGCTTTTTGGAGATGGCGAGAACTGAGGGATTAGAAATGTTGTTATGTGGAGATGTTTTTATTACTCAAAAGGTGAGTAAGGTATTTTATTGATAAATTGCCATAAAAAGCTCTCTAACAGAGTTCATTAATAATGATCAATTATATAACAATTATCAGTTATTGTATTGTCTGTAAAACCCTGATCAGAGCATCCCTACTCTTCCCATTGTAGCAGTAGTATTAGATCAGTAAACACATGTGGATTTTTTCCTTACTAACATTGTCTTTCTGGTACATGTCATGCTTTTCAACATGTACTGTTGTCTTTTTAGGATTCTGACCTTTTCCTATTAGGAGGAGATTCTCACAAGAAAAAAAAGAAGCACTTGAGTGATGACTACTATCACAGAGGTGAGGAGATTTCCCTTGTTTTACCAAAAAAAAAAAAAAAAAATGACAGATTTCAGCTTTAAAATAGTTTCTAAACTCTCCCCACAGACCATCACAGCTCTGGTCAGCCGCCCCACAAGAAAAAGCGCAAGTCTTCAGATCCTTCCCTCTCCTCCTCTCACCCATCCCAGTCCACAGATACAGCCATGGGCCTCCTGGAGGCCATCACCTCCCCTCTGGCCACGGGCTCCGACCCGACCCCGCACTTCTACAAAAAACCCTCCTACCCTCCCCACGCCTCCTCGCACTCCTCCAAAGACCGCAAACAGGACGGTGGCTCTAAGAGCAGCCACTCCTACTCGCACACACGTCCGCCCGGCTCGTCCTCGTCTAAAAAGCATTCCTCGTCCTCAAAGTCACTACTTTTCCACGGAGGAGCTGGAAAAGGAGAACCGCTGACGCTTTGTGAAGCTGACGGCCTGAAGATGAAGCTCATCCTTTCTTCAAAAGAGAAGAACGAAGGAGTGGGGACAAATGAGGGATTCTCCTTCCCGGTCCATTCTTCTTCCTCTTCGGGTGTGGTAGGCCATCATTCGTCCTCCAGCTCAAAGAAAGCAGGGATGAAGAAGGAGAAAGATAAAGATAAAATGATTTCGAAGCCACCAAAGAAAAAGCAGCACAGCCGAGAGCCTTTGCCTGCGGTGGGGAAAGAGGTGGAGGTCGTGGGTGAGTGAGAATTTACACTGTTTATAGATACAAGACTCTTTATGATTGGATATTGTTTCATATTTTCATCTACTGATAAATAACATTGGTGGATCTTTAAAGAAAAGCACCCAGTAACTGAATTCACATGTATAGTAATTTAATGTATTGTTTCAATAAAATGTTATAATATAATAATAATTAAATAATTGGCATTTATTTTTAAGTGAGAAATGTGTAGACAAAACAAAGATATATACACTACAGATTAAAAGTTTTGTGTTCAAAAGTGAGAGTAAAGACGTCTTTTAAACTTCCTATTCAAAATTCAAAAGTTGAATGTTGAAAATGCTGTTTTCAACATCAGAAATCTTTCTTAAGCATCAAATCCTCATATCAGAATGATTTCTGAAGGATCATGTGACACTGAATACTGGAGTAATGATGCTGAAAGTTCAGCTTTAATCACAGGAATAAATTACACTTTAAAATATATATTTAAATAGAAAACAGTTCTTTTAAATTGTAATAATATTTCATAATATTACAGTTTTTACTGTGTTTTTGATCAAATAAATGCAGCTTTGAAACATATCTTACCCTCGTAAAATAATGTCCCCAAGAAAAATATCACAAAAATAAATTATATTTTAAAGTATATCCAAATAGAAAATAGCTATTTTAAATTGTAAAAAAAATTCACAAAATTACTGTTCTTACTGTATAATTGATCAAATAAATTGACCCTTGGTTTAGATTTAGATCAACAACTTATAATAAATATAATGGTATAAATATCAACAATAGTAATAATTTTTATTTAAGAAAAATAAATAAAACCGCAGTACATTTTATAATTACATATTTTTAAAAAATACATGTTTTTTTTTATTTATTTGATTATATATTTATTATTGTGTCAAAAAGCAGAAATAAAACAATATTTAACCTAAAGAAAAAATATGTATATTTTTGCTGAATTTATTTTTATTTAGCTGAAACATTCTGTGTTGGTTTGTGTCATAAAAAGTCACTACTAATCAATCTTTACTTATGGTATCTATTTTTGACAAACTGTCAACATCCATTTGTCCAAACGCTCTAAAAAAAACAAACAAATGAAATCCTCGCACACACTAAAGACTAATTTTCTGGTTTTGTTTGTGCGAAAGTTGTTTTGATCTGCTGAACGAAAACAAAACTACTGTTTGAATGCTAGGATGCTGTGGGTGGTTGCCAGGGTGTTTCTATGTAGTTACTAGGATGCTGTGGGTGATTGCTTGGTACAAGTAGCACTTGAAATTGAATTTTCTGTAATTTTCTGCATAAATGTGATCTACTTTAAGACCATCTAAGCCTTAACATGAATTTATTGCAGCATTAAATGTGTGTTTGTATTCATCAGGTCATTACGGCGGCTCTTACGGAGGCATGAGAGGAGACAGCTCCTCTTCGGGAGGAGAACTAGAGGCCGGCGAGTTGGTGATTGACGACTCATACACACATCTTTCTAAAAAGAAGAAAAAGAGCAAGAAGAGCAAAAAGAAAAAAGATAGAGAGCGCGACAGAGAGAAAGGATCCAGGGAGAAGAAACACAGCAAAGGAAGTGGAGGGAAGAAAAGCTGTCCTGGTGAGACACATTTTAGTTTCTGTAAGGCAAGACACCCCAGGTGAATTCGGTCAAATTTAGTTGGTTGATTAAACCGTTGATTGATTACATTAAGAATTGCAACCATTTTTTCTTGTGTTTAAAGGGTTTGTTCACCCAAAAATGAAAATTCTGTCATTAATTTGTCACCCTCATGTCATCCCAAAGCTGTAAGATCATCGTCCATCTTCGAAACACAAATGAAGATATTTTTGATGGCTTTCTGTGCATCTGAAAGTGTTAATTGTATTGCAATAGAGGACTCACTGAATCATGGATTTCCTCAAAAATATCTTCATTTGTGTTCAGAAGATGAATGAAGGTCTTACGGGTGTAGAACGACATGAGGACGAGGAATTAATGACAGAATTTTCATTTTTGGGGGAAGTAACCCTTTAAATATATATTAATTATTTTTTCACTAATTTACACAAAAGTCTAAAACAGAAATCTGAACGCTGGATAAAGTCTGGTTCAAACTTCGTTTTGTTGACCTAATAATGTCAAACATTTTTACAGAGGGGGTTTGGATGTCTCTTTTTATCACTTCATAAACATAAAACCCCATTTTCACCATGTTTTTAGGAATAAACTAATAAAATAAATATGAAAAATCGTCTGTGGAAATCTTCAGAAAAACTTTGATGTGCTACTAAAGAGGAGATTTCTGGCTCAGTGAGAAAATGGCTTTTAAAAGATGTTTATTGTAATTAAAATCTCAAGATGCAAACAGATGACGTGTAATAATATAAACACTTGTATTTTTGATGTTTTCTTTCTACTAGTATGAAACATGTTATGATACCCCAAAATCTCAAAACTGACCAGTGCATGAAAAACAATCGCTGTGTCCTAAATCAATTACATCCTTAAAGTATGCGAAAAACTATACCAACAGGGTAGCATGTCCGAATACATGGTATTAGAAAAAAGTCCCGGGATGACCTGTTGCTTCTGCCAAAATTGTAAAGTGTGCATTCGACGGACAGTTGGCTATCCCATGAGGCCACGCGAGAAGATTTATGAATGGCAGTGAATACAACTGACGCTGGTAGGTCATGTGACAGTAACAACATGGCGGATGTAGTACGTCTAAATTCATTCATACTATCCATATGCATACCATATAATACAGATGTTTTTAACGTTTTCTCAAAGTAAATTCCACTTCAAATGTAGTACCTCAGACAATATGTGATTTCGGATGCAGCGAATGTTTTTCCGGTAGTGTCTTGCCTTAAAGCTAAAACTGATTGATTGTTGTTTTTCATTTTACCGTGGTTACACTGAATCTGATTTTACTGAATTTAAACTTGTCCCTCTCTGCTAATCAGTTGATCAGTCCAGAAGCCACTCCCATTCTCACAGCTCAACCAATCACAGCTCTTCCGGTGGCATGTATGCTATGGCTCCGCCCGCCTCATCCCATCACCATCAAAGCATTGAACTGATGGGTGAGAAGAAGAAGAAAAAGGAGGAAAAGGAGAGAGAGAAACATGACAAGGACAAGGTAAATTAAATCAATTTCTTACACTGAGGTCTGATTTTGGCAGTAATTTTAATGTTCTGTCCTTCATCCCGTCAGCCGAAGAAGAAGAACACGACGGCCTATCAGGTGTTCTGTAAAGAGTACAGGGTCAATATCAACGCAGAGCAGCCTGGATTAGGTGAGTGCTGTTGTTCTCTGCACATCTGTCAATCATCTGTGCAGTTTTGTGATTGGTTGAATTTTTGTTCTTTTTCCGTTTCAGTCTTCGGGGAGCTGAGTAAGAAACTCGCCGAGGTGTGGAAACAGCTGCCTGAAAAAGACAAACTGGTCAGCATTATAGATTTCAAATAAAAAATTACTTACGAAAGAGGTTGTTTCATGTGATCAAATGTGGGACGGTGTTGCATATCCTCTCTTTCTGACACTGAAGGTTTGGAGACAGAAAGCTCAATATCTCCAGCACAAGCAGAATAAAGCTGAAGCTATGACGGTCAAGCGGAAAACCTTAACAACCTCAGACAGTAAAAGTAAAAGTGAGAGCTAATCAGTTTTTCTCAGTTAACCATCCAACATATTTAATTTTTTTACTCGTGTATCAACACATTATTCTTAGGCCCTTTGTTTAGTATCTCTGTGTATCTGCTTGTCTCAGGCTCCAGTAAAGGTGTCAGTTTAGGAGCAGGATTGGCCCCTCAGGGCCGCTCGTCTCTGGGTATGTCGTTGTCTCCTGTCCGGGTGCCTGATGTGGACCCCATAGATGCAGCAGCTCACCTCCAGCTATTGGGCGAGTCCCTGTCTCTGATTGGACACCGACTTCAGGAAACAGAGGTTTGTGTCCCAAAAATGTTCCTTTTAGGAGCCACATATACACTGATGAGCCAAAACATTATGACCAGTCACAGGTGAAGTGAATATCATTGATCATCTCCTAAAAAGGCCACATATTAAGGTCCGGGAGGATTAGATGGTAAGCAAACAATCAGTTCTCATAAACAACATGTTGGATGCAGGAGAAATGGGCAGGAATAAATATCTAAGCGACTTTGACAAGGGCCAAATAGTTATGGCTAAGCGACTGGGTCAGAGTCTCTGAAATGGGAAGGCTTGATCCCGGTCAGCAGTGGTGAGAATTTACCAGCAGTGTCCGAGGAGGGACAAACCAGCGACAGGCTGTTGAACGAAGTCTATCCCGTCTGGTCCAAGCCAACTTCTGTTAAAATTTTAATGATGGTTATGGGAGGAATGTGTCACAACACAAAGTGCGTCGCACTTTGCTGCGTATGGGGCTGCGTAGCTGCAGACCAATCAGAGTGCCTATCCACTGGTGAAAGCACCTACAATATGCATACGAGCGTCGGAACTGGACCATGGAGCAGTGGAAGGAGCTCGCCTGGTCCAGTAAGTCCCAATTTCCTTTACCCATGCGGAGGACCAACAGCATATTAGGCAGGTGTTCATAATGTTTTGGCTCATCATTGTAGATCATCTTCATAACATCTCTGTTCGTCCTGTAGGGGATGGTGGCGGTGTCTGGCAGTCTTTCGGTTCTTTTGGACTCCATTTTATGTGCTCTTGGTCCGTTAACCTGCTTGACGGCACAAGTCCCACAGCTCAATGGCTGTCCACGCAACGTCCTGGTGAGACACAATTTCACACACTGCAGTTTTTTATTATGGAGTTCCCAAGTATTAAAGGGTTAGTTCACGCAAAAATGAAAATTCTGTCATTAATTCCTCACCCTCATGTCGTTCTACACCCGTAAAATCTTTGTTAATCTTCAGAACACAAATGAAGATATTTTTGATGAAATCTGATGGTTCAGTGAGTCCTCTATTGACAACAAGACAATTAACACTTTCAGATGCCCAGAAAGATACTAAAACATATTTAAATCAGTTCATGTGAGTACAGTGGTTCAACATTATTAAAAATATTATAAAGCAACGAAAATACTTTTTGTGCACCAAAAAAACAAAATAACGACTTTTCAACAATATCTAGTGATGGCCGATTTCAAAACACTGCTTCATGAAGCTTTACGAATCTTTTGTTTCAAATCAGTGATTCAGTTCACGTTCAAACTGTCAAAATCTCTTGAACTATTGAAATTGTGAATCACTCATGACGTAACGAAGCCTCATTTACTGAAATCATGTAACTTTGGCACTCCGAACCACTGATTCGAAACAAAAGATCCTTAAAGCTTCGAAGCAGTGTTTTGAAATCGGCCATCACTAGATATTGTTGAAAAGTCGTTATTTTGGTTTTTTGGTGCACAAAAAGTATTCTTGTCGCTTTATAATATTAAGGTTGAACCACTGTACTCACATGAACTGATTTAAATATGTTTTAGTAGCTCTCTGGACATCTGAAAGTGTTAATTATCTTGTTGTCAATAGAGGATTCACTGAACCATCAGATTTCATCAAACATATCTCAATTTGTGTTCAGAAGATGAACGAAGGTCTTACGGGTGTAGAACGTCATGAGGGTGAGGAATTAATGACAGAATATTAATTTTTGGGTGAACTAACGCTTTAACTTCTTGTCTCCAAAATGTTTACTAAAGCATCTTATTTGCAATTCAAATGCAAAGTTTATGATTTCAACTCCTTTCCTGACCCTCACCTACTTTTTTGCAGTCAAATACTTTGGACAACATCGCTTACATAATGCCTGGACTATGAATCTCTTAAAAGGCACTTACAAGAGACTGGGTTACATTTGGACTCATTCCCAGAAGCACCAAATAGAGGACCAGAGTTGGTTTTTGTAACTTTTTCTGATCGATGGACATTCTTAGTCTCTGACAAGTTTTTAAAAATTGTATTTAAAATGTTAGTAATTTTTTATTGTTGTACAAAAAAAAAAAAGAAACAAAAAAGATTTTAGAGGACACTTTTGAAGTTTCCCCTTTGTGTTTGTGTTAGTAATTTCAAGGTCTGTTTTAAAATGTGTTTGTGATCTTATTCACATGCTTTTTATACAAACATGTGCAGTTTAATGTTGTTTTTTCTAATTTAATGTTGACTTAATTTATATCAACAGCAGTTTAACTGCACTCATTTAATGTCATCATTTAATGTCTTACATATTGTATTTTTGTAATGTAAATGTTGTAATAATATACAAGTGTTGGACAATGAAACTGAACAGTTTAGACACTGTAATTTATCAATATGGTGTAGTGCCTCCTTTTGCAGCCAGTACAACATCAATTTGTCTTGGGAGTGACGGATACAAGTCCTTCACAGTGGTCCGTGGGATTTAGAGCCATTCCTCTTCCAGAACAGTGGACAGGTGATGATGGTGGGGGAAAACGTTTTCTGACTCGCTCCTCCGAAATATCCGAAAGTGGCTCAAAGATATTTAGTGATTGTGTCGCCAGGCTGCGCAAAGATATAAAGTTGTGAAACCTCCAACACTATATTGGCCAGTGTTTCAGTTTCATTCTCCAACACATGTAGTTTTCAAGTTTTAGCACAGGACAAGCATGTATAAAATCATTTTAAAGGTGCACTAAGTATTTTTTTTCTTTTAAAAATGATTTATACCTCAAGAAACGCATAGCTCATTTCATAAATATTTTTATAATAATGTAGACTGACATAACATGAAGACCCCAGTCATGTCAGTGGGTGAGAAAAACCTGTAAGCAGGTTTCAGCTTCATGGTAGCTGCCATTTTGGAATCACATGACCAGATGAATACTACTCACATCTTGCTAAACTAACTTTATCAAATATGCCTGTGAATATTTTACAGTGGCATAAATTGAAGTTTTGCTTGATGCAGTGTCCCTGATAGGTATCGGTAGCCGTGAAATAATTACTGCATCAAACAATTTAGTTCACCTTTGAAGTGATCATTTTAAACAAGTGGTTGTTGGTAGTTTTAGAAGATGGAAAAATAAGTAAAATATATTTGTATTGATAAATGTGCATTTTGCATTGACTTATTTCCATTAAAAAGCAAAGACCTTAAGTGGGTTTGTTGTTTTAAAAGATTTTTATAAATTTTCATTTTGTGCACCTCCAAAAAAATATTTGGACAAGTTCGGAAGCATTAAGGTTTTGTAATATTTTTGAAAGCAATCTCTTAATCTCTGCATTTATTTGATCAAAAATATTGTTATTCGAATTTAAATTAGTAAAGTAATGATGCTGCTTTTTAAAATACAGTATATTACAACAGGAACCAGTTAATATTTCACAGTATTACTTTTTTAACAGTATTTTTGATCAAATAAATGCAGCCTTGGTGAGATTAAGAGACTACTTTCAAAAACATTACAAAACCTTAATGATTCCAGACTTCTGAATGTCAATGTATTGGATTGCGTCAGTAACTACATTTGTGTAGTTCATCACATTAACTGACCATTTTCTATTAAAGGGATGGTTCACCCAAAAATGAAAATTCTGTCACTTACTCATAACTTACTCTGCAGAACATAGACAATATTTTGAAGAATGCTGGTTACCAAACAGTTTTGGCTCCCATTGACTTCCATTGTATGCACAAAAAAAATAATGGAAGTCAGAGAGCTGAAACTGTTTAATTACCAACAGTTTTCAAAATATCGTCTATGTTCTGCAGAACAAAGAAAGTCATACAGGGTTGAAACAACATTAAACAGAATTTTCACATTTTGGGGAACTATCCCTATCCAAAATATGTTTTGTCTTCATTTTGAACAGTACAACTTTCAGTAACCCTGAATAATAAGTGAGCTTGTGATATTTTTCTTCAAAATAAATGCAGCTTGGTTTGATATTTTTATTGTATAATGTGTGTGACTTAACATGTCTAAATAAATGCTGGAGTCACATAAAAAAAAAAAAGTTCAAATTGTTTTCTTCAGTTATTTGTTGTTACAATGAAAATATAACCTTGCACTAATGTTGCAAGTGTTAGTATTGTTAGGGGTTGATACATTCAGCTTTTTCAACCCAGAAATTCCTGTATTTCCGCTTTCCCGAGAACCTTCCGTGTCGCCACAAGATTTAATTACCCTGTGGAATGACAGCTAAAAAAGGAAATCAGGATTTATAACATTAAACATGGCATTGAGCATGCAAATGTTTGAAGTATTGGAGTGCTCAACTTCCTGTTTGTGGTTCAGGCCATAAAAATACTGTAGCACTAGCCCTATAACCCTCCTTTTTAATGAAAACAGCATTCATGGACACACCTTTAGGAAGTCTCTGTAAAAGAGGGCTGTGTTTCAGAGACAGAGGAGGAGGAGGAGGAAGCACCACATGTTTGGGCAGAGCCACATTGCCTGCAGTGTTTTGGCTGATCAGCAGGAGGAGAAACAGGAAGTGTAGAGAAACACAGGCCAGCTCATAAGCTGACGGTACACACCAGAGATCAATTTCTCACTCGAAGGTAAGCTTTTCGAGCTTGTGTTATTGATGAGCTTTCACATAATCAGAAGCAGACAGCTGTTTGGTACGCCACACTTTGAGTAGAAGCTGAACACTTAAGTTTTAGGCTGTTTTTAAGCTGTCAGTTGAAGTGAGGCAGTTTGAGAAGTACTTTACTGCAGCTGAGGTTTGTGAAATGTGTGTTTGTGTGGCCGTTCCTCTCTGCTGAGTCATCTGAATGGAATGATGTCCTCCATTATCACCCCCCTTACTTTCCCATTAGATGTCAACTGCTCTGTACTTATTTAAAGGCAATTCCTTGTCTCCTGCACACAAGACATTATGTTCTGTTGTGTCCATTCAAGGTGCAGACTATGGAGGGAACTACAACACAAGATGAAATTCACCAGGAGGAGAAAGAAAGATCAGGAAGCTGTGAAGTAAGGTGGACCGAGCCAAAGGAAAGAGGTTTGATGTCACATCACTTTTTCAATTTACCAAAACAAACTATATCTTGTACCATGATACCACCAGGGTGGGGTAAAATGCCCTCAGTCTGATAAAGCAGTTTGCTTTATACATTTACACCAAAACCAGGGTACATTTTAGCTTAAAATTAAAGACAAGCCAAAATAACATGGATAAATATGAATATTTAATAGTGAACCATGCTGAAAATCAGCCTATTTTGTTAGCTGATGCTAACTGGCTAGCTAACTAGCTATCTAATGCTAACTTGTGATCATTTTTAAATATAAAGTCCAAATATTTTTTGATTCAACCACGTTGTTAGATTATATTTGATGGAAAAACATGTTTATGTTCAGAATATGGTAACTACAGTAATTAGTTACTGACCTTTGGAGGCGTTTTACCTCACAGACTAAGTTTAAGAAAACTGTCATTCTGAAAAAAATATAATGATATTTTCCTTAAATAACATGTACTCCCTAACTATAGGCCGTACTATTCTCATATCATACATATAACTGACGTTCTGCAAATCAACAAGCTTTAAAACACGTCTTTTCTTACTGCTGAATATTAGATAATTGACTGTGAAATCAGTTTTCTCGGTGGTACGTCGCCAGTGTAAGCTTCACTGTAAATACTTCTACATTACTCTTGTCAACTTAGTCCATTGCAACAACAAAAACGCATCTTGACTTTATTTAGTGGTTATTTTGGGGAAAACAGTAGGGGACGTTTTACCCCAAAGGGACCTTTTCCGCCAAAATTGTTTTTTTTACAGTACTTTGGAGTATCACTGTAAAGAAGTGACTAATGTGACTAGTTTAGAATGCCACTCTGGTAAATTATGTTTTTGAATAATAAAAAAAAAATAAGGTTAGGCTACAAAATTTTCAATTTTAGAATAGCAAATAGTAAATGCATCAATTATTTCAATATATAGACAGTTGTGCCACACTTGATATGCTATGAAGTCATAATTTTGTTCTTTTAATTGTTTCTCACTGATATGCTTGAAACCGAGACATGCATGTTTGTTTGTTTTTCTCTTGCTAATAGCATCTTACAGTATATTCTTCCCCAACGCTGACGTAAAAAGGAAATTTTTATAAGGTGGAAGATACTTCGATTCAGAAAACAACCTTAGTAAAAAATTAAAAAGCACACTTTTATGTGCTGACACACATGAGAAGAGCAATAGAGCTTTATTAAACGTTGTGAGTGTATGTTATGGTTTTCAACTCACAAATATTCACAACCTTTAGCAAATCCAACTTGAACTGTTTTCAATAAATGTTGCATTATGGATGTTTCGAATCATGACAGATGTTATGTATCAGTTCAGTCTTTAGGTGGTGGTATTGCATCAAAATTGTGGGATTCAGAACTAACAATATTGGCTTTCACAGTATTATATCCTGCTAATCAGTTTGTGTAATACATTACAGTGACAATGCCTTTTTTTTATGTATTTAATTAGAAATTGAAGTATACACACACATATCCTACTTTTTATTGGGTACTCCAGACATATTTTGTTTATGTTTAGCGTTTATTTTTACCGGTTGTCCATGAAATCTACTAAATCTCACAATATATATCCTGTGTTACTACACATTCTCGTTGCTTTTTAGTTCCATTATTTTCAGTTAGGTAATGCAAATCATCAGTTTATTTATCCTAGTTTTTCGGAAGTACAAACCGTGACTTGAATTACAAGCAGCAGAATTTGTCTGGAAAGCAAACGATCTTTTCTCTCAGATAATTAACTGTTGTGCTCGTGAAACATGATTTTCCCTATTGAATAGGAATGAATTAAACAATTGTTGCTTGTTTGCTTTGCTAAACCCAGATTTCTAATAATTTGTCACACCAACCGACCTTGATCAAAAAATTCTTTAACACTTAAAGGCTTTAAATTAAACTCTACATACTTTTGCTAAAGATACAATATTTTGTGCCTATTTTCTGCATGTTTCTTATAAGTTACAATAATCCAGCTGATATTATGAGAAAATAGTAAAGATACATCCTGTCTGATATGTACTCGAGTGTAATATTCAAATATTGAACAAGATTTTAAAATCAAACTCAAAATGTTGTAAATGAAATCAAATGTGGACTAAAAAGGTGTAAATGAATTTGGCATGCGATGACAAATTACATGCGTTTTAATATGCCAGCATTGTGGTGGAATTAAATTAATTTGTTTATAGATGAGATTTAGGGATCATGGTCCCATTTATTTATTCAGCAGTACGACTACAATCTAAATAAGTCAACGGAAACATTTTCTAGTGTTGTCGTACGTTATTGTTTAGAGAACAGTGGTTGCTTTGTAACTCGCGTCGGTCTTTAATAACTCAGTTCCTCTGTTTCTGTCTGTGGTTCTAGAGTTGAGACTGGTGCTGCTGGGCTCAGCGAGTGCAGGGAAAAGCACTGCGGTCGATGCCATCCTGGGCGGCCCGACATCTGAGTCCGGCTCTACAGGCCCAGAGACACCAGTCACCGCCTGTCAGAAGAGATGTGTGACGCGGCCAGGACGACAGGTGGGTTCACGTCTCTCAAAACTCTGAGACGCCACCTGATTATTCAGACCTGTGTTTTTTTTTAAAAATGTCAAATAAATAAAGTTACATCAAGGCAAGTAGGTGCTTTCCTATGTGATTACACATATTAAAAGCATTTCATAACATGATGTCCAACATTTTTATGTTCACATTTATATATGCACATCATAAACCATAACAGTTATTATATTAATTTAACTGATTTTTAGCAATCTTTTACTGCCTTTTGTTTGGTTGATTGTCTTAGAAAAATAGCTTTGAAAACACCACCTGGGAAATTTAATTACGTAAATAAATTCATAGGTTTCCAGAATTTATATTTGTCTACAAAAATAAAACCTTTTGCACCATTAAAACTTGAGAAACATAAATTAAAAAATAAAAATATACACTTACATTATAAAAACATTAGTTAACTAGACTAACAATGACAAATACTTCTAAAGCATGTCAATGAATATTTACTAATAAATTAAAAGGTATCAAAAAATTGTTTATTGTTTATTGTTTGATAATAAAGCTAACATGAACTGACAATGAACAGTTGTATTTTTATTAACTAACGTTAACAAATATGGATAGCTAATTTTTAATTCATGTTAGTTAATGCATTAACGTTAACTAATGGGACCTTATTGTAAAGCTTTACCAAATAAATTATGAATAAAATGTATATAAAAAATAAAATCTTTTTTTTTTAATATTATGAAATATTTTGAATATTTTGAAAAGTTTATAAAATATTTTATGTAATCCAAAGTGGTCTAACATTACCTTAAACTATTTAACACACCTTGTACTTAAGTAAATCCCTTTACCATGGTAAAATCCCTGTCCAAGAACAAGAACAATAACTGTAATAATAATAATATCTGCGTCCACACCAGTGAAAGATGTCGTTCTGTTTATTCTAAGCATGTGCTACAGTTTTGTCGTCTGCCATTTCAAATGCTCAAGCTCTTAAAGCAGGATGGATTCTGATTGGTTGTCAATGTTTTTATTGTTCATCAGCTGGAAAAAATAGTTCTGAAAGTGATTCCAATGATATAATTTCTCTGTGTCGTTGTCTTTATAGTTGTGGTGTCATTATCTATATTTTTATCGTCATCTTTATAGTTGTCGTTTTTTAACACATGACCTTTTAATAGTTTTTTGTTCCATTGAACATTCTCTTTGACTATCCACATAGTGTTGTCTTATGTTTACTGAAGCAGCCTTTTTCTGAGACTGTTTTCTTCTGCGCAGGTGGTTGTCGTGGACACACCTGACTGCCTGTGCGTCGAGCGCCCCGCTGAGGACGTCCGCCGCCAGTTCTCACTCTGCGCCGCTTTATCGGCCCCGGGGCCCCACGCTTTCCTCCTCTGTGTCCCTGTTCACCGGCCCAGCAACCTGGAGCTCCAGATTTTGGAGACCATCGAGAAGGTGTTTGGTCCCGAAGCGGTTAGTAAACACGCAATGGTGCTCTTCACTCGCATGGACCGACTGCCCGAGGATGTTTCTCTGGATGAGTATCTCAGCACAGAACGGGCCGACTTACTAGAGCTCGTACAGAAATGCGGGAATCGACATCACCCGCTGCGGCCGGGAGCAAACGCAGAGGAGGAGGACAACATGGAGGAGCTGCTGCTAAACGTGGAGCAGATGGTGAAAGAAACGGGGACTCAATTTTACACCTGCCCTCTCTTGAAGGAGGCAGAGAGGAGAGTGAAAGAGAAGGAGGAGGAGATCTTGAGGAGCAGAAGAGAAAGAGGAGAGGACGATTCGGAGGGAATCAGGGCCGAAGCAGAGAGAAGTGTGGATGATTTGGTGGTTGAGGGAATCGCAGACCTCTGCGTCTCCACGCCTGACTCCTCACTCTTACGCTGGTTGTGGGACAGTGTGGTCGGGTGGCTTCTGTGGCTCCCGAATATGGTGAGGGGCAGTGCTTTACTGGGGTCGTTTGTGGGGTTGTTCGTCGGGGGGCCCTTAGGAGGGGCCATGGGAGCGACGGTGGGCTCTGTGGCGACCGAGATGGGCAGACGGAAAAAAAAAAACTAATGAGCACTTGAAAATTTGGTAACATCTTATTGTATTTTTCACTGTTAAGAAACATTAAAAAACAGATCAGTCGTTCTTATACATTCCAGTGTGAGTATATAATCGGCTAATGAACACTAATGAAATGCTTCTAGTTGAAGACAAATTTTTTCCATTACAAAAATTATATTAACTTAACGATTTGAGTGGTTGAAGCGTTAATGTGAAGTTCAGTCTTAGATTTTGCTGTAATGACAGAAGCACTTTCCACAAGTTTGACAAGCTCTGTCACATGGTTGCTTGTCACTTCTGACCCGTAAATTACACAGAATATTACATTTTTAACCTTGTATCTTTTTAATTTTCAAAATCCTAAAATGTTCAGTTTAGACAGATTTTCAATCTATTTAAATTATATAAAACAAAATTTGTCTCTGTATGATTTTTTTAAAAATAAAAATCCAATGAATATATATATATATATATATATATATATATATATATATATATATATATATATATATATATATACACATATATATATATAAATGCATAAATATATAATATATATAAAATCTAATTTCACCACTGCTCCAGTTGTGTGTTCATTTGGATGGGTAAAATGAAGAGCACAAATTCCATACTTGGCCACATACTTTTCCCCACTTAAAATACAATATATAAATTATACAATAAGCATAAATGAAAAGAAACAAAGTATTCCAGCTATTAATGTACAATCATTAATGATCTGTTAAGCAATAATGTTTATTATTCATGAGAAATATAAAATAAGTGTTACCAAACATTTGAGAGCTTAGAGTGTCCAAATCTAAGTATTACAAGAAGTCTGTCTAATGGTGAGCAAAGAGAAGAGTTTAGACTTATCTATTAGATTCTTATTGTGAGCACCTTTAATTTTTAGGCAGCCTTATAAGTTAGAAGTTGTATGATGTTGTGAGTTTAAAAAGCATCTGTTTTGGAGCTGCGTAGAGTAATGGAGTGAAGATTACCGTCTTAACGCGGCCACTAAAAAGCTTCCACTCGCACGCGTTAAACTCACTGTATCACTACTAATGCTGAAGTGCTTTCTTTGAAGTGAGGACTGAACTCTGAGCACACTATAAAGTCTGAATTTGTTTACAGACTGCAAACATCTCTGGATCTAGGTGCATGAGTGTTTTTATTAGATCACTAACAGCTGCTATGGAAAAAATACATGTTGCACATTTTGAGACAGATCACATGATCATAAATTTAATAACGCTCCTCGTGTACGTGGTTTTCGTGTGCAATTTAGTCACTTAATTGGTTTGCAGTTCAAATGTTTCTGCAGCTGTTCTGGAGAATGAAAATAAAACGGCATAATGGAAAGAATCAGTGATGGTGTGACTAATTTGCGTGTTTCATTTATACGCACATTTAGAGTCGCTTTGCAATCACAGGTTTCAGTCATTCGTTTGGAGTTAAGAACTAATTCGTTTATGAAATGCCATGCACTTATGGCTATATAGGCATATACAAATTTTTTTGTGATTATACCATGGTCTATTCTGATTGGCTGGAGGTTGTGCAATAAAGCCGCAGGTCAAGTCGGTTTAATCACCTTTCTGTAATAAATAAGCAGTAAGTGTTTTCTGAAAAAACGCTGTTGAAAGTGGATTGGACCAAGCAGCAAAACATACTTGCAGCCAATCAGAAGTAAGGGGGGATTTTAGAGGGGAGGTGTCTGTGTTGCATAGTGTGTTTGTGAATTTGGAGGTAGAGCTATCAAGGGGTGTGATCCTTTTGGGTAGGGGTGTGTTTGTTTTGGAGATTTCAAATATCAACAGCGTTTCTCAGAAATTGCTTACTGCACCTTTAATGCGCTGTTTTCATTGAACCGCACACACACACATATCACTCAGATATCAAACATTGCACTCCAAACATTAATAACAGCTTTAAGTTGTCAATGCTGATAAATGACCATGGGATAAGTGGGATAATCCACGTGTCGGGTGGTTCTTTACCTCCAGATTGTGAATTAAAGTCAATTAAAGGATTAGTTCACTTCAGAATTTAAATTTCCTGATAATTTACTCGCCCCCATGTCATCCAAGATGTTTATGTCTTTCTTTCTTCAGTTGAAAAGAAATCAAGGTTTTTGAGGAAAACATTTTTCTCCATAGAGTGGACTTCAATGGTTACCAATGGTTTGAAGGTCCAAATTGCAGTTTAAATGCAGCTTCAAAGATCTCTTGTTTGTGGTTAAAAAGTATGCAATTTTTTTTATTTATTTTTTTCCTCAGAAAATTTGGCTAGATAAGTCCCGTATTCCTCGTCTGGGGTCATGTAGAGCTATTTGGAAACTTTTGGATTTTTCCGATTCCTTATTTAAATGTTAAATCAGTAACATATATGGACATGTAACATTAATTTTTGTTTTTTTTACCTACAATTTTTAGTGGATGTAAGTCAGTTCTCCTAAAATTGTAGTTGATAACATCTAACCAGAACGTGTCCTATGTTTATATATATGTATATATATATATGTGTGTGTGTGTGTGTGTGTGTATTCATACATATCTAAGTGCTGCTTAAGTGTATCACATTTCTGTATGGGATTTATCATGTTTAAACAGAAAGGATGGCTCTTTAAAAAAAAAATATCTAGGAGAAACCCAATCAGTCCATAGGCTTAGTCTTTTAACAGGTTCAGAAGCCGCGAGCAGACAAGAATATTGTGAAAAACGCTTTTATGCCACTGCAGAAAGACGTCAGACAGACAGATGCAAAGACGTCTCTCTCTCTCGGCCTCTTTTGCGAGAGCAGGTTTATGCTTTTGACATTGACATAAGTGATAGTCTGCTAAACCCATCCATCAAAAAAACCCATCCCTGTATTTCTGCCTTCAGTACAGCAAGGCGTTTCCTTATGTGGGTGGTCCGCCCAGGGAGAGAGAGCGAGTGAGAGAGAGACACAAGCCGGCTCTCATGTTTCTAAGCACAGAGAGAAAGAGAGAGAGAGTGCTTTCTGTGGGATGTACATCTGTCTTCCAGATGTGGCTTTTTTGCAGTTGTTTGAAACAGGAAAAAAGAACGTTTAAAAAATAAAGGAAAATTGGTGCTAAACAGATTTTTATTGTCAGGGATTACGGATGTAGTGCTCTATAGGATACAGTATAGCAGGCTGTGTATGACTCAGCCAGTACTGTATATTTGAACCTCAGATCCATCTTCTTAAAGAAACGGCGCAGGAATTATGTAGTGCGGTCCCCTGCGTACTTGGACTTGTGGATAACGTGTTTAAAAAGGAACACCTGTCCAAATATTATTCTGTCCTATTGGACATGCGTCTGGAAGAGGACAGGGAGAGAGAAGGATGAGAAAATGAGGAAGAAATGCACAAAAGAAAGCAATGGAAAGAATGAAAAGGAGTGGACTATGGATTAATATGAGAAAAAAAAACACTTGAAATATGGGGGGAAAATAATATAAACACCACAGAACTAGTTTATTCCCTCGCATTAAAAAAAAACAAAAAAACTTGTGAACGCTCTTTTCATGAATGCTGTGGCGATGTGGTTAGCGCTCAAAAGACACGATGCCCTTGAGAGCTGACACCGTAATGATTTGTGCCGGTATGCGTAACACTGGCCAAAGTCTCGCGGATTCACAACTGGCCCATCATTAATACAGTAAGGATGAGTTATGCCGCCGCACCCCTCAGCGGAGATATTGTTGTAAGGGCCTTGTGGTGCACTCAATGAGGAGCAGAAGTCAACTGCAGCCGCCTCAACATCGCCCTCTTATGATCACGGCCTGTGGGCTGAGAAAGACGAAAGTCGAAGCGAATGAAACCGAATTAAACTTTTCCTACAGCGCGCAAGTCATCTTTTTAGCCATTAGCTCGCGCATGCGTTTTTTTTTTTTTTTTTTAAATCAAAAACCCGCTAACACTCTGTAAAGGACACTTGATCGAATATAAATGTAGGTTTTCATCCTTATTATACTCTAGAAATACCATTTTCATGTGTAAAAAAAAAAAAAAAAAAACTAGGTTACTTCAAGGAGAATTAAAAGAGAATTTTTTTCGTGCTCGTCCATATAGTGGCAGTGAATAGCGACCAGCATCAAGCTTTAAAAAAAAAAGCCGTAAAAGTATCTGATCCTACGCGAAAAACAAATTTGTGTTTTCAGAGATTTTGAAGCCCCTAAAAATTCATTCATCCATTATAAAATATAATTCATACGGCTCCATGAGTATTAATTAAGGGGGCCTTTTGAAGCACGATGCATCTTTTGTAAGAAAAATATCCATATTTAAAACTATAAATTCAAATAACTTGCTTCCGGCGGAAGAACGTAAGCACACTGCGCAAATGAGTAACCCCCTGACACGATGTGTGACGCAGGATGTAGGAGTATCGTAAGATGAGACGCCTCTCGCGGTTCTAATGAACAGGTCTGGACAACAAACTCAAGTTCCTCTTCTCTTTCATTGAAGTCCTCCAACATTTCTCTTTTAAAAATGACCGTTTTAAACTTATAATTCGTGATATTTTGCTCTATACTTCCGCATTCGTCATTGCGTCATGCGTCAGATCAATGTTTACTCTTCCACCACAAACCAATGCGTACGGTCATCTGCCAGAAGCTAGTTATTACCGTTAATAAAGTTTTAAATATGGATATTTTTCTTACAAAAACCCATTGGGTTTTTTTCATACCCTTCAGAATGCTTTTATTAACCCCCTGGAGCCGTATGGATTATATTTATAATGGATGGTGCATTTTTTGGCTTCAAAATATGGCCCCCCATTCACAACCATTATAAAGCTTGGACCAGTCAGGATATTTTAAAATATGTATCTGACTGCAGTGTTTGTCTGAAAGAAGATAGTCATATACATCTAGGATGGCTTGAGGGTGAGTAAATCAAGGGATAATTTTCATTTTTGGGTGAACTATCCCTTTAACATAGAAGTCACAAGCATTTCATAGTTAGAAAAAAAGCTTTGCTGAAAACAAAAAGACTCAAAAACTAGGATAAACCTTTATGGGGATGCTAATCTGTTACGCCCAGTAGATAAAACATATTTTTCATGTATGAGAATTGTTAAAGTGCTTCATTAAAAAAAAAAAAAAAAAATATATATATATATATATATATATATATATGATCCATGTAACATACTGTAAATCAAAGAGATGCTGGAGATGAACTACAAGCTACTTAGCCACAGCACACGACTGCTGATTGGCTGTAAACAGCGTGAATCTTCTGAATGTCTGATGTCCAGCGCTCCACCCGACTGGAGTCCCCTCATCTTTTTCCTATTAGTACTGTTTTCATGTTCCTCCCTACAGTGTGAGCGTGTGCGTGTGCGGCAGCGATTGTTTCGAATCGGTATGTAACAGTGTGTGTGGTTTTCAGGCAACCTATAAAGCATTGATAATAGCCCTGGCCAAATTACAAAATAAAAATGGACCAACAAAAGTTTGCTTTCATAATAGCACGTCGAGTGCTTTTTTTTTTTTTATACGAACACAATCAAACTGTTAATGTTTACAGGGCACTGGCAATATTTCAGTGCGTAAAATGGTGGTGTTTATTTATTACATTTGTGAACACAACTGAAGTCTAGCTATGAGGTATGTGCTCTCAAAAGCACTTTACTTTTAAAGGTTTACTTTGCAGTGTCTACATTCAGCTGGACTCTAAAGTAAATTGAAGTTTTTTGAAACCTTGAAACATTGTTTGACTACACAAGTACTAAAATCAATCTAAGGCTCCCAATACAATCATATATATATATATATATATATATATATATATATATATATATATATATATATATATTTCTCAGAATATTGCACTTACACTTTATATTCCTGTATCTTTTTTTCATTTATTTGTGTCTGCATTCATATTATTTCAGTTAACGAAGTATCGGGTCATGATACTGCATCCAAAGAACTGAATCCATTCAAAATATTTATTTCAATGTGCATCATATCGTGAAATGCATATATGTGTGAAATGGATTGATCTGAATGATTTTGATTTCTTTTTCTATTTAATGGTTTTAGTCCCTTTATGATTCTATTATTGATTCTTTTAGTGTTTGAAGAATAATTGGCCATATATTGTTAACGTGAACTATACCAAACGTTTGGGGTCAGTAAGATATTTTAAATGTTTTTGAAATGTCTCTTATGCTCACAAAGTTGCATTTATTTGATCAAAAATACAGTAAAAACTGTAATATTGTGAAATATTATTACAATTTAAAATAACTTTTTTCTATTATAATATATTTTAAAATTCCTGTGATGGTAAAGCTGTATTTTCAGCATCATTACTCCAGTCTTCAGAGTCACATGATCCTTCAGAAATCATTCGAATATGATGATTTAATGCTCAAGAAATATTTCTGGTTATCATCCATGTTGAAAACTGTAGTGGCCCCGCTTAATATTTTCATGGAAACCATGATACACTTTTTTTTTTCAGAATTCAAAGGAACAGCATTTATTTTAAAGAGAAGTCTTTTGTAACATTACAATATCTTGCATACATATTAAAGAAAAACTATTTTTGTAGAATATTTAAATGTTTGTTTGTTTAAATATTCTGATTATGTATTTTTAACTACAAGTCATATGAGCAATGTTTATGTGACTCAAGATATCCATTTTAACAGTTTACTGAATCAATTCACTGAATCAAGGTTCACTTAATGAGTCAACAAAATGATTCATTCAGTAAGTGACACATTAGACTGATTCGAACCTATTGACCCTTTGCAAAGCAAGTTTGATTGACAGGAGATCTGACCAATAATAACCCCAAATCCGCCATTTTGAAACAAAATTCCTTCTGATGTTCATTCATGTTTATTTGATGCTATAAATGAACTAGTATGAAGAGATGTTGATTCACGAGCTCCAGCGATCTGTCACGACACATTAAAGAGACACTATACGCTATTTATTGTTTAAACTTATTTAAAAAATTACGAAATATTAAATATGAAACTGTTTCATATGTTCTCAGTGTCCTCTTTGCTCCGCGATGTATTTTTCACTCCATGAGAACATGATGTGTGGCGTGAGAGCGGCTTGTCAGACATAGCAACAGTAACTAAAGGGGGCGGATCTTTGTGAAGGGTCAATTACTTGCATTGTTTTATGAGCCTTTCTGGACTATTCATTTAAAAAAGTGAATAAATGACTGAACGTGAATTAACTCAATCATCAAGAACCTCTAACAGAACCTAATGCCATGAAAATCAATGCTTTACCGCACATAACTTAGACTTGAGTGATCTTAAAATGGCTCAAGTGTGAGTACTAATGATCCTTCCCTCAAATCACAGCAGGATGGGTGCCTCGCTGCGCTCCATACAGGCCCTTAATTGATTAATTGTGCGGGCCTCACTAACTGACATGCTGCTGCTGGTGAGTGGGTCTGGCCGACGTTTGAAGTGCAGGCCTGCGGGATGTGTTTGAACATAGCACAGAGAGCTCACTGCTCTTTGTAATGGACACCACTCTGCGGTCTGATCGCGGCTCTGGGTCAAGCCAAAGCAAGCATACTGTTCCTCCCATTACCAGACACAGAAAGAGATCTGGATACCGCTTCAAGGATGAATTAATACAATGCAGATCTGACCAGGATTGCTCCTGTCCAATACAGCGGATCAGGGCCTTAATCCTGGTCCGACCGCACACTTGCGTAATGGAAGAGTCGGATCTGTTAGGATACCGTCATGTAATTCGTAACCCAATGTCAATCTGACAACCAAAGAGACTGAAATGCTAATGGGGCAATAACATCACAGGGCTGTCTTTGTTTTCTGATGGATATGTTTGATCAAGAGGCTAATGGTAGAGCCCCAGCACTTGTTGACCCGTACTGTAAGGAATAAACCTAAAAAAGGGGTTTGAAGTGACAAGAAACATAAAGCCTGTGAAACACATTTTCTTTGATGCTCTGGCTGTAACTTGTGTTCAGAAGTACTATCCAGTTGTGTTACTTCAAATGCGAAACATGCACACGCGAGACCTTGAGCTAAAGAATACTGTGAAACAGTGATCATCTGGTGTCAAGGGAGAGAGAAAAGCTGCAATTGGGTTTGAATCCAGTTTTGGTTTCATTTAAAGGAACAGTGCACTCAAAAATATATTTTTTTCCCTTTCTTTTTTTTTTAAGTTTGACAGACCATGTTGAACACAAAATAGCTGTGAAAATATTCTTTAACCATCTCCTTTTGTGCTCCATAGAAAGAAATAACAGCAAAGGGGTTTGGAACGACATGAGGGTGAGTAAATAATGACTGAATTTTCATTTTTGCGTGAACTAATCATATAAGAACCCCGACCCCAAGTTTTTCATCACCCAATAAAAGGAAGACAGAAAATGATGAGAGGGAGGCGGAAAGAGAGAAAATTACGTCCTTCATCTGAAATCTCAAATGAAAGGCAGCGAGTTGGGCCTAAAGGCCAGACCTCACTTCCACTGTGGTCCTTTTGAAAGCATGCATCCAGCAGAAGACTGGGAGCGAGGGAAAAATAGAAAACAGAAATGGCCGCAATTTGTCTCGGGTAGGGGGATGGAGGAAATAATGCAGGGAAATTTCAATGATACTCTTCCTTGTTTATGAAAGAGAGCTCTAAAGACTTTTCTTAATTTTGGCATGAAATGAAAATTCATTCTTCTTTTTTCTAAATCCATGTTATTGATCTTATTGTGAATGATTCATAACGGTGTGTTTAATTTTCTTGCTCTTTTTCTTTGTGGTAAAAATGTGTTAGAATATCACTCTTCCGTCATTAATGAATAACTACACAGGATCAAATGAGTAATGCACTATTGACAGTCTATTAACTAACTAACACGAATCTCGAATTAGTATGTAATAGTGCTCAACTGAATGAAGTAGTTCACTATTAGCTAATCGATAACTACTATTTTTTCACATCTCCCAGAGGACTACTAAGAACTACTATATACAGGTTCATAATTGAGCCTTCGCAAACAGTTTGATTGACAGGCAATCTAACCAATCATAACCCCGAATCCGCCATTTTGTCCGACAAAGCAGTCAAGGGAGTTAGTAGATTAATGCCCCCTTTAGTTACTGTGGCTATTTCTGACAAGACAAGCGCTCTCACGCCACACATCATGTTCTCACGCAGTGAAAAATACATTGCAGAGCAAAGAGGACACTGACAACGTATGAAACAGTTTCATATTTAATATATCGTAATTTTTCAAAGAAGTTTAAACTATAAATAGTGTATAGTGTCTCTTTAATGTGTCGTGACAGATCGCTGTCGCTCCTTCAAGCGGCTCGTGAATCAACATCTCTTCATACTAGTTCATTTATAGCATCAAATAAACATGAATGAACATCAGAAGGAATGTTGTTTCAAGTGCGGAAAGATGTGAGCACACACAAGTTCAAGTTCACCAACGTTAATCTACTAACTCCTCTGACTGCTTTGTCAGACAAAATGGCAGATTCGGGGTTATGATTGGTCAGATCTCCTGTCAATCAAACTGCCGGCGAAGGGTCAATTGACTGCAAACTTGCATTCAGTTCTGCCTCCATCCAATCAAAAACCGATGAATTCAAGTATCCACACTACATGATCTTTTTATTAACCCTTTTCACCGTGATGTAGAAGATCTGTCTCTTCTTCTGTTTCATCACAACTTTAAAGTAAATTATTTAGTGAACAAGTCATTCTATTAAGAAAAATGAAAATATTTTTTTTTCTTGTTGAATATTGTTTAAACAAGACTGTTGTATTGTTGTATTTATTTGCTTGATTTTACAAGATTCATTTATTATAAATGCATTATTCATTTATTTAAAAAATATAATTATTTGACATTATTCGTGTTAGTTTTTCATACATTTTTTCCTCAAATTTGCATCGAGAGGTGTCCTTCCAGCCTCATGCATCTGGACTTCACGGTCTGTTTTTTATTTCACCTGTTATCAAAGTGTCCTGTGATTTTGCAGAAATGGGGCAAAACGTGCATGTTTGTGCGTGCGTGTCATGAAAGGCGGTAAAAGCAGACGTGCTGCGGCCTCTTTGATGCACTTTGAGTCGGGTCCTCGGAATGGACTTGAGGCAAAAAAACAAGGAGAGTTTGCGTCTGTGCAGCAACCACTAATGAACTGAGCACGACGTTCCTTCACTCTCCAGTGACTCGAAGTCATTAATGTGTGCAAACTATCGAGCTGTCTGTCATGGCCAATGAAACTGGAAAAGATATCTTCAAAAGAGCATGAAAAAAAAACCCTGTCCTGAACTTCCTGAGTGATGCAGCCCTTCTCAGAGGGAAACAAAACACTCTCTGCCACATCTGAATCTCTGTTACAATTCTTCCCTTTCCAGAAAGAGGTGAAAAAAGCAGAAAAGGAGGGGATGTAGCATTGTGTCCAATATGCTCCCCATATGTCTGACTGCAGCCGCTGTCTTTCAACCCGTCTCATGTTTTTATTTTTAATGGAATTTAGGGTTTTTTTTCCACACATCTATTTATCTAGCTTTTATTCCCCGGGGATTCATATGTGTGTACTCAATGAGCGTGTACCATCCATTCACAGCTCAGGTTATTGATAGGTTGCATGGCTGCATGTGTGAGACGAGACTGAATAATGAACAACTCGAAAGTTCCTTGGCAGATGTCTAACGCCAGCCAAGATATGAGGCACATCATCACCACTATCATCCACACAGTGGTTAAAATTGCTATCCGACGCTTCTATTCAGCTTCGAGATGGCAGACGAAACCAAAGTTGGCACTTCATTTCATACCAGCTGGATTGATACAGTGATATATTCTTAACATCTGGCAATCTGCTTTATGACTTAAGCATCCATGTTTCAGAATTTTAGCATGATGATGTCCATCTGCCGCTATAAAGGCCTGGTCGTTAGATCATAATAGTGACTGTGCGCTCCAGATTTTCCAAACTGATTGGAGAAACTTTATGAGCGTGTGTGTGTGTGTGAAAACCAGGGTGGTCTGTGCGACCGTCACGACGGAACGATTCTCAACACACTCCGACCGCTGTGAGATGCTAGATAACAAAGACACCATTGATGCTGACCTTTTGCTCCATGTTAAAAAAAAAACCTGACCTCTGACTTAACAAAAACACACAGAGATACACACCACACTGCGCTTTCAAACACACACGTAGACTCTCTTGCCCCCCGTCCCTCTCCCGTGTTGAAGTTCTGTGGAATGCATCTCAGGTGCAGGGCCTGCCCTGGTTCCAATTAGCGGAGTATAAATTAGCGTGACTTTCCCCTCTTCTATCCAAACATTCTCTTTCTCCCAACACGTGCTATCTAAAAAAGCCCCTTCTCTCCTTCCACACCTCTTTCTAACCCCCTCCTCGTTCACTCATTCCCTGACCACCCTCCCATTCCTCACCACATAAATTTCCTCTCTTTACATCTAATGTCTACACTCCCTACCGACACACACTATTTGGCTGTGGTCCAACAGGCGATATCTCTATTGCTTTCTATGGGATTTATAAATAAATATACGTAATAGAACAAATACGTAAATATGTATATAAAACAGTAAATAAGTAAATAAATAATAATAATAATAATAAAAGATCCTCATTCCCAACGTCATTGTATACCATGATGCTCCGGTTCTGAACACCTTTCCAGCTGCTTGAAATGGATCGTTAAATGAGCCAGTTTGCCAAATCTGTGGTCGTGGTTGAGTTTGTACATTGAAATGGCACCACAGTGTGTTTTTTGTTTCTCATGAAAGCTTTGCTTTTTGTAAATTAGGTATTTTCCAGATGTTTTATATCAAGCAGCATCATTGCATTATGAGGTGGAATAAATGTAAATAGTTTTAAGCTACTTCCAAAAGGTAAATTGAATTTTAAATGTTGCCTGCGAAAGTATCCTCAGCCTTAATTTTAAGCCCATTTAAAATGGCCATTAAATGACTTGGAAGTGTGTTTTTTTTCTTTATAAACCCACAGTTATACCTCAAAAGACCACCGGAGATCTACTACTATGACCTAGACCATTATTGGAATGATTTTGCAGGCACTTACTCATGGTACCTCCATTTTGTATATATACATGTTGTGTATATTTATACGTTCTGTACTCTCTTTGTTAACCGCTATAGTTTTAAGGAAAGGGTCTAAAAAGTTTTTTTTTTTTTGTCAGATGTCAGGTTTAGATAAATCGTCAGGGAACATTTTCAATTTTGTTGTCAAAAGTCGAAGCTAGAACAGAAACATACACTTCATCTTACGTTTGCCCTCCATTTCCGCGCGCTTGACACCTGTCATGCCTGTATTTACGTGTGCGCGCGCATGTTCTATACCAGCGTGAACCGCAGCTTTAACAAGGAAAATAGCGAAAATAAGGAAATATACGGAGCATATCCTGACGGAACTTCACAGGTTCACAGGAGTCAAATACTCCGAAGGCCGCACAAGTCTTTATATTTTCTTTCCACAGCCACTGTTTCATTTTAACTGCGCGCGAGACCTCCTCGTGCCCACAGCGCGAGCCTTTCACGCGCCGCAACTCATCCAGAGGCGCGCAGAGAAAACACGAGCCTGGCCGCTTTATAGCTCTCCGGAGACCGATAAGCTCGACCTGACCCCCTTAAATAAGAAAGAAGTGTGGTTCAGGTCTGGGTTTTTACCTCCCCAAGGGGGGGTTAAAAGGGAGGAAAGGACTAAAAGAAAGAATAGGTGAGCCATGAAGGAATTGGGGCTTTCTGTGATTTGTAAACGCCAGACACGTGTGAGGATAGATTTACTATCCCAGAGAAATAAAACATTTTAACGCCAACTTTCTCAAAAACAAAACAAATATGGGAATGTCTGTTTTAGTAAGTTAGATAGATACATACATACATACATACATAGAAAGATACATATAGATAGATAGATAGATACATATAGATAGATAAATAAATACATACATACATATAGAAAGATAGATAGATAGATAGATAGATAGTATTTTAAAATAGTAGCAGTAATTAGGTGTGAATTTTTTGTTGAACATATATATATTTTTGCCAGGGTTATAATTTTAAAATACATAATTCTAAGACAGTTTTAGTTCCTTTGTGAACCATTGTAATTTTTAGGAAGTGTCCAAAAGGAGTTTTTTCAGCTGTTCTTGGGAGTTTTCAGGGCATTGTTATATAGTATAAGGTGAACAATAGGTGGTTGCTTATACTGGCAAAACAGTTCTCCCTTTTATTATGTATAGCTTATGTACCTTTGTATGAAAATAATAATTTGTATGAGATGAGTAGAAAATGTAAAAATTACAGGTTGTAAAAAAACCTATAAAGGTCATATCTATTCGTACAAGCCTATTTGTGCAATATCATATAAGTTGTCATGTGACAGTGTTGGTTTGTTTAAAACCCAAACCAGTTTGTAAGCAATAATAATAGTTACAGGTGTGACTTTTTTGCAGCAGGTGTGTGTCTTCTAGGAAGGTTTTAAAGCGTTAAGCTAATGTCCAGTCAGGATGTCTCTAACAACTCGCTAGCGGAAGATACAGCAAAGTCTGTAGTTTGCAATGGCACTTCATATACATGGAACACTTAATGCATATTTCACCTTTCCCTGGTCTTCACTCCTCCTCTCCCACTCTCAACCTCTCCAGTAAACCTAATAGTCAGATAAGCAGGTCAAACTTTCACCTTTGTTACATGGAGTCCTGTCAAGTACACCCCTCTCTCGCTCTCTTTCATGACTCGTGGAATGCTGCTTTCCATCCATCTCAATCCAGGAGGAACAACTTTGGTTTGATTTGGCATGTGATAGATGTATCCCACACAACACCTGCGGCATCCTCCAGGGCTCCCATCCATCAAAAGAGCTTTATTGTGTGCCTAGAACTGCCCCCAATGTAGAACAAAAACTGGTTTATGTGTAAAGAAGATATAAAAAGTAACGGTTCTTCCAACTTTCTGCTGTTGCCCACGAGTTTCTGAATGCGATATAACTTTCCCATGGACTTTCCCACCAGAAACAGATGTTTGGAGGGTGTGAGTGCAACAAACAATTGCTATTATTTTGGCAGTGCAGTGGCTTAATTAAATGTGGTGAGGAATTTACTGTAATATTTCAGAGAATGACGTCAAAGTATCAGTCGAGTTTTGATTAGATTTAGACTTATCCTCAACTCTTGAATGTTCTTCACAGCTGTAAGACCTCCAGTGACTGTAGGCACAAGGAGTGTCATATTCTATGATGGTGTTCCCATTCCGAATGGCAACTGCCTTGTGTCATTCAACAAAATGAGTTATTAAGACTCAAACACTTTGCTACTTTTGGCTTGGCAGGCACTACGCCCAACATCATTAGTTATTGGCACACAACAACTGGTCTAAAGGTCTCACAGCCTACAGCAGAGTAGACACCCTCCAAGTTTAGTGCTTCTAATTTCAACATGGTGGCTTCCCCCCTCGTTTGCATCCACTCTTCTGTTCCAGATCTTTGACAGGCGCAGGTTTTATTTATTCACATTTTGCTCAGGGTGCAGGTTTTATAGTGCCTTTGGGTAATGCAGAGTTAACGTACAACTTTCTGTTTTTTCCCCCTCTGCTCTTTAAACGTTCCTTAAGTGTTTAAACACCCAGGGTAATGACGTAGTGTTGTGAAAGTGAAAAACCATGCTGGAGTCGGAGACGCTGAAATGCTTCAGCAGTCCCTGAAGAGTGAAAGTGAATATAGGAGAAAGTCAGACAAGGAGGAAAAAAAATAGAAAACAAGGTATTTAAAAAGAAGGAAACTGAGTTAGAATCAACCTAAAAGACCTATAAAGAAATATTTATGGCCTCTGGAAACAAGAGCTGGGCTCTGATACAAAAATAGTTCTCAATTTGATTCAAAGCTCTTGATTCAAATCTAATTTCAATTTGATTCCAATTAATTTCGGTGTATTTAATTTACAATGAAAGAGATTCTCCTTCAGCTATTGTAAACTGCGAACACACTTGGTATGTAAAATTAAAATAAATTATTATACAGTTTACATTTACAGTTTAAGGGTGTATTCACACATGTAGTTCGGTTCACATTTAGTCCTGCTCCACTTAGCGTTCAGATTGGCATTTTTATCACCGAGCCTAAAGGCATGAGGATACATTGACAACTTGTTTGGTTGGCTTTATGACGTATTGCCTATTTTGAGAAGGAACATTCAAAGCAGTGCTGTGTGATGGGATAAATGGAGTCAAAACAGCAGCAGGAATCCCTCCATCACACTCGCAAATGATCTGCTGCGAGGAGATGCGGTTCTGATGCCAATACTGAACTGTGATGGGCAACAATCGTGGCTATGACGAGAAAAAAGGATATACGTGAGCATTAAGGCATTATGTCGTTTTTAGGGTCTCAACTTCCTGTTTTTGGTTCGTTTGTATGTCTTTGGTCATTGTTGCATTCACATATTATTCGAACTGCATCAGAATTCGATTGGAAGTGGACCGAAACCCATCTTTTCAGCGGTCTCGGTCCGCACCACAGTTCGGATGGCAGTGTTCACACGTTCAAATGAACCGTACTAAGAGAGCAATTGCAACAGGGTTTGTTTTAATCAAACCAAATATGCCAAGTGTGAACACCCTGATAATTAAAATGACCCAAACAACTTAATGGATTTTTTAGATATACACACAACACAACCAAAAATTACGATTAGCTACTTGATGTTCATTCAACAACCGCTCTGACTTGTCATACTGATTCATACTGAAACTCCTGAGTTTTATGAATCTTTTGGAATGATTCGTTAAAAGGACCAGTACAAAAGAGTCATTTGTTCGTGAATTGTTCTACAGTGGTTGCGCTGTGGTGCGAATGCCACTTTCGATTCACTAAAAAGAACCGGTTCATAAGAGTCACTTATTCGTGAATCAGACTACACTAGCGACATTGAATGTTGCGTGTCTCCCGTGAGGACAGCTAAAAACCCTTTTTTTTCTGTTGTGGTATAGATTCTGCAGTAATAGTGTGTGACACCAACATGCGGTGCATAAAAACACTAGAGTAAAGATTTGGGGATTTTAAGAATCGATATCTCGATCATTGTGATTAATCGTTATTTTTTCTCAGCCCTACTGTAAACATCGTCATTAATACTAAGAGTGCTTACATTAAAATAAAGAAAGGTTGAAGCTTTTATTAATTCTATAGAACATGATCAAACAAGTTCATTTTCCCTGCACTTTTCCCACCGTCTTCAACAGGACCCAGAAAATGTAATTAGTTTGGAGCTACCGCACACTTCATGTTCAACAGTTTACATTCATTCATTTACACTTAATGTTGTAACTTCCATATGTTCTTGATCTCCTCAAGAACTTCATAGAAACATCTCAAGATCAAATGCGCCAGCTGTGAAGCCTCTGTATGTATGAAACGGGAGATAACTATGTTAGACAAGGGTTACTTCCTTCCTCAGAGATCAATACAGTCTTGTTGCCCTCTGTTTAGTTCCAGCGCTTCCTTTCCTTAATTCTGTTTTTTTCCCTTGATATATAAAAGTGATTGGCTCTCTCACTGCCAAAACTTGTCCTGCACGGCCGTAAAAAACAGCTTCCCCACAGCAGCTTTTTCAAATTTTGGGCTTGTGACGCTCTGCCAAAAGCCACAAATTACCCCCCTCTAGCAACAGCGAATTAGGAACAATTTTCTGTTTGCTATAAAAAATGGGAAAAAGAAAGGCGAGGGTAAAATATAGCTTACACCAGAGACCACCAAGGCAGACAGCGCAGAAATGAAGTGCATGCTCGCCCTGCTGACGGTTTGGGTGGCAGGGCGGCATTTGGCATTTCATGCACTTGCTGATACTCACAGTAATCAATTCGCTAAAACATGGTGTAATGTTTCTACTCAATGAGGTCACGCTTAGAGAGTGAAAGGCAGGCGTATTAATATCATGCCTTGATGAAGAACAGGCATTTTTTGAAATGAGCGATTGAGGCCGACTGTACCAGAGAAAAGATGTTTTACACCAAATCCTCTCCAGCTTCCTTTGAGCTTGGTCTATTGGATTAAGGATCAGAAGGGAATAAGCATAATTTGTTCTTCTGATACAAAGCGTGAGGTTTGGCTAAGTGTCCACTATGAATGCCAGCTCATGATTTTTCCCTTCCATAACTCGTTCCAATGCCTTTTAAAAGTCCAGGTCCAAGTTCTGCTACACCGCTGCAGACGTTAACGGAGAAGAGCGGAAAACCAAACCAAAGAGTAAGGTTGAGGTTGAGGAATTGGTGAGGTTAAGAGCCAATCTCCTGCTGAAGCTCGCTGCTGGTGGTCCACAAACCTCATGTAGTTCCCATAGCAACACCCAGCGGCTGAGGGTGAAGGAGATCTCGAATAAACCACCTGACCTAGGCTGCCTGACCATCACCACGTCAGCATAATCAAGCATTGAAAAAACACGGCCCTTTAAAAACAGTAACCAGAGACTGAAACGCACATTAACCCAGTTCTGTAGCCTCTGACCCATATGTTAATTATACTTCCTGTTCTCTTCCTGATTACATGACAGCAGATTTTTAGCAAAGGAATCAGCTAATTGTGCAGTTGGAGGGAGTTGGAGTTGTGGGGGAACTATTTGATGTTATTATGCTTTTGTTTCATTTTTAGTTGAGTAACATTTTTCATTCAAGAAACGCCACATTGTTGTGTTGCATGATGAAACTCTGCTATGGTGTTTGTATATTGCCTTCCTCTTCTGATGCAAAAATAGTTGTTTGAAATTAGCATAGGTCTGCTACAATACTACTACATACTGCCTTTTACAGTATATAGTGTGTAGTTTAAGAATTTGAAAACTCCTACGTATCATCACTATACTATATTCTAGAATTCTATATTATGCTTAGCATTTTAGAATAATAGTGAAGTTAGCAAAACTACAAAATAAATTTTATCTCAATATAAAAAGTATAGAAATTGTTTAGTGGCCAAAAAACATTCTGAATGGAATACTAGCTTAATATTTTTTGAATGTTGCATGTGCAGTAGGTTATACTGTATACAGCATTCCTTTTTTCATTTATTTTTTGGCACATGACCTCTTATTTTGCATGTGGTGTCCAGTTATCAGTATACGCACACAAAAAAAGCTTTGTATTGGGATTGAATGGCGCCCGAGTTTTTGAAGTTCCAAAAAGCACATCCGTCCATCATAAATATAATCCATACGACTCCTGTGGATTAATAAATGTCTTCTGAAGCGAAGCGATGGGTTTTTGTAAGAAAAATATCCATAGTTAAAATATTTTAATCTGTAAACACTGGCTTCCAATAATGGCTGTACGCAAATCGAGTTCTAGCAACCTCTAACCTCTGACCTGACGTATTATGTAGGATGTAGGAGTAGCGTAAGTTTAGGTGAGAGTAGACGCCTCTCGCGATTTAAAAAAAATAGGGTTGGGCAACAAATTCAAGATCATTCACTAGAGTCGTATGGATTATGTTTATGATGGATGGATGTGCTTTTTGGAACCTCAAAAGCCCGAGAGCCATTCAATACCATTACAAATCTGTTAAGATATATATATTTTTAACATAACTGTTTTTGGCTGAAAGAAGACATACAACTATGGATGGCTTGAGGGTGAGTAAATTATGGGGTAATTTTCATTTTTGGGAGAATTATCCCTTTAAGAAAACTTAAAATTTGAATATTATAGCTTTGCCCACTTGCATTACTATTTAGGAATAGTGCGAATAGTATTCTGTGGTATTATGGATTCTGCAATTATCTGATTGTTCCGACAAGTTAAGACATTTTATAAAAATTATAAATTCTGAATTAACTTCAGAAAATGTCCAAATTTAGACTGGCATACTATTTCTGTAATGTTTAGTCAATGAATCATTGAAGTATATTTTTTATTTACTTTTTTTAATCCCTCTTGTCCTAGAGATTAAATATCTTTTCTCTTGTTCTAATGCAATTTTATCTGTGTGTATACTAAAATTTGAGATGGCCTGTCAGTTGTCTGCATGTTTTTGCATGTATGCATGTGTATGGAACTTGCATAAATGAAATTTTAAAAAGTGACTAAAAACATTTAAAAACAGTCACGCTATATTTATTTCTGGTTTATAACACTGAAATTTGAGCACACAGCATTGTACACAGTTTACTATATTGCAGAAAGAAGTATACAACGTTAGTATGCTCTTTTAAAGCAGCAGCAGTATGCACTAAGTGTGTGCATCAGGGCTCCATGTGCATGAAAGCAGCAGGGTGCCTCAGAGGTTAGCAGACAACCATACACCACTTCTTAACATGGACACATTAAGCAGTCCTAATTAAATTTCTCATTTTCTTTCCCTATGGGCCATTTGCACTTCCTTTTTTCTCTCTCCATCTCTCTCATTGCTGTTCATTCATCTGCTCTGCCCATTGGTGGAAGAGCATGGCTGAGGTGTTAGCTCATTCCCCTTCTGGGTGGCTTTCCTGCAGTATTTCACTGTCATCTACTGGCAAATTGATTTTGGCAAAGAAACCAGCTGGGGTGGGAATGGGGAGGGGGCACACGCATACACACGTTTCCCACATACATACGTATTGAAATACACTGGCATACATGTGCGAGCAAATGTATGTGCACTACTTGGTCACCCCTCAAATAAATAGTTTGGCTCAACAGTGAGCAGAGGCCCGCTGGTTCTGGAAAAAGGACACAAGCCCACTGACGAAAGGCGAAGGGTGGAGGTGTGGGGTGATTTATAACTCAATTCAGTGCGAATGGAGAGGCAGAGCGGCACAAGTTTCGCCAGGAAAAGCATGTGTGTGTGTGTGTGTGTGTGTGTGTGTGTGTGTGGTTCTCATGAAAGAGTGTGTGAACTGATCATGTGTGCGACATGAATCAAGTGCTGACATCATACAACATCTTCTTAATGTCTTCCTTGTCAGTAAGGATGTGCATCATTCTGTAGTATCAGTAGTGCTTTATAGTCCCTTTAAAGGGCAATTATGTTGCCGTGTCGGATTATAAAAAGACTCTTTACACCTGGTATTATCATCCGTCTCCGGTAAAACGATCACAAGCGGACAGCTGAGATAGATTGCTGTTTATGCTGGGTGTTTTCATGCATCTCAAATGTGTCTCCTGTGACCGCTTGTGATCAGATTTCATTGAGGGGAGGATCTGAGATATGTCATTTACTATGTCAGTGTGTTGCTTCTGATAAAGTGCCAAAAGTCAACACTTTGCTTTTTATTTCACTGTTTCAGTCTGGATCCTCGTTTTTTTTAATCGAGCGCCTGATTTTTATTGTACAATGAATGGATCAAAGAGAGTTTGAAGTGCTTGAACAAGGATCTTGTGAAATTTGAGATCTAAAAAAACAACAACAAATGCTTTCATTGTAAAACCATTTTCAGACTGATTCTTCACCCTCGATCAAATCTGATGGTGGAATGACCTTTGTAACGGAGTTCTTAAGAACGGGAAGAAGGAGGCGGGAACCGGCGAACGTTCAACATAACTTTTAATATCCAAAGTAAACAAACAATAAAACGAAAGTAAAAGGGCGGCAGTTCCTCACGGAGACTGCCGCCCACACAAACATAATAAAACACAACATAAAATCCAGGCCTGGTGCTCTCTCGTCCTTCACTGTAGTCGCTCCTCTTTTATGCTTCGGAGCTCCTCCGTGAGAGATACGAGACCGGTGCGCCGCGCAGCTGGCGCTCATTATCACTCGCGTCCCCAGCCTCGCGCCGTTCCCTCACGGCTCTCGCCCGCCCTGCTCGCCACAACCTTAATTCCACCCAAGCAGTCTTTAGCCATTTTCAAGAAACAGCAGAAGATCACATCTCTTTCGCGAACACTTGACCCATCTTGCACTAGCTCTGCAATGTGCCACGCATTATGCAATCATATTGGAAAGGTCATGCGTGACGTAGGAGGAAGTACCTCAGTATCTTACTTTCACTTTTATAATCGTCCAACATCGTTGTTTTGTCTTTTTCTGTGAAGACTGTTTGACTGCTCGGTTTTTCCGCCTACGTCATGCATGTCCTTTCCAACGTGATTATGTAATGTGTGATGCAGAGCTAGAGCAAGACGAGTGTTTGTGGTTAAAAAGTATACACATTTTTATTTTTCTTAGAAAATGACTGATCGTTTCGCTCGATAAGACACTTATTCCTCATCTGGGATCGTGTAGAGATCTTTGAAGCTGCATTTAAACTGCAATTTGGATCTTCAACCCATTGGTAGCCACTAAAGTCCATTATAAGGAGAAAAATCATGGAATGATTTCCTCAAAAACCATAATTTCTTTTCAAGTACATAAAGTAAGAAATAAACATCTTGGATGACATGGGGTTGAGTAAATTATCAGGAAGTCGCTTTGGATAAAAGTATCTGCTAAATGACTAAATGTTAATGGAATTAACTTGTTTCTAATTTCAGCTGTCATATTTCCAGAGATATTTCCCATTCATTTTTCAGTATAGGGATTAAAAAAAACTCAATAAAGAAGCAACAAACCATTACAAGATTTATCATTGGATTATAGATATATAAGCCTATAAGCCATCTTTGTTTTTTAACAGGAATGAAAGCGAGTCTGTAAGAGATGTAAATGTATTTAAATGTAGTTATGTGTTAGTTAGTTGTGTTATGTAGTTCTTCTGACGAAACGCTGCAGAGTTATCAAAACAGACAACATGGCCTATGTAAAATTGTAAGTGATCTAGGAGCTTTATGCAGGTTTTTACAGCGGATGCTATTGAAATAAATGGTAAGTCTATTCCTCACAGCCTCACTTTCATACCTGTCATGGCGTTGCTCTGAATAAGGTCTATAAACCTTGATTTTAAACAAAAAAATCTGAGGTGAAATAGGCTAATGAACTACATGCCATGAGGGGGATTTCAAAGACCCCTAAAAAATGCACCCATCAATCATAAAAATAATCCATATGGCTCCAGGAGTTTAAAAAAAAACCTTCTGAAGCGAAGTGATGGGTTCTTGTAAGAAACTATAATAACTAGCTTCTGGCAGATGACTGTATGCATCGATTTGCGGCGCAGAGTAACCACTGACGCGTCATCAGGGTTGGGGAGTAACGAAATACAAGTAACTTAGTTAAGTATTGAAAATACAAAATTTGAGTAACTGTATTTCCTTACAGTTACATTTTAAATGGGTGGTAATCAGATTACAGTTACATCTGAAAAGTATTTTAGATTACCAAAGTCATTACTTTGAATTTTAATGTCATTTAAAGAGCAGTTGGTGATTCTCTGACTCTGACAGTCTGAAAAAGCGGAGTTAAGTTTCACCAACATTTTAATACTTTTAAGAGGGATCATAAAAATTGTGTTATTTTTATTTAGTAATGTCCTGAACAAGACAAAATGACTGAATTTATCAAAAAACATTGCCCAACTGTCAACTTAACTGTCCTGTCATGACCCGGATGATCCACGACTGTTTTCATGTTTTGTGATGGTTGTTTATGAGTCATTTTATAATTCACTCGTCACTGCATCTTTTTCTCACAATTTGTTTTTTTCCCCCTCACAATTGTGAGTTTGCATTTCACAATTCTGACTTCATTTTCTCAGAATTGCGAGATTTAAACTCACAATTGTAAGTTATAAAGTCAGAATTGGGAGATATAAACTTGTAATACTAACTTTTTTTCTTGCAATTGTGAATTTAGTATGTGAGTTTATATCTCATAATTCTGAATTTTCTTAATATTTTCAGTTTGTATCTCAAATTTTTGACTTTTTTCAATATTGTGAGTTTATATCTCATAATTCTGACTTTTCTCAATATTTTCAGTTTATATCTCAAATTTTTGACTTTTCTCAATATTGTGAGTTTATATCTCATAATTTTGACTTTTCTCAATATTTTCAGTTTATATCTCAAATTTTTGACTTTTCTCAATATTGTGAGTTTATATCTCATAATTCTGACTTTTCTCAATATTTTCAGTTTATATCTCAAATTTTTGACTTTTCTCAATATTGCGAGTTTATATCTCATAAATCTTACTTTATAACTCAATTCTGAGGGAAAAAGTCAGAATTATGAGATAAAAACTTGCAATTACCTTTTTTGTGTTTGTTCCACACTTATTAGTATTCCAAAGTATTCTAAAGTATTTAGATTAAGTTACTAAACTTGAGTAATGTAACGAAATACGTTACAAATTACTTTTTAAAGCATGTATTTTGTAATCTGTAGTGAAATACATTTTAAAAGTAACCTACTCAGGCCTGCCTGTCATATACATCTAGGATGGCTTGAGGATGAGTAAATCATGGGATAATTTTCATTTTTGGGTGAGCTGTGCCTTTAGTGAGGTAAAGAACTGCAATCCCATGAAGCATTGCGAACAGCAAAATTATATACAAAAATATATGCATTTAAAAATATTTATTACATATATATAGCCTATTGCAAAATATGCATAAAGGTTTAAACAATTTTAAATATTTCGACTCGATTTCACAATGCTTCATGGGAGTGGGCGGAGCTAAAGAGATCTTTTAGGCGTTTTGCTTGTTTCGACTCTGATTGGTGTAATTTTCTGTGCAGCTTCATGGTTAATGTAGTTTTTCACCACAAGTTACACTGTTAAACACAATTGTTTTAAAACTGTTGAAATGCGGGCTGATGCATGGAAGCAAATGCTATCAAACAACTTTGTAGCTCACAGTAAGGCTGTTTTTAAAGAATTAAGAAGTTATCGTTGAAAATCAATTTCCCTATGGAGAAAATGAATGGAATTTTTACATCTGGAAGCCGACTGTTACACTCTATTGTCTTGCTGTGGGATTATGGGTTGTGTAGTTCCTCAGAGGGAATTAAAGAAAAAAAAAAACACTTTTTACAGAAGCATTGGCCTATCAACCTTGTTTATAACGCACGAGCGTCATTTTCAAACTTCAATCTTCTCTAGGCTTCCGAGGTCATCAGCAAGTTATTTTAGCTGTGCAAATATAGTTCATTATGCTGCCTGATATGGTAACCTTTTTGTTATCATATTATTTTAATTTACTGTCGTAATCATAAATAGTTTTACCCAACAGCACTTTGTTATTCTTCTAGTTATTTAAGCTGATGAATCTCGCACATTCACAGAAAATGGCTTCCGTGTTTCAAAATATGTTTTTCATCCCTTAAATCACTTTATCACCTTCGCAGCTCAAACACAACAAAATGCGCATCAGACACATTACGAGCGAACAGAATTTTCCTTTTCAGGAAGCTGTTTGGAAAGAGTGGGATATCCCACAGAGCACCTCTGCGTCTTTGTTTTGAGGGATTGGAGCAGAGAGGAGACCTGCACGAGCTGGTACAGGCTCTGAGGAATGATTTTAACCATCCTGTTTAACTTGGCATGGGGAAACAGGGAAAAGCGCCGCTCAGGTCAGGTACAACCGAACCTGCTCGTTCTTTCCCTTGTAAAAGCAAACCGTGTCGGGGGGTAAAATATGAATTATAAAACGTCATTGCTAATAAGCTCGGGACTCCTGAGAGCGCTCGCGCTGGCAGCACTGCTGGAGGGTGTCACATAAATGGCAATTCATCACAATCACAATATTATTAACATGCTTAATGTGACACTGATGGAGCGTGAAGTGAAGTTTTCACAGATGACGTATTCAATTTCAGACCACAAATGTAGGGCTTATTTTGATTTCTGTCTTCTTGCGTGAAATGACTTATTTTGTTTTAAGTTATGGGTCTTAGACGACTATTTGACTGGGGAAAATGTAATCTCGCAGATTGTTTTTGAGAAAAACAAACTGACAGATGGGAAAGACGATATAGTCCTTAAGCAGGATGTATGAGTTGGGTCACACATATGCTGTGATGCTCATACAGTAGAAATAAATATTTGCCTCTATCTCTGTTGGGACACGGCTAAATAAAGGCAGTTATTCAAAGCCAACAACAGAGGAATCTTTCTGTGGACGATCTAAAGACAGCTGGACACATTTGGTGATTTTCTTGTGCTCACACACACACTTTTGTTTCCTTTATTTTGTCAGGTGCAGGGAATTTTTATCTCAGGTTGGCTCTTAAACGCTTGTTTTCTCTCTCTCTCGAAGATCAATCCAGTGCATTTAGCTATCAAGCTCATTGTCCAACCATTTCAGTAAAAAAGAGAAAGACTGGAAACATCAAATCACAGTTCAATGCCCTATTCTCATGTCATAAAATTAACGAAAATCTATTTTACTGGTGCAATATTCCAAGTGATGTATATTATGGGTTAGGTAGCCTACAAAAGAATAATTTTAGCCTATCTGATGCTTCATATCCGACGGGACCACCATTTGTGACGAGTTTTGGTCATTTTTAAGCTCTAAATACAGCGCTCCTGTGGCACTGGGACAATCACCGAACAGAAAGCAGGATTAAAGCACGTGACGCATTCATTGAAACAGCACAGACTCAATTTATAAACACTGAAGGACGCTAAATGAAGCCATGCGTGACATTCCCCTCTCTCCCTCCAACTATAGCGCATTGTTTTTGATTATTTATTTCAAATGTAGGCAATTTTAATAAATCCATGCTAATGCATGTTTGTCGCTTTAAAATATTGGCGATTAAGACTTTAAAAAAATAAATTCACATTTAAATTCGCCATTGTGCAACATAAAATGCATAGGCTACTTTATAAATAGACCATTTTATTTGGTGGAAAAAAACTTTTTTACTCATTAGGTGCCATTTCCTAAATGAATATAATCAAAATAACTCTAACATAATAGCTAATAGGCTTGAAGTTAAGATCAGTCAACTTCATGAAATGCATTAGGATAAATAGCTGAGATGTGAAGCACAGACTTATCGCACATAAATAAATATTAATATATTTAGATAAACACATACAGTATTCGTTTTAACGCTTTTTTCGGTTGCACATTATTTTAAAGCACATGCCTATTAAAATTCTAAGTAATATAAGGTAACTACAGGGGTTAAGGTTCACGGGTTAGTACCTAATTTGTATAATATAATAAGTACATAGTATGTACACGGGGAACAGGGCTGTAAAATAAAGTGCTACCCCGTCAAAGGCACCCAGCCCTCATTATCTTTATTGTCTTCAGAATAAGTGCTTCTTTTCTTTCCATCTCCACAAAAGGCCATTTGACATTCTCTCCTGTCTATATATAACAGATTAAAAAGCGCATTAATGTACAGTACAAATAAAATCTGCAAGAGGTTGCCGTTATTCTTCATTCTGAATCTGTGGGCTGTTGTTTCTCAGTAGAAATATAACTTTCCAATCATTCTAAAAAAAAAAATTCTGATTTAAAAAAAAAAAGTTATATAATTTCAAGAGAGAAAAAAAAGTCGGAAGAGGGATCAAAGTGAAGCCATGTGATTATATTGGTTGTATATTAATGTATTAATTGAAATCGACAATTGAAAATGAATGAAGTGATTTTCAGACTAATAGAATATAGTTGGATCTGAGCATGCGCACACGCAGCTGTCAAAGACTGCTGAGCGTTTGGAGAGGATTATTTACAGTATGCGCTCAGTTGGAAATCTGCTCATGCTCAGGCGAGATACTGTATATTTGTAAAGCGCACTTGAGACTGATCTGGTTGATTATTTCCGCTTAACAAGCTCAAACAAATAAACCGACACGAGTGGACACGTGCTAAACTTCTGACTTCTTTAGCTTTTATTTGTGATGGAGGCTATAAATAAACACATATGTATAGACCTATATATGTGATTTTCGTTACTATCAGAAATGGCAAAACTTTTTTATTAAGTGACAATATAAATGTCCCCCTGTAAATGATTTTCAGAGCAATTCTACGTGTCTGAGGTCATCATTTTAACCTTACAGAACAGCACTTATTTCAAACATTGAATCAGTTCATTGAAATAAATAGTAAATATAACTTATTATGGCTGTTACAATATCAAGTTAGGCTATATAATGCACAATATAAATCCTCCCATAAAAAAACAAGGCCTAATTATTTAGATTTACATCAGAAGTGAAACTTTACTTTTACATTTTTAAATAAGTGGGGCATTGTCACTTTCTAAGCCATGTTTTATTTATGTGTTTAAATGTATGCGTTTGACAATTAATATAATAGAATGCTTATTTTATGAAAGAGAAATCAAATGAATGTACTTCAAAATGTTATCAATCGATTTCTTACCTGATCTTACCTTTTTTGGGGTGGTTGCATATTTAATTGTTTACCCGTATGTGAGACACGTCTGCAAAAAAAAAATAAAAATGCAAAATGCTACTGTATTTACAGTATATTTAAAGATGAATTTTGCAACATCCTGTTTTAACAAAGAAAACATAGAAAAATATCTTCTGCCCGTAGCTTATTGAGAAGAGGAACCCTGTCGTGTGCCAATTTATGAATAAATTAAGAATCACGACGTTTATTGTGCATTTAAAAATGTCAGTTTTATTTCCGTCAAAATGCGAAAAGGAAATTCGTCATTTAAATAGCCTAGTTGAACCATTCGATACCTAATCATTGCAATAAAATAACATGCATCGAGAAGCATTTTCAGCATGTAACAGACATACACTGAATTCTTTCCTGACAGAAAATAAACTCAAAAGTTCGTTAAAATGTTCGCAAACATTCGACGCGATGCTCTACACACTCCTATACCTCGGGATAAATGAAATAATTCCTGAGAAAAAAATACATATAGTTTCGTGTCCAAATAAGCGATGTTAGTCATTGACACTAGCCAGGTGTCTGTGTTTAGTGGACAAATCCACGTGGCTGTGCACATTTTGTAGCTTCTGGTACTCGTACTGAAAATTGAGGACCCGAGGAAAGCCCACCGGATTGAACAATGCCGCGGACGCGTATGGAGAGGTCGTAGCCATTGCGCAGGCGAGGCCAGGGGTGACAGGCTCGATGGCCACTGTTTGGGACTGTGGGAAAGACTTGGCCGCGACAGAGTTCCTCGAGAAGAGCGTGGACAGAGCCGGTAAAATGCCGCCAACAGGTGGAACGCCGATGGGTTGATGGAAGCCAAACGGGTAGATATCCAGAGCGGGTAAGTGCGCGCAGGACGCGCTGAGCCCGTACGCGCCGTAGCTGAGGTTCGGGAAAGCACTCGGCTGCAGCGCTTGATCTTTGAACACCCCGAATTTGAAGTGCTGCCGTTTAAATCGTTTCCTCCTCCTCAGGAAACTTCCGTTCTCAAACATATCCGAGGAATTGGGATCCAGAGTCCAGTAATTCCCTTTCCCGGGATTACCCGGCTCGCGTGGCATTTTCACGAAGCAGTCGTTTAGGGAGAGATTGTGTCGGATGGAGTTTTGCCAGGCTGGGAACTTCTCTCGGTAGTACGCGAACCGGTGGCTGATGAAGTCGCATATCTCGCTGAGGGTGAGACGCTTCTTCGGGCTCTGGAGGATCGCCATGGTGATCAAAGCGATGTAGGAATAGGGCGGTTTCACCGAAGGGCTTTTGCTCGAGCTTGAGGGACACATGGAAGAGGGGACGTGGTCCTTATCCCCCTTGTCATGCACTTGGTCGGATGCAGGAAGATGGTCGTCTCCAGACTCCTTGCCACCTTCTCCAACCACGTCGACAAAAAGGTCATCCATTAAATCAGTGTCGAGGGTCATAATAATCCACAAGCCGGACGGGTTCTAAACAAGCAGATGGCCACGCGCGAGTCTTAAATTCTCTCTGACTCGGGAAGGTCTGTTCCTGGTTCCTCAGAACACTCTGGAAGATGGTTTATAAAGAGGACGCTATAACAACACACGCTTTAATGCGGCCACACAGGAATCTTCAACATTCGAGGTCTGGAGAGCTGCGTACACAGCAACAATGTCCATCGTCCACTCCAACGCAACTGGATTCCTGCAGCTGTTCGGGAATCAGATGACGATGATGTCATGACGAAGTTCTCAGGAAGAAGCTCCACTCCAATGAAAACAGGGCAACTCTACCAGATTCTGCCCGCAGACTGATCGATATCATGTCACTGAAGTCTCGAGGGTATTTATGTCACTTAAAAACACACTCTTCTGCTCCTTTAACTGCTCGACATCTGATGTCTTTTTTAATTAACAGAAGATAATAAAAGAGGAAATTAGCGTGCAAGAATAAAAGACAGCATCCTGTCACTTCTCTCATCTCAGAAAATATATAGTAGGAATTACTAGATATCAACACCAAAAGATTACAGTAGCCTATTTCTCTTTTCACATAATAACTCTAATGCAAATGAACGAGGACACTAGAAACGTTACATAAAATAATAATTTTGTATTCCTGACATCATATTTTAGCAAAGCAGTTGGTATTTTTATCATCATCATCATATCATTTTTTATTAATTAATATTTAATATCGAATATAATTTATTAATAATATTAATATAACACAATTATTTGTATCTACATTATTTTATGCCATATATAAATAAACAACAGGCTACTATTTGATAAATACTGAACAAGGCCAAAAAGATCATTTTGTATCAGTAAAACTGGTATTTTAATAGGTGTAGGATATCATATTATTTTAATTTTGTAGGCCTATTGAATATCTGGATTTAACAACAACAACAATCGAAATAGAAAGCAAAATGTAGAAATACTATAAGGAAAGCATTACAGTAAAAAAAAAAAAAAAAAAAAAAAAAAATATATATATATATATATATATATATATATATATATATATATATATATATATATATATATATATAATAGCTAGAAATGTTCAGCTTTGAAGCAACGAGGCTAAAACAAGAAACAGATTTATAATAAGTTATTTATCATAAGGTGCTGTATATGATCTCCGCACATATGTTTCCTCTCTCCAAATAAGATCTTGCATTTCCCGTTGCGCTTAAAGTAGTTGTCTTTAATGATACGGTGAAAATTAGGTATATCATATAAAATTGTCGGGTCGTTCAGATGAAAGTGAAACATTTTCGCTCGCATTTGGCTGCTGAAGGCCGTTGGGTGTTTGTTTAATGATGAAGCTCTTTGTTGAGGATTTCTACATTTCCTGCCCATATAATCTTAATGATACCGGAGCCCACCGAGCGCAGAGATGACGTGGGAGGGCATGATTTCACAAATCTATCACGCATGTCCTCGGATTGGAAACAGGCCCAGCGAGAGAGATGAATGAAGGATGGGGTTGGAAGCGAAAACGGGATAATAATACAAACCCGACGCAGCAGCTCCACAGATAATGTGCTTTAATGTGGTATTCATGGGTGATGTCGTGTTCCTATAGGCTACAAATAGAGACAATAGGTTACAAATGCTACGACTTGCTATGTTGGGATTGTCTTGCATATTTATATGGTTCATATTTTTGTTTTACATTTATACTAAGCTATATAGTTTTCTTCTTTTTTTAAAGTTTTCTGTCTAAGTTAGCCTAAGTCCAACAGCTACACAAATGTGTGTAATATATAATATTCCAAACTTATAGGCTACCTATTTTTCATATTTTGTAGAAATATATAACGCAATAAAAAATTCTCAGAGCATGTTGCCATGTTATATAGGCTAGGCTGTATATATATATATATATATATATATATATATATATATATATATATATATATAAACTGATGTAGGCCTAATTAGCCTATAGAATCTGAAAGAAAATGTCTTTCAAAAACACACCATGAACAAATGTTCATTACAGCAGAGACATTTAGGCTATAATTCGTTAAATTCAAACAGCCTATTTCTCCTTCCATCTTTATCGCATTGGTGTCGGGGTTGGCGCCGGCGCCATTTTATTTAGCCTATCGCCAATCAAAACGAGGCTTGAAGGAAGTTTATAATAAATATAGGTTGTTGAAAGAGACATCAGCTGACTTAAACATTGAAAATGCCTCTTTACAAAAGTAAAACCTGCTTAAAAAGTTTTCATTCTCGAAAGAAACAAAAACAAACATGGCGTCTTCCCCGAGTGAGGCCTATAGGCTTTACCTGTGTAAAGATGAAGATTCGTTTAACGTGTTTCTGATTACAACATTAATGACTATCATTTTACAATAGGCTACATTTGATTACGTAATCTATTGTAGGCCTACTTGTGTTCAAAACAACTTGCTAACCTTAGGCCATTTAGCCCATTCTTTGCCCTCAAAGACATGGCTGTTTTACGCAGATGGTAGGAATAATGAATCGACTGTAGAGACAAACTGAACACAACTGCTGACCTTGGAGCTCACTGTCTGCAGTCTTGAAGCAAAACTCTCTAGAATAAATAAACAGCGTCACCTTGTGACAAAATTGAGATATTCTGCGGTGGAATGATTTTTATTTTAGTTAGTATTTCATATTAAAATGTTAGGCCACGTTATTCTTTTCAAATCACGTTCCCTCAATGACAAGACAACCTACCTCACATTTGTTAAATGAAAAATGGAAATGGCTACTATAAAGACACTGGATTTGAATGGAGACAAAAAGAGTCTTATTTAAATAGAGTTCTTAATAAAAACAAAGAAGAAATGCATAGGCCACATTACAGGTGTAGCCTCTGCTTATTTGTTTGCCATTCATGTCACATCATGTCTCATTCTGTAGAAGACAGTGGACAAACCTGTCCAGCTTTTACATCCTGCTTGTACAACCTTTTAAAGACAAAGAAATGGGTGTGACATCATGTTACCAAATAATAACCTTACAAATAATGTTAACAAGCCCAGTTTTATCTAGTGTATTAGGCTATGTCTTGATTTTTTTATGGGCTACTTTAAAATGTTTGGGACATAACTGAAGATTTAAGTATAATGAATGTACTTACACTAATATACATCTCCAGCAATACTGAAATAAAGTCTCCATGCTATTTATTTCTTTTGTTTTCGTAAACTCAAACATTTTATGAAACCCCTTAATGTTAAAATGTGCAATCAAATCTAATGATGTGGACATCAGATGATTAAACGTTTTTGAACGGTTAGAGTTTATGTTTTTAAAAGTAGTCTCTTCAGCTCGCCAAGGCTTCAGTTATTTGATCCAAAAATACAGCAAAAACAGTAATATTGTGAAATATTTTTACAATTGAAAATAACTGTTTTCTATTTTAATATATTTTAAAATGCAATTCATTTCTTTGTTGGCAAAGCTGAATTTTCATCATTACACAAGTGATCCTTTAGAAATCATTCTAAAATGATGATTTGCTGCTCAAGAAACACTTATTATTATCATCAATGTTGAAAACGGTTGTACAATTATTTCAGGATTATATGATAAATAGAAAGTTCAAAAGAACATTTTCTGAAATATTACTGATTCGCTGTATTTTGGATCAAATAAATGAAGCCTTGGTGAGCAGAAGAAACTTTTGACCAATAGTGTGTGTGCGTGTGTGTGTGTGTGTGTACTCGTTTTGGCTATACTTGTGGGGACCAAATGTCCTCACTTATACTGTGAAATACTTTCTCAACAAACTAGTGAGACATTTGACCGGTCTTCACTAGTTAAAAAGACTTATAAATCAACCAAAAGAGGTTTTTATTTAAATCTAGTGATGGTCACATGTTTGATAGAAAATATCATTGACCTGATATAAAATCAATGGAAGTCTATGCAATATCCTCACTAAAATAGCAAAACAAACCACTGTGTGTGTGTGTGTGTGTGTGTGTGTGTGTGTCTTTCATGTTGATCAATAAAGTGTCCAGTAGGTGTCACCAAAACATAACCGTTGAAACTTGACTACTGGCACCAGAAGAGTACTGAGCGCTTCTAAAATCACTGTCTTTATTTTTTATTCATTTTTATTTTTTATACTTTAAAATGTTTCGGAGATCACTGAAGATTTATATAAGTATAAAGAATATAAAAATGTACTGAATATCCATTGATGCAGCTCCAGCTCCATATACACCTCATATGATTTATAAATGGCCCCACAAGGACATTGATTTCGGATATGTCACCACAAGGTACACACACACACACACACACACACACACACACACACACACACTGGTTTGTTTTGCTATCTTAGGGAGGACATTCCATAGACTTCCATTGATTTTATATCAGGTCAATGATATTTTCTATCAAACATGTGACCATCACTAGATTTAAATAAAAACCTCTTTTGGTTGATTTTTAAGCCTTTTTAACTGAGGGCCGGTCAAATGTCTCACTTGTGGACACAATATAATTCACAATATAAGCAAAGACATTTGGTCCTCACAAGTGTAGCCAAAACAAGTACACATACACTCTCTCTCTCTCTCTCTCTCTCTCTCTCTCTCTCTCTCTCTCTCTCTCTCTCTCTCTCTCTCTCTCTCTGGGAACTGCAGGGACACTCCTTGGATAGGATTAACTAGGCTATTAAGCACTTAATGGTATAATGGTACAAAATAGGGCCTGGAAAAATTGTTAAAAGTCATTTTAAAATCTTTTTCAACAAATAAATGGTACTTAACAATGAATAAAAAATTAAAATTCACTTTACAGGGACAAATTAAATATTATATATTAACAAGGTCTTCGTCGGGTACTTCCGACATTCACCAGCAGAGGCAAGCTTGGCTATACTTGTGAGCCAAACCTTGACCTCTGTCTTAAATAGTCGTAGAGCAACAGTTCCCTTGTCATCTATCTGAAAACTGACTAGCATTTGTAAATTCAGCTCCTGCAGGATCGTGCGCTGCTCCTCACGCACATGACTTACTAATATGACCAACCCAATTCAAATGGAGTCTCTTGAGGAGTTGAATCAAGTATGTTTGATGAGGAAGACGTCAAAAATGTTCACTGCTGGGGGGCAAGAGTTGCAGCAGCATTGAGAAACATGCTTATAGACCTGTGCGCATTCATATTGAAAGGATGACACAAGTCCCACAGCTGTGCTTTTTAAAACCAGCTGTGACAGGTGACTGTTTCTGATGGATTTTTAACCCCACACCTTCTTAAACTCTGTACACACTTCTTGATTTCCTGCTTTAGGCTTTCCTCATCAACAGCCCACACACACTCACGCTCGTCTTCAGTCATGCCCTCTCTTGATCTGCTCTCTGAACTCTCCCATTGTTGCTCACTAAGTGCTCCAGGGCAGAAGAAAGCTTTAATCACACATCAGTCACTATGACATACGGCCTTGCATTCTACACACGCACTTGTGTATGTGGTTTACGGGGACTGTCCACAGGCGTAGTGGTTTTTATACTGTACAAACTGTATATTCAATCCCCCCACATGAACCCTGCACCTAAACATACCCATCACAGAAAACTGTCTGCATTTTTTAACATAAAAAACAGTTTAGTAGGTATTTAAACCCATTTGGTTTACAAGGACACAGGAAGTGTCCTCATAAACCATACATAGAAGAACACACACACACACACTGTTGTGTTTATGTGTTTTGTGGGGACATTCCATAGCCGTAATGGTTTTTATACTGTACAAACTGTACATTCTGTCCCCCCCTAAACTTAACCCTCACAGAAAATGTTCTGCTAGTTTAGATTTTCAAAAAAGATAATTCTGTATGATTTATAAGCTTGTTTCCTAGTGGGGACCAACAAAAGGTCCCCACAATGTCAAGATTTACTGGTTTTACTTACGTTGTGGGGACATTTGGTCCCCACAATGTAAGGAAAACAAGTACACACACACACACACACAGCGCTTAATGGTTTAATGGTACAAACAGGACTGGAAAATACTGGAAATATTTTTAATCTTTTTCGACAAACCCGTGGTGTTTGTGACAATCACTTCAAGGGGACAAATTAAATATTATTTAGTTATTTAATACTAAATATTTTATAGGATAAATTATACTATTATTTATTATTTTCTAATCATTTTTATTGCAATTAAACATTAATATATGTATTTATATATGCATGTATATAATATAAATAAATTTGGTAACACTTAATTAATTGCTTATTAGCATGCATATTACTAGCATTTTGGCTGTTTATTAGTACTTATAAAGCACATATTAATGCTTTATTATGCATGACCATATTATAAATCTCTTAACCATACTGCTTACCTAAACTGAACTACCTTACTGACTATTAATAAGTAGAAATTAGGTGTTTATTGAGGCAAAACCACAGTTAAAGGGTTAGTTCACCCAAAAATAAAATTTCTGCTACTTCTCTGGACCTTGAATGACTGTAATTTCATTGCTTTTTATGGGGGATAAAAAAAAAACATATCTTAATTTGTGTTCTGAGGAGGTCAGAAGGTCTTACGCGTGTAGAACGAAATGACTGTGAGGAATTAATGACAGAAATTTAATTTTTGGGTGAACTAATGCTTTAATAGAGAATATTTCTTCCCTAATCTAAAGTGTGACCATAAATGTTATGTATATATGACATAAATCCAAGAAAATTCATGAATGCAGCCAAACACTACAATTTGTGTAGAATGTACGAATACATAATTAGACTATTTCATTTTATTACTTTAATTAATTTTTTTCTTAATTTCTGTGATGGGTAAAATGGAGTAAAATGAGGTATGATGTCATTGTGAAAAGACAAGGGCCTGTTCAGAATAGTAATGAGGTACAATGGTGGATTTCGGTAACAATGTGCAATTGTGATCCTGGTTTCCAGAGGAAGGTCCAGGGCAACAGTGATTAGAGGGTAGTGTTACCTCTGCTGACGGACAGATGGATGCATGGATAGATGGATGGAGTTTTCTGTGAAAGTAAAGGCTCAAGGGTTTGACCTTTCAGTGCATCAAAAATGGCCATTGTATAACAACATTCTAATGTACTCTTATTACTTATATAACAACAATAATAATTATTTAAAACATTATAGTGCGGCCAGAACTTCCTCTGACACCTTGATCTGCTATGATGCTCTTCATGAAGACTTCTCTGGTACATATTTCTTGCCTTCAGAGAAGTTATTCTTCTACTAGAAACACATACCCTCAGAAAATCTAGCTTTGCTTATATGTTTAATCTAGATCCAGTGGAGTCTCTGACATGTGGAGGCTGAGATCGTGGAAATAAAACCCTGATCCATATAAACCTTCAGAAAATCGTTGGTGGAGCAGAAGTAAAACATCAGGGCTGCGAGAGGAATGTGATAACACCGCTCAGATGTTGATGAACCACAAAGATATGCTAATGAACCACATATTATTGCTGAATAAACACTATCAGGGTGAAAAACATCTGGCTGTACATGGAATATTTCGTACAATAGGTAACACTTTCCTTGAAGGGGTGTGCATAAGACTGATGTGACACCTTCATAACCATGAAGGAGGTTTTATGTTTATGACAACTGACTTGAAGTGTCATTCGCTCAATTATGTCATTTTTCATGCAAAGATGACATTGTTTAAGAAGTCTTTGTTATGACAACTTGACATTACCAAGACATATAACAGCGTCTTGAATATTTTTCTTGACCTAAACTACAGTGGTACTTAAAAAAGAAATTATGAAATGAAAAATACTCATGACACTGTTATGAAATAATTTGACAGAGTATTAAAACTTAATGATTTTTTAATGACAAATTCAATTTGTACCACTGAAAAAAACTGGTCAGAAAAATATTCATGACACAGTTATAACGGTCTCATGACAGCCGGTGTCAAAACCAACCACATGACAGTTTAATGTAATGTTAACCCAAAAAGTAGTTTCTTACGTTTTATAATTAATCTGTATATCATGTTTATGACAAATGTATGACAGGTTATGATGTATTGGTTAATTTCAAGTTGTCATGACAAAGACATCTCAAACAATATCATCTTTGCATTAAAAATGACATAATTGAGCGAATGACACTTAGTTGTCATAAACCCTCCTTCATATTCATGGCATGTGTCATGTCACGATTATGAAGGTGTCGTGTCAGTCTTATGCACACCTCTTCGAGTAAAGTGTTACCGTACAATTCATAAATGGACACGAAATATTGTTATTTGAGAAGAAAGAGATCATGGTGGAAACATCACATTTACACTAAATGAGGAACTTGAGCCATGCCTGCTTTAATGAGGAAAGACTGAAAGCTCAAAGACTATGTAGCAATAAAACAGTGGTATCATAAATTTCAAATTTTTGGCTCAAATCAGTCCAAAAAACAAAAAAAAAATCTGTCATGCTGGTCTAGCTAATGTATTCGAGAGAGAGAGACAGAGAGAGAGAAAGAGAGAGAGAGAGAGTAAATAACAATATTATTAAAAACTATTATCAAATATCAACATTAAAAAACATTATCAAAAATATAATTTACTCCCCGCGACCCGGCCCCGGATAAGCGGTAGAAAATGAATGAATGAATGAATGACTCTGAGCTTCATAAACATGAGCTTCAAAATATTTATACATATATATATACTTTTACATTTTACATTACATTACATATAAAAAAATGTATATACATTTATACTGTATTTAAAATAAATTTATATTTTATAAATATATCAAATTTTATATATATATACAAATGTATATATATATTCAGGATAACATTATTATATTATATAAATTATTTTTAATTTATATATTATAATATAATTATTTTTACTACACATTTTAGCAACATTATACAACGATATTTGATTGTATAATGCAGTGATTGACCAATCAGGTATTCCAGAGAGCCACAATGTACAATAATGTACTGCAAATATTTAAAAACAACAATTTAAAGTGTCCAACATGCATTTACAAACATTAACTTTCATTTTTGTTGCGTAACAATCATTGTCATTGTGACTGTGGCTTGTGGAACACTTAACAAGGACAAGTGTCAGCTGCTATCAGTGTGTGGCAAAGGTCACGACCCCCAGGGCAGGGTGGATGTGCAGAGGTCAGTATCCGATACTAGAGTCTGTTTGTTTCTCTACTTAGCTCAGCATAGTTTCCAAACGGCCAAAACAACTGCTCCTGACCCCCGTTCACCTGTGCTTCCATGACGTTCCCACAACTGTTGTTCAGTGAGAAGATCCACTCAGCAGTTCATCGCTTTGAATCAAGTATTGTGCACTGCACACGTGTGCTGTTTATGATTGCATCACTGAATCTGTGCAGTCAGGTCAATCCCAAATTATTAAAGCAATCAGTCTGGTTCTGGGAAGGCAGACAGGCGTGAAATGACCTTCATTGGTTTGATAATGGCACCATTAAAGTGTCTTGAGGCCTTTGGCTCTTTTGCAGTGTGAGAAAATGAATCTGTTTGGCTTCTGTATGATTAATTGAAGTTTACTTTTCTTTATGAGTCAGAACAGTTGTTCTCAAAGTACTGCCTGGGAACAAAGCAGACAGGGCTTGAAAAACAAACCTTAATTGACCTTTACAATTACTTTTGGCTAAGGCAAGCTTTACTATTACTATTGCTCATACTTAAGGTTGGTGATTTGAAAAAAAAAATCCTAACCGTAAGTATCAAACTTTGCCAACTCACCTGCACAATTCGTCGCACAAACGTGATTCATACCTCATATCACGCAACATGTTGCTTACAGATTTATGATGCAAAATAGATGGAAAAATCACACAGAACTGAATGAGGAACTTGAGCCATGCCTGAGGGTTTCTGTTTGGAAGACGGAAATCTCAAAACCATTTTTTTTTACTAGACTATGGGTTCATTTTCAGCAATTTTTTTTAAGCTCAAATGTATGTCACACTGGTCCAACTAATGTATTCTAGAGAGAGAAAAGTAGACAAAAAGGTTATTTGCTCTTTAAACTAAATTGTGACCTTCCTTATTATGGAAATGTATTTTAGTATAATATAATATAATATAATATAATAAATATAATATAATATAATATAATAAATATAATTATTAGAATTATTTCAATATATAACATATATTATAATATAATGAAAATATAGCGATTTCTGACAAACACATTACTTACAATAATTACAAATGATCTGCAAAATAATATAATATAATGTAATATAATATAAAATAATATAATATAATATAATATAATATAATATAATATATTATAATATAATATAATTAAATAATTAATATAATTATTATAATTAATATAATATATAACATATATTATAATATAATGAAAATATAGTGATTTCTGACAAACACATTACTTACAATAATTATAAATGATCTGCATAATAATATAATATAATGTAATATAATATAAAATAATATAATATAATATAATATATTATAATATAATATAATTAAATAATTAATATAATTATTATAATTAATATAATATATAACATATATTATAATATAATATAATATATTTAAATAATTAATATAATTATTATAATTAATATAATATATAACATATATTATAATATAATGAAAATATAGCGATTTCTGACAAACACATTACTTACAATAATTATAAATGATCTGCATAATAATATAATATAACATAACATAAAATAACATAACATAACTAATATAATATAATATAATATAATATAATATAATATAATATAGATTAACTTCACAATAAGAACGGAAACATTATGTAAGTAAATGGAGTCAATCTTGATTGTGTCTTCAATGCAGTGTAATTTATTTCCAGCTGAAACAGGATATTTAACAAAGAAAAAAAAATGTAGGTCAAGACCTTTAGGTGAGGTTTTACTATTCGGCTGTTGGTAAACTTTATTCAACAGCTTGCATGGCCTAAATGATGTCAGCCAAAATGGAAAGACATGTCAAGGTGGAACAGGTTGTTACATTTTGCTAAAAGATTAGAGGGAAACATGTTTTCTTTAGAATAATGTGCACCCATGAATCATTCACATTTAGACAGCTATTAAGAGTGAATGGATTAAATGTTCATGTAATGTTAAAAAGCACACTAGACACATTTCTTACAGCCTGCTGTGCACCTTGAAGTGCCAAGTTTCTTTAGAAAGCAGAATTTACGTTTATAGACTTGTCATTTAAATAACAAAAGGTAGCAATGACAAATTTAACTTATCTAATCTTTATCAAAACCCTGAGACGTGTCAGAACAAGCTCCCTCAAAACTTTGTTAATCAACTTGCCCAGCCACTCTCTAGCTTTTCATGGGAATTCACACAAACCGAACTGTGTGCCCCGCCTCCTGGCAGCAGCTTATGCTTATGCTGATTAAAAACAGGTTTGAAATGACACAGCTGATATTTGCAAGTGGGAAAGTGGTAACACACGTCACCCACGTAAGTGACCTGAGATGAATCAGTCGTGCAGCGACTTTCTTTCCTCCCACTACTATTCATCTTCAGTGTATTAGGTCTCTCGAAAACATCTCACTGGCAAAAGCAGCTGCCAGTGTCATCACAGTGTTTCCCTCGACTCATGCCTTCCAGCAAATGGAGAGATGTGTTTTATAGTTGCATGACTGCTCTGACAAGCCAACTACATGGTGAATTCCAGATAGCACACAAATCATGTTATATAATTCAAGGTTTATTGTACACTGGAAAAATGTTTGAAACGTTTGATTCCCCCTTGCAAAATGTAAGATTAGATCTATTACAGTTTTCTCCATATATAGTACAAAACCTTACTGTGAGCCAATTGACCCTTCTCAAACAGTTTGATTGACAGGCGATCTGACCAATCATAACTCTGAATTCTGCCATTTTGTCTGACAAAGCAGGAGTTAGTAGATTAATGTTGGTGAACTTGAACTTGAAAAATTGAAGAGATGGTTGATACATGAGCCGCTTGAAGGAGCTACAGCGATCTGTCGCGACACATTAAAGAGACACTATATACTATTTATTGTTTAAACTTCTTTAAAAAATTACAATATTTTAAATATGAAAATATCAAAAGTAACCTGCTCTGTCTTGTCTGTCGACTCGTTGTCAGTGTCCTCTTTGCTCCGGGATGTATTTTTCACTGCGTGGCGTGAGAGCGCATGGCTTCTTGACCCGTCTTTGCGAAGGGTCAATTAAAATAACATATTTTAAAATTTATCCTTGAAGTATTTGTTCACTTCAGAATTAAAGTTTCATGATAATTTACTCACCCCCATGTCATCCAAGATCTTCATGTCTTTCTTTCTTCAGTCTCAAAAACCTTAATTAAAAAATTAAGGTTTTTGAGGAAAAAATTCCAGGATTTTTTTCCGTATAGTGGACTTCAATGGTTACCAATGGGTTGAAGGTCCAAATTGCAGTTTCAATGCAGCTTCAAAGGGCTCCACACGATCCCAGACAAGGACTAAGGGTCTTATTTAGTCAAGGCCATAAATTTTTATTTTTATTAGAAAATGACTGATCATTTTGCTATAAAGACACTTAGTCCTCATCTAGGATCATGTAGAGTCTTTGAAGCTGCTCTGAAACTGCAATTTGGACCTTGGAAGCCACTGAAGTCCATAAGAAGAAAAATCATGGAATGTTTTCCTTAAAAAAACAATTTCTTTTCGACTGAAGAAAGAAATAATCTACTAATCCTTTAATAATTTATTATATATATATATATATATAACAATAATAGGGGCCTATGAAATTTTTTAAATTTCTCTGTTGGCTGTTAATTTTTCTGGATTTATGATTTAACACAAATTTATCAAAAAAATCCACTTGGCTGAAACATCTGAGGCAAAGTTAACTCGTTTTATTTGAGTCAAAGATATGTCTTAACTGACTGAATAAAACATCACAGCATACTGACAAGAAGAGTACTAAGGGTCAAATCAGGCAAAATTGGCTCTTTGAGGTGCAAGCGGCACATATTCACTTTATAGCACAGAAACAATTACCTGGAAGAGCCTGAGGAATGCAGGAAGAGCTGGCAGATGTGAGTTAGTGGGCAAATTCTTTAGAAGTAAATAATGAAGATTGGACATGCCAAAACATCTCACTCCCAAGCATTCCCTATAATTTCGAAATCATTGTTGAGAATGGCTTCTGATGCTGATCCATGTGGCTTGATTTGGCTGAGAAGTACAAAAGTTTTTAGATGGGCTTAAATTGTCTACAGCAGCTTTGCACTGTGCCAAATGGCAGATTTATGAGGGTAGGATATACCACACAGTGTCTTCATTGTGTTTTGAGCATGTGTTAAGGCGTTATGGGTTAGATGGGAATTTCATCATGTTCACCCTAGAAGAACAAATGAAACCCATAACTTTCACACTCTTGTTGAGAAGCAAGCAAATGCAAACACAACGCTTCTCATGCTCAGGGTTGGTGATCGGAAACAAACCCCTAACCTCAAGTTCAGCTATTAAAGTTCAGCATGTAACTCGTCCCAAAACATTCGTGCTAAGAGCAATAATGATACCTCAAATAGTGGTTTTTGGGGTGTTCCATTTTTCAGAGTAGCCTGCCCAAGTTACAGCTACACCATCATCAAAACGTGCAAAAATGATACCTTTAATGGTACATAGAGCCTTCAAAGGAACACCTCTCAGACCCTAAAGGGTACATATTAGAACTTTAAGGTGCACTAGTGAAGGATAAAGATATTATTATTGCATACTTTTATGACAGAGGCCAGAAAATGTAGGGTTTTTTTGGTCTTGGCCACCAAGCAACCACCAAAACACACTAGAAACTGTGTTTCGTGATTTTTTTTACCTTGCCGCACAAATTCTGTTGCTACTTCAGTGACAGTCAGTAACAACATATTTTAATGTCATATAATTGAATACCAGTAAAAAAAAAAAAAAAAAAACATTTTCAAAAATACAAAATTTTAGTCACAAATTCCTATATTTTAACTAACATTTTGCAAACTAAAAATAGATTTTGTTGGCAAAAAATGGCAGATGTGAAGTGTGTCAACACTTGACTACAAAGTAAATACTGGAAATCAGGTGAATAACTGTAAACGAGTAATATGAGTGATCAGTTCTAAGAAAACTCTTTAAAATGCATGATGCATACGATCGTTACTTCTACTGGTGCAGAACAACTCCTCTTGCAAAAAGACTTACTTTTAATGGTTCCTTGCAAAATGACCTCAAAACAAAAATAATTTTGCATCACTTGCATCACATTTTACCAACTCCATTTGCATTATTGCTTTTGTGACATAGTAAACTCATGTGGTACAGCGTTGCACTTGAGATTCGGAGCGAGCCCCATGAAACACGATTCACGATAAAAGAGCTCAAAGACTTGAAGTAGCAACTAACTTTGCACAGTTGCAAAAGCAAATGTGTTTTTATCTCACGTTTGCTTTTGTTAACACTATTGGTTAGGTTTAGTGTAGGCGATTAATTTCAAACGCGACAAAGCAATAATGCTTTAGCACCACTCCTGAACTGCCATGAAAAAAAAAAACAATTTTGCAACTATGAAATCGATCTTAGGTGTACTCTTATAACTGATGTCAGTTTAACATGTAAAGGGCAGCCAGTAGCTCTTTGGTAAACTCTGCTGGTGCTTATGATTCTGTCTTTGAAAACAATCATTGGGATTGGTATGACAAATGATTTGAGGATTATTTTACACAGTCAAGCCTGATTCATGTGGATACGGGCGCCTGTCCTAAAGTCTGAAAACAGGGAGGAATTACATCAAAGTCTTGAGAATGATGACTGATGTTGACCAGTGAGTTTGGAAGCTTTCCTTGGCAGCTCCGCTTTCCTTCTTTTCTCTTTTTCTTTATTACTTTCTTTTTTCTTTCTCCATCCGCCCACACATCCTTCCACGTGCTTCCCAGGCCTTGGCAAAAAGCAACCACTGCAAAACTAACAGCCTGGGCCTGTTTGTCCTGCCAGAATAGGGTAGGAATCGTATTTCCAAAAATATGACAGATGAAAAACTGCCTCAGATACACAAGCACTCAATTCTATTGTGTTGAAAGTCTGAGGTTCAGGGCCATATCACTCAAGGAGCTGCAAAAATATTTTAAAAACGGGTGAGCCTTTGCTCCAGGGTTGGCCGGCGGTAAAGCCGGCTGTAGTGCACAATGATGGTGGTCTAGTTACTGAAATTATAGTAGATACACATCAGTTGAGCTCTGTGAATTTGGTTATTTGTCTTTGGACGAGATGTTTTTTTTTAAAGAAATTTGGCAGTGAACGGGACCAACGAGTATGAAGCTCAAGAAAGTGCATCCATCCATCATAAATGTACTCCACACGGCTCCGGGGGGTTAATAAAGGCCTTCTGAAGTGAAGCGTTTGTGTAAGAAAAATATCCATATTTAACAAGTTATAAAGTAAAATATCTAGCTTCCGCCGGACCACCTTCCGTATTCAACTTACGAAACAAGCGTGTCTGGCGGAAGCTAGATATTTTACTTTAAAACATGTTAAATATGGATATTTTTCTCACACACACGCTTCGCTTCAGAAGGCCCGGAGCCGTGTGGAGTACGTTTATCATGGATGCTCTTTCTTGAGCTTCATACACGTTGTTTCCCGTTCACTGCCATTATTTAAAGCCTTGATGCGTCAGGAGAAAGTCATATACACCTAGGATGGCTTGAGGGTGAGTAAAGCTTGGGGTAATTTTCATTTTAAAGTGAACTAATCCTTTAAAATTAGGTTTAGCGGTAGATTCAGGGTCAGCACCTGGTTATAACCCAGTGACTGTAATGGCTATAATCATAATGTTGAACAGGACTGTAAAATAAATTGCTAAAGTGCTAAGTTAGCTAAGTGCTAACTAAAGTGCTATCGAAATTGGAATAGAAGAAATAAGAAATTGTTAGCGAAGAGACCAACGGGTCTGCTCACACACACACACAAACAAAATATAATTTATTTCTGTGATGCAACGCTGAATTTTCAGCATCATTACTCCAGTCTTTAGTGTCACATGATCCTTAAGAAATCATTTTAATATGCTGAAGAAACATTTCTTATTATTACCAATATTGATTCTTTGATGAATAGAACTGACAAAAGAAAATTTTTTTGAAATGGAAGTCTTTTGTAACGGTCACTTTAAATGTAAAGAGGTGTTAGAATCAGTTTTTAAACAGTTCTTTTTCCCACAGTTCTTCTATAAGTGTCCGTCTTAGTGGTCAGCATTCCTGAGCGGGGCCCCAGGCACTGCACTCACATTCCTCCTGACCGCACTGCTGCTTCCCTTCAGCTCTGCGCAGAGCAATCCCAGAAGCCAACAGCTGACCGCAACAGAGTCTTTCAAATGTGTCCGGGTTATAATCAAACTGGTGCGTGCGGGGTCAAAGGACAAATCCGAAAGCTTAAAAATGACGCTGCAGAGGTGGGCGAAAACTTTCACATTCACACTATAGAGAAAGCAAAAGAGTAATATGTCACAGTTCTTCACATGAATATAGGCGACTGTAAATTTCTTTTGAATTTAAATCATTTGAAAAGTTTGAGCTGAGCATCGATTACAAGGCCTCAAAAACTTTTGACTGAACACATTGATAAAAATAATAATTATGAATGATTTCTGAAGGATCGTGTGACACTGGAGTAATGATGCTGAAAATTCAGCTTTGATATCACACGAGTAAATTACATTTAAAAGGAATTACAATAGAATATTATTTCACAGAATTACTGTTTTTACTGTATTTTGATCAAATAAATCTTGTTGAGCGTAAGAGACTTACCAACCCCAAACGTTCGGTAGTGTAAATATACAAAACTAGAATAAACACAGAGAGGATAGAAATATGGCCTTGTTTCAACATTAGTGGTCCATGACATGGATTTTTCAATATCTGATGATATGCTGTTATAGAACACAATATAATGATAACAAATGAGAAGAACTCTGAAATACCTCTTGCAACATTTCCTCATCACTGAACTGCTTCACAAGCACATTGACTACGTCACATTGACCACTACTTCATTGGCTAAGTGGGCAAACATACCAGCTGATACCGATAACTTCAAAACAACCAAAATTATCCAATAAATCAGCCTTAGTCAGCGTCACTTGCTGTCACAGAAGGCTTTGACCTCTGGTCTGAGGGTGGCAGCACCTTCTTTACAGTCAGAAATCTCAAGTGTGTGAAATGTGAGCAAAATCTCTCTCATAGATTTGTGTCTGTTTCTGATATGGATTTAGAACGCCCTTTGGACATGTGTGCTTCTTCACCACTGCAAATTAACCAGCATAAATGATGTCATGTGATAAATAAGGTCACTATGTGCTCATATTTCTCAAATAAGAGACGATCACTGAAAGGTTCTTTTCAGAACTCAAATTGATTTCTCTATGGAGTTTCTGTGAAACCCCCCTTTGGAACTTTTGTTGTTAGTCAGTGTTTTTAAAACATAAGTAGCGGTTAAAGATGCACAAGGTCTGTGATGTGAAAATGGCAGGACGTGACGGGGAAACCTCAGAGTGCTCTGCTCATTTCCAGCAAAGCAGCTGTGTCAGATCCTGACGCTCCACACGCACTCGAGCGTCCGCCGTGTAACTGAGTGCTCCTCCACGCTGGCGCTGCGCCCACCTAAAACACCCCTTGACCCCACGACTTCTGACCTTATGACCTCTCCACCACTCGCATACAACCACAGCTGCTTCCCACAGATTGGATGAGATTGTATATTTGTGTAAATGGCAGAATTGTATGTTTCTTTTTTTACCCCCAGCCCTTCATGATTTGAATTACTCAGAATGCAGGGTGCACAATACTGCAGAGAACAATGAAAAATAAATTCTTTCATTAAATATATACCAAATATATATATATGTATATATATATATATACACTCAGAACCAATATAAACACTCTCTCTCACTCTCACACACACACACACACACACGTTGTGTTTTCATTTTTTATGGGGACATTCCATAGGCGTAATGGTTTTTATACTGTACAAACTATATATTCTGTCCCCCTACACTACCCCCACCCATACCCCTAAACCTACCCATCACTGAAAATGTTCTGCTATTTTAGATTTTCAAAAAAGATAATTCTGTATGATTTATAAGCTTGTTTCCTCATGGGGACCAAAAAAATGTCCCCACAAGATAAATTTTTTTAGTATTACTATACCTGTGGGGACATTTGGTCCCTATAACGTAGGAAATACCCGCCCACACACACACACACATATATATATATGGTAACACTTTACAATAAGGTTCATTATTTAACATTAATTAACAACATTAGTTAACATGAACTAATAATGATCTGCACTTCTACAGCATTTATTAATCTTTGTTAATGCTACTTTCAACATTTACTAATGCATTATTAAAATCTTGATAACATTAGTTAATGCACTGTGAACTAACATGAACAAACGATGAACAACTATATTTTCATTAACTAACGTTAACAAAGATTAATAAATACAGTAACAAAGGTATTGCTCATGGTTAGTTCATGTTAGTTAATACATTAACTAATGTTTAACTAATGAACCTTATTGTAAAGTGTTACCATATATATTTATATATCCTACACACAATCAAATCACACATTATTTGCAATTATTTGCTGACAGCTTCAGTCACTTTTTTTTTTTGCCTTGGGGGATTTTTTTGCCAGGAATGATTTAAAAAAGAACTTGGTGCATGAAACACCTACTTATACCAGTAAACAAATATATATCTTTTTCTCATCTGTAAGTGTGGGAACATAAAAAAGGCTATGGTTGGTTTGTATTCAACTTTTCTTCAGGGATGATATTTGATTACAAGACACGATAAGATCTCTTCCACCAGAAGGGTTTGGTTGAATGTGTTCAGATATTGAAAACCCAGCTATGGATATCTCTCTATGTTTTGACATGCCTGAGATTATTAATGATAGCCGTGTCCATGATTGCTGACAGGAGAGCTGTCCAGACAAGATTTTAGGGCATAATGCAACATAAAATAATATGACCTACATTATTATCCTAACAGATAGTATACCTGGATTAACAACCTTAAGATGTTTCCCTAAATCTGATACTGACTATAGGATTTTTCATTACCAATATTTGGCATTATTTACACTATAAATGAATATTTGCTTCCTCTGAATTAAGTAACAGTAAGAATTGTTTCTTTTCTTCAAAAAATACTCACTACAACCACAGAAAGTCAGACTGAATTCAAACAGCTGTAATACCTGATCAAAAGGTACGACAGCTGCCTTCCACCTCGGATCAAAGGAAGTAAACTCAAGTCAAGAACAATCCATGTGACCCCCGGTATCCTGTGGCAGTACGGTCACGCAGCTCATATCCAAAACAACAATTTTATCAGTCGGCAAACTCATCTTTTCCTCAGCACAATGCATTCTGGATTCTTGCTTTGTCAATTGAGGATAAGGAGTAATTTAGATAAGAGTATCTCAGGATCTGTAGAAACAAGCAAAGGCCTTTGAAAGGACTTGCTGAAGAGTAGTTCAGGGGTATTCAATATCTAACTTTATTTCTACTTAGCAAGAGGATGAGGAAGTTCACAGTGAAATTCACAATGCTTTGAAGTGATACTTTAAAGTTTTTCCATACAATGAAAGCGAAAGAGAATATTTGCTTTCAAGGTTAAAAAACATCATAAATATAGTATTGTATATGTCCTGTGAAGCTATAAAAGCAAATGCACAGATTGAAATGTAATGTTATTTATGAAGTTTTTATGATAAATAATTCCCTTTTCCAAAGAGCATATTCAAATATGGCTAGAATTGACTATCAACTATACCAATTGGCATTAGTTCTCACAATAATAATTGATAGCTTATGTATTTTTTTTTCTGGGTTAAAATATTTTAAAATTTAATTTACCTCCTTAACATGCAGACAACTGTAAGTAAATGAACTGTTGGCTGACTACTACTACAAAAAATTAAAAATTCTGAAAAAGTCAAAACATCCAATAGCAGATGATGGGAGTGTTTGGGGAAACCTGTCTGAAACTTCCATTTGGTGGTGCTATTGATGGAGAAATAACCACATTTAGCTTTAAAGGGATAGTTCACCCAAAAATTAAAATTATCCTATGAATTACTCACCGTCAAGCCATCCTAGGTGTATATGACTTTCTTCTTTCAGTCAAACACAATCAGAGTTATATTAAAAAATATTCTGGCTCTTCCAAGCTTTATAATGGGAGTGAATAGTAACTGAGATTTTGAAGCCCAAAAAAGCAAATCTATCCATCATAAAAGTAATCCATATGGCTCCAAGGGGTTAATAAAGGCCTTCTAAACCGAAAGCGATGCGTTTTTGTGTGAAAAAATCCATATTTATAACTTTATAAACTAGAATCACAGGGTTCCATACATGAGTCGATTCCGGCAGAAGAGTGAACTTTGACCTGATGCATGGCATATTGATGAACACAGAAGCTTAGAGGATAGAGCAAAACAAAACTTTGGTCACAAATTAGAAGTCTAAAACGAGAATTTTTGAAGAGAAATGTTGGAGGATCTTGAATTTGTTGCCCAGCCCTATTTGTTTGAACCACGAGAGGCGTCTACTCTCACCTAAGCTTACGCTACTCCTACATCCTACACCAGAACTCGACTCTCTCGTGAACATGGACGAACATTACCGGAAGCTAGTGATTATAGTCTATAAAGTTATACATTTTTATCTTACAAAAATGCATTGCTTCACTTCAAAAGGCTTTTATTAACCCCCTGTAGCCATGCGGATTACTTTTATGATGAATGGAAGCTTTTTTGGGCTTCAAAATCTCGGTTACTATTCACTTCCATTATAAAGCTAGGAAGAGCCAGAATATGTATATTTTTTTTTAAATATTTCTGATTCTGTTTGACTGAAAGAAGAAAGTCATATACACCTAGGATGGCTTGAGGGTAAATTATGTGATCATTTTCATTTTTGGGTGAACTATCCCTTTAAAGTTCATATATATTTTATAGATAGACTTGGAATATGGACTACTTTTACGGCACCATTTCTTGGTCACTAAAAAGTGTCATTGTATGGAAAAGAGCTCCTTAAAGGGGGAAAACATTGCAATGCTGGTAATAATTTTCCAATAGTGTCAGACAAAATCTGTAGCAAAACAAAGATATATACAGAATTTGAAAAGGAAAAAAGCAATGCCGCAGCAGAAACAGTCTCTCTTGTGGAGCCATTCAAGATCTCCTTCAGATTGTGGTTCTGGAAATAAACAAAGCAAGTACGGGAATGTATGTGATGTGGAGCGTCTGTTTTTTTTTTTTTATGTGTGCGTGTGTAATGGAATAAGTCTTACTGGTAAGTAAAAGTTTCCTGCGATAAAAAAGCGACAAGGACATCACAGCAATATTTCTATACATATTTTCAAAAGAGCTTCCTGTCACTCATCCAGGCTTCCATATGTTTCAGAGTCATCTCAAATATAAAGGACACAGCAGGGATTGGTTTCCTAGAGATCATTAGACATCATGTAATGACAGGCCTCATTCTCCAACCCCCAAAACCAACAGAACAGACACAAGGCCAAGAAAAAGGAGGAGAGCGCAAGAGGCCGAGAAAAGGGAGAACAAAAGAGGGGTGAGAAGGATGGGAAGGGTGGAGAGGTTTGGGAAATTGCCCCATTAAAGACAGAGATGAATGTTTGGTGGATCCCAGGGTCTACTAAATTACTGGCTACGTAGAGGTTAATGCCAGAATAACGCTGAAAGGAAATGAACTGAAGTGTGGTTCTCACTATAATTTTAACATTTAGTGTTTATAGTGAAAGCACCGACACCTTTCTCTAACACATCTGTGGTTCACAATGCATTGTGTTTTTATAAATATCTCCATGTGTATGCACATTAAAGACCGTGCACATTTACCAGCATTTCAAACGATGTCACAAAGGCGGCTGTAAAACATCATAAATAGAATGCAAATGTATTCCATTTACTCAGATGACCTCCATTGAATGTGAGCTTATATGCATAACTGTTTCCAAAGCTGATTTCAACGTTATGCAAATCCTTTTAGCTTGAGATTTTATCTCAGCACTGTGAGAAAAGGAAGGTTTTTCGTTATGCTCATCTGAATTAAATTGAGTGTCATGTTTCAAATTTTTGATGCCAAAATGTGAGGAACATGAATGTTTTTAGAGTAGTGCATTCAAAAAACACTTTTTATATGAACTGAAGAAAATGTTGCCTGTGCATAAGCCAACATCATGATGCTAGAGTGTTATGAGTGGTTGCTAGGGCGTTGCTACGCAGTTGTTAAGTGCTTTGTGTGATTTCTAGTGTGTCTTTCCAGTTTGGCTTTTAGATGGTTGCTAGGGCATTGCTATGGGGCTATCTCAATGATTTCTAGTGTGTTGCTGTGAAGTTGATATAGTGTTTTGTGTGGTTGCTAGGGTGTTGCTATGCAGCTGATAAGGTGTTCTAAGTGATTTATAGCATATTGCTGTGCAGTTGATAGTGTTTTGAGTGGTTGTTAGGGTATTGCTATGCAGCTGCTAAGGTGTTCTCAGTGATTTTTGGCATGTTGCTGTGCAGTTGATATAGTGTTTTTGGTGATATCTAGTGTGTTGCTGTGAAGTTGATATAGTGTTTTGGGTGGTTGCTAGGGTGTTGCTATGCAGCTGATAAGGTGTTCTAAGTGATTTATAGCATATTGCTGTACAGTAGATAGTGTTTTGAGTGGTTGTTAGGGTGTTGCTATGCAGCTGCTAAGGTGTTCTCAGTGATTTTTGGCATGTTGCTGTGCAGTTGATATAGTGTTTTTGGTGATTTCTAGTGTGTTGCTGTGAAGTTAATATAGTGTTTTGGGTGGTTGCTAGGGTGTTGCTATGCAGCTGATAAGGTGTTCTAAATGATTTATAGCATATTGCTGTGCAGTAGATAGTGTTTTGAGTGGTTGTTAGGATGTTGCTATGCAGCTGCTAAGGTGTTCTCAGTGATTTTTGGCATGTTGCTGTGCAGTTGATATAGTGTTTTTGGTGATTTCTAGTGTGTTGTTGTGCGGTTGATAAGGTTTTGGGTGCTTGCTAGGACATTGCTATGCAGTTGCTGAGTGCTTTCTACCATGTTTGTATATATAGTCAATATAGTGTTTAGCCTAAAACACAACATCAACTGCATAGCAACATGCTAGAAATCACTGATAACACATTAGCAACTGCATAACAAAGCCCGAGCAACCATATAAACGTTCAGTGGTTGCTATGTTTTAACCTTAAACACTATGTTGACTGCAAAGCAACATGCAAATGTGTTATGAGTGATTTCTAACAACACCCTAGTAACCACCTAAAACCTTTTTTTTTTTTTGGTTGCTAGAAGATTGCTATGCAGTTGCTAAGGTGTTCTGAATGATTTCAAGCATGTTGATATGCAGTTGACATATTTTGGGCAGTTGGCAAGATGTCATGAGTGATTTCTAGCATGTTTCTAGCATGTAGTGTTGCTGCTATGTTGTGTTTTGGGCAGTTTCTACGGCATTGCTATGAGGTTGCTATTGTGTATAAGTGATTTCAAGCGTATTGCTTTGCATTTTATATGCCATGTTGGGTGGTTGCTAGGGTGTTATTATGCAGATACTAAGATGTTTAAGTGATTTCTAGCATGCTGCTATGCAGTTGATATAGTGTTTTGGGTGGTTGCTAAGGCATTGCTATGGTGTACTACATGATTTCTAGGATGTTTGCTATGCCTAAAATCTTTTGGTCTTTGCAAACACCACAATTATGAAATATACAAGAAGAACTGACTACTTTTAGCATAAATTCCCTGGAACCAGGGGACAGCATCAAATAAGTGTTGAGGAAATAGCTTTGTATGTGCAGGAGCCTAAACAAGAGGTCAAAACATAATCAGCAAAAGATAAAAAAGGAAATACAACAAATCTGAGAAATAACAGGATGTCCTTGATAACAGACTCGATAACAGTGGTGTATGGAGATCCTCACTGTTAGCGCTATCAGGTCAGACACTGATAGCATCTGACCCCCTGTTTCCCAAACGCCGATTAGCACATTTTTAAAATTGTCCAGTACTAAGGAGTTGTTTTCTACATCTTAGTGGTATTATTTCATGTAATTTTAAAACACAAAACAATGCTTATGCTTTTCATATCAAGAAGGGCCAGTTTGTTACAGATAACATTGTCAAAGTTTCTGAGAATAGTAGCTTCAGTAGCATCTAAAGAAATAGCCAGAAATGGGTGCTGAAAGTCACAGTTACTCCACCCTGAAAACCACAGTTTCAAGGTGCAAGTAACTCGCAGCACAATGCCGCAAACACAAATGTGAGAACTGAGTGAGAACTCTAACTGGTTGCATTTAGTGGAACACGGGCGCATTTAGCATCTAGAAAAGTGAGTGACACCTACAGCACTTGTTTTTTGGCTTTTTCAGAAGCAGAAACAACAGTGCATCTATTTCTGTCATTATTTCTTGTAAAATCTATAAAGGGTAACCCCCCCACCCCCACCCCCCACCCCCCCCCCCCCCCCCGCACGCGCTGGCCACACTCTTGGTGACAACTGCTTCTAATTCTGTCTATTTCAGTCATTTAAATGTTTTCATTCTTTTTAATACTAAAAACTGACTGGTCAATCACTGCTTGATCTTACATTTAATATTTTCATTGATTTCATATATAGCTGTGCTTATTACATGTCTCTCAAATCAATATGTGAGCTTGTTCTAACAAAATAAAATAATGTAAAATCAAATCATGTCCATTTATTAATTGATTTGGAAAGTATCTGTATATAAGCAGTTAGTTGGTCATTATCACAAAAAAAATCATTTATCAGCCTATTAGCATAAGGCATCTCATTATAAATGGTTGCTATTTGTGAACAGGAGAGACGTGCAAATCTAAGCAATCACCATGGGCAAAAATTGGTGTAGCTTTTGCAAAATATGTCTTAAATGAAATGAGGATGAACTGGATGTTTAGATGACACCATATGTGTTGGATCATGGATAATATGGTTTGTCAGTTCCTCAGTGTGAACTGGAGATGAGAAGGAATTACATGCTCATAGCAGCTAACTTTCACATATGTGATAGATTTCACATCTAATATCACCTGTTACACCTGTGAATTGTGTTTCCACCTGGAGCTCATCGGTCACTGCCACAACTATTCGTATACAAACTGTTAGTTGGTTCAACCTTTGGCAACTAACCTGATGGAAGATGCTTGAACAATTTTGATTTAAAACTCATGAGGTGAGAGAAGAAAGATTTTATTGTTTCTGATTTTTATAATGAGGCGCCATATGAAAAAATGGTCAACATTCACAGCCAAACTTCCATTTGAGAGAAAAAAAGTGGGAAACAGCTAAACTTCAAGACACCATAAAGTGAGAGATCAGTTTCAGGTAAAGTGGGTCTTTTTTTTAGGCAATTGACAGATTCTATCAACAGATGCCAGTCCACAAAAATGGAAAACAACAAACTCGTTCACCCTATTTCTCTCTGTTTCCTCAGGAAATCCTACAGGGCCACTTCTGTCTGCTCACTTTAAACATGTCTGACTGCTATTTAAACCCCCAAGGACAGTTACAGAAAAATTTAATTTGCATACATACTACAGCGAGACATAAACGGCATACTGTCGAGTTTGACTGGCTGCATGACATATGACATCAACAACAAAAGATATGGAATATCATTATTATTATTATTATTATATATTTTCTCCTCCATTTTTAAGCCTTTTTATTTTAATGTACTAACTATGCATGCTTATATAGTTAAAATTTTAAACATTTGTTTTACCCTGCTGTCTGCAACCCCATGAGAAAAGACACACCAGTTGAGAAACACTGATATTGAGATGGGTTTGAGTGACGTGGTTCATATGAAAAACAGGCCATCTATTTACAGTCCCAGAAGAAGTTTGGAAGAAGATGAGAAAGAAAGACCAAAGTCTTAGTTTCACATTTTCGTTTAAGGATGCCCATCATCACTATACGCACATGTGTAAGTAAGCAAAGGCCAGCTGGTCAATTAACTTAACAGTCCAGATCAGCTTAAAAACCACTGGAAAATGTAAGATTTTTTTTTTTTTTAGAAAGAAATTATAAACATGGCAGGTGGCCAGAGGAAGTCTAATGCCAAGACAGCATTCAGAGACATTTTCATAGGAACTATACTGTGTGTTTAAACTACATTTCCGTATAGGCACATCTTCAAATCTACATAAAAAGCAAATGAATTGTTTCACAATTACTGTCCAGGAAATTTAATGTGATGCTTTTTTGTCCACCAGGGCAATTTAAAACAGTTAATCAAGCATAAAACTATGAATGTAATAGCATAAAATACAAAAGCTAACAATGACAACAACAAAAAAATCAGTACTTTAAATTTAGGAATGTGTGACATCTCGCCAATAGATACCAAATACACACATACATTTGTGTAATTGGACTCAAAAACTTAAAATAAAAGAGATAGCCCAATTCTCTTGTGTGACAACTAGCCCCGGTCTGTTATTCTACTGCACACCATGTTCAACTGGTTCTGTTACTTCTTTCACACAATCACTGATACACAAGATCTACTGTGGTACAGAATTTATTCAACGGAAATGTTAGCCTCTCAGCTAATGGAATTTGTTTATATTCCATCTTAAAGCATGTTTGACATAAAGACGTTATGTGAATGACTTCAGCATTCCAGTCCTGTCTGCCAGCTGAGTATATTTCCTAATTCGCCTCTGTACGAATGTAAACACTCTGACAGAAAAGCACATCTGCTTCTAATGAATGCTGGAATAATATCTTTATATATTCCTTTTGTCTTTATTGGTGAAGTATATGTTATTAATCAAGCATGTTAATTTAGGGAGTGATTAAATTTGGTTAGTATTTTTCGGGTATATTTCATATATTATTTCGCATTTGGCAATGTTTGCTAAGCTACTAGCATGTGTTAGCCCACTATGGTTTCAAATATGCACAGACTAAAGCTTAGCTGACAGGGAATGTTCTCAGAACTTTAGCTAACGTTCTGGCAAGGTTCTCTCAAAGTTATTGTGGCGAGCAGGGCGGGCGAGAGCCGTGAGGGAATGGCACGAGTGACGCGAGTGATAATGAGCGCCAGCTGCGCGGCGCACCGGTCTCGTATCTCTCACGGAGGAGCTCCGGAAGCATAAAAGAGGAGCGACTACAGTGAAGGACGAGAGAGGACCAGGCCTGGATTTTATGTTGTGTTTTATTATGTTTGTGTGGGCGGCAGTCTCCGTGAGGAACTGCCGCCATTTTACTTTCGTTTTATTGATTGTTTATTTATTTGATTAAAGTTACGTTGAATGTTCGCCGGTTCCGCCTCCTTCTTCCCGTTCTTAAGAACTGTTACAGTTATGAACAAATGTTCTTCCACTAAAGTTAATAGAATGGTTGTTCAAAGTTATTTGGTGTTTAATATTGCTACGTTAGCACAAAAACGTTGTTTAGACATTGTTTTGGATATGTTATTTATACTATTTTTCTGAAACATTTTAGTTGTAATATTTTTTAAATGTTACTACTTGTTTCAAAGAACATTCAAAAGTAACGTTTCCATAATGTTTACAAAATGATAAAATAGAATGTTTCCTTAACGCTCATCAACGACCATCACGTTCAGTGAACATTCAGAAATAATACGTTCATAACTTAATGGGAATTCAATATTTTTTTTGTTAGCTTGGAGACCACAAAATATCCTTCCTATGACGATCAAAGGATAAGCATTGTGTGATTTTCAAGTTACGCAATGTCACCACAATAAATCACTGCAACCAGCATAATCTCTGGATTTAGAAATTAATCCTTGGGTTGGTCTTAAAAAGTGTGCATTGTGAGTGGCCTACTTATCACTTTTTAACACATAAAAACTTTTTTGAGATTTAGACAGCCAAGCTGGATCTCACTAGTGTAGGGCATTATTCCAGTTTTAAAGCCAAAGAAGTCCCGAAAAGGAGTTCAGAAAAGGTACACCTCTTGTGTATTTTAAAAAATTCCCCACATTATCCTTGCCTCAGAGTTTTGCCAAATAGCAAACCAGCCGAGTTATTTTTTTCTTTGTTAATGAACAGTTCACTCAGACTACAAGCTTTAATGATTTCCAGAGGTACACTTGAGTCAGCCAATAACAACAATGCCACCAAAGGAAGAGTAATTCACTTCTTGTTGCTGCACTCCCATTGTGACCGGATAGAAGTCCATAGTCCACAGGGGCGATCATGGGATTTCTTAAACGCAGTTCATGTGCTCATATAATCTATGAAAGGGTAAAGGCTTGTCTTGTATAAATCCAGTGTTCCACCCAATATTAAAGGTGGAATTGGGTAATGGAGTGTGAGGTAAGCAGCTGTTTAAGGTGGGAATACATGAACACGGACCTCCCAAACCTTCATTTGGAGTAGCGACTGTTATTAAAGAAGAGTCTGTACTACTTTTGTATTATTTAGGCCTTTGGCTGTTTAGTTTTGAAAATATTTTAAGGCTTAACCCCAAAATTTTATATTTTAGGTTCCATCAGATGCAGAATGCATTAGAAAGTTTAGGAATATCAAGCCACAGTTTCTTTCATGAAACCCAATAAATGTAACTTGATTGAACCCCACAAACCGCTCTTAAATGCTTTGAAGAGGTTCAGAGCAAATAATGAAACTCTCTTGTGTAATAACTTTAAGCTCATCTTATAATATGCTTGACTGGAGTAAAATGCCTCTTTATTAACCATCTAGACACCTCAAAACAAGAGAAAGGAGTAACTAAATTAAGGATCCGCACTAGTCCATTCATTAGCCATTTAGCATTCCTATAGCCTTTGGACATTGTTAGTTTCTAGTGACGTGGTGAGTCAAATAATTGATGTAATGTTTATAGTTGTTTATATTGACTAATTAATGCAGTCATCCTAGAATTACCAGCACTGAGTGTTCTGAACCAACCACAACTTACCAACCACCCCATTTCTGCCCCGCTCAAGAATCTTTATTACGACTTTGAAGAGGTTTTCATCTTTTAACTGCCATCTTTTTAAAACAAAACAGGATATTTGGAGGAGAATAGTCTAAACATTGTATTTCAACTCCATCTATGGCCCCTAATGTTGTGTGAATTTATATTCACAGGGCTTAAAGCTGCGAACGTTTTCTACGTCACTTCGGATTCATTTCTCATTCCTCTGAGCAAATAAACTCTAGATTACAATGTGTAGATATCATGCCTCTCACGAAAGTGTTTATATCTGATCTTTCTACTACACCAGACCCCCCGAGTTGTCTTCTCGAATTAAGCGCAACTATTTTTTAGATATATTTTTGGTCACTGGAGCTGAAACAGCCTCAAGTGCCAAATCATTTGGCGTCTGGATCTGATTATGAGGAAATTACTCAAAAAAAAAAACGAGAAGGACCATGTGTGAACATGTGAACTTTCAAGCACTTCTGTGGGGGTGGATGGCATTAGTATCTTAAAAAAACATTGCGTGCTGGATTTTTTCCCATAGTTCGTGTCTTCTCTTATTCCGCAAGCAACATGCATCACACCCCGTAAAGGTTCAGAGATTAGCAGGACTACAGAACATGACAATGCTCGTCGACGCGTACGGTCGACACATGTACTCTAGTTAGCTTCATCTTTGTTCAGTGTCTGCGCTATTTTTCTCCAGAAGTTATGACTTCTGGAGAATTTTTTTATCATATTCTTTTAAACTCAAATTGCGTCTATCTCACCGATGTCTGTTGTTGTTGCAATTTCCAGTATTTTCTTGTTGTTCCATCTCTTTAATTTCATTTTCTACTGTGAAACAACGGCTCGGGCCAGTGTTGCCACTTTGTGTAAAATAATTTCAATGCCCATGTGCGACAAAATTTGCATCTTGTACACTTTACATATAGTTTGTTCGTGATGTGCTTTTGACGTGGGTAGTCGTGGCCCAATGGTGAGGGAGTCGGGCTTGTAACCTGAAGGTTGCAGGTTCGATTCCCATGCCGGCAGGAATTGAAAGTGGGGATTGTGAATAAACAGCACTCTCTCCACCTTCAATACCATGACTAAGGTGCCCTTGAGCATGACACATAACCCCTAATTGCTCCCCTTGTAAGTCGCTTTGGATAAAAGTGTCTGCCAAATGAATAAATGTAAATGTTGTCAGATGCCACATCTCTAGTCTAGTATCTAGTGTGTGCCAGAGTTTCCTGTATGTCACAATGAACACAGAGCAGGCCATGATGTTTGATTTGCAAACAAATGACTCTAACGAACCAGTTCTTTTTAATGAGTCAAAAAAAAAATATCCTTGAACTCTTTTGCGATTTAGTCTTTTGAATCAGACTCAAGCAGTGAATTGTTCAAGGCCGTTACTATTCAAAACTGACTCCTTGATTGAATCGAGAGTCATTTTTCAGTTATTCAAAATCGCAACCAGTGTTGCCAAGTTAGATAGTTTTACTACTTTTAAATTGTTGCTGTCGGTTGATTTTTTCCCCCATGTGTTAAAGGTCTCAACACCCCTGACTGGTTTTTCATGTGCCAACATGTAATTAAAGATGCATATTCACTTACAGAAAAAATTTGTTTTAAATGTCAAGATTAATCGACTGTAAGAAAAAGTTTGTGTGGGTAACACAGGCCTGTTTGAACCATAAAAATGTTACAGACAAAATATTCCTTAAAAAACAGAATGCTACTATTTGACACAAGTACAGTACAGCAACAGCATCAAACTGGAACAAATATATACTTAATACAACCAGAAAAACACCACAAATTCATAAAATGTAACTTCAAGGGCATGATTTTTCAGAGGGGGTTTATAGACTTCTTAAAGAGGGCTTTCACATGAGTCACAACCATCCCACTTCTGTAATCCCCCGCTTTGAATGTGGGAAAAGCGAAATTTCCCTCCATCTTTCGTTCATAGGACTGAATCCCAGACGAATGACTAAATACAAAAAACAGCCTCAGCCCACAGATGTGAGGAGCTGTGGGGTTGCTGAACTGCACAGTATCATAGACCACTGCCTTAGTGTCGTAATTGAAGTCAACAAGTATGTAAATCCAAAATGACAGTGTGGTGGAGAAATACTGGAGAATGTGAAACTATTTTGTCAATGGAGAAGGCGACAATTATATACGTACAGGAAAAGAATGACGCATTATCTCTAGTGACTTCCAGGGCTTATCAGAGAATGTGTCAGAGAGAACAAAGCAGAATGGTATCGAAGGAACAGTTCACCCCAAAAAATCCTGTCATCATTGATTTCGCACTCTTCCCCATATAATCAAAGGGAATTGGGGCCATCAAACTCCAAAATGATGTCCGGTCATGAGAAATGTGAGAACCATTGGAATCTTTCCACTATTTTTATAATGCATAGCCCACTTCAGAGAGTATCAGTGAATACAAACAACACTGGGATGAGCAAATGATGTCAGGATTTTTTCCCTATCACTGTTGAGTCTAAGATTGTATCTGACTGTATGTTTAAAACTTTAACAAAAGAATGAAAGTCAGCGACCGACAACAGGAGATTTATGCTCTTCTAATTCAAATCTCGAGCGGGAAGAATTGGTCAAGAAGTTCATGCAGGAAATGATGAGATCTAAGTCTATAGTATACATGTTAGCTTTCAGTATAATCAAAATGGTCCCAAATGGCCGTTTCTTCCTGTGTTTATTTGTGCCAGAAATCCCTGCTGACCACAACAACATCCATTGCCGCAAAACACTCTATTCTGTTTCCCTCTGTTTTACATAAACGGAAATTCCGATTTGGCAATGAAAGCTGCACATTGGGATGCACTCAACTGTAATCTAAATTTTACAGCTTGAAACTTGTCAGTACAAGCTGTCTTTCTCTCAAATACAGCCTTCTTATTGAAGCAAAGCAATTCGAGCTGTACTCCAGAAAGCTGCAAACACTAAAAATGACAGACTAAATCAACATATTTCCATACAGGGTTTGTTTTTGTGCATTACTGTCTGTCAAACAGAATCCCACCACCACCAGCAGACGACGGTTGAGTGTCATGATAGGGGGCAAATTCGAATAACAAAAGACCCATCATTCAAAGTTTGTTGTGGCTGTGATAGGCTCGCTGTGTTTAACCGCATTCTGGCCAAGGGCTGTTTACCGAATACAACATGGTTGAGTCGCTTTGGAGACAGACAACATGGCCTCAAAATGAGTCCCCAAAGAGCGAAAGACAACAAGTAATGGAAGAGAAACCAATCCAAGATTCTCTTTTAAATAATGTTAATCGCTGTTCTTCTGCATTTATTTTGACCTCTTCCATTCAATTTTGAACTTTTTAAAGGCATTCAAATGTTTCGTCCAGATATTTGCGATACTTGTGCTTTAAAAGTTATGCTTACTTGTTAGAACATAATAGCTCAGGTCTCTCATTATTTCTGGTGTCCAAGGCTTTAGACAGTTGGGCAGGGTCAAACCCACCCCCTCATAGGACACAGGAAGTCTCATGACCTCATGGGTCCAGCCTTTCCACCAAGCAGAGGACAAGAAGACACGAATATAACGTCTATTCTGAACTGAATTCTCTCAACCAGGAAACCTAAAGAAAACAATTCAACTATTTTTATTGAAACTATGATAAGCATTGATTATACACGGATGAGATCACAGTCTTACTTCTGAGTTGGGAGGAAGTATAAAATACATAAAATGCGTCACAACGCTAAAGACGTCCAGGAAGGGTCAAATAAGGCCTATGCAGCTGGAATTAACTGATTTAACGGTCATCTAAAAGCTTGTTGGTTTGACACAAGTTCAATAATTTCAGGCCAATGGCAATGAGTCTCTTTGTGCGACAACACTGTGAGTTTAATTACTGAAATTTAATGTTTTTTTCCCCCCACACCACCATAGCAGCATTTAATAAAGGGAGTTTCTTTCCATCACTCTCAACCACAAATAACAACAATAAAATGAATAGAAAGAGAAGGCTGAGCTGTTTAAAAGTTTGTGTATTCAGCTAATGTGATTTTGCCAAGGAGAATGAAGTTCAATCTGATTGATTTGGCAAAAGCTTTGTGATCTCTGCAAGTGCTCGACAGTTCATTTGGATCATTTGGGTTAAAACTTGTGATTTCAAGCTTTTTAACACTTAACTGATGAAATGTTAGTCAATTGAATAAGAGAGTTATCACAACAGTAAAGAACTGAATGGTCCATTGAAGTCCATGACAAAGCATGAGTGATGAATAAAGACAAAAGAAAACACAACAAACAAACAAGAATATACATGTAGTTCAACTATAGCATTGCAGTTTAACCAGTTGAAGCATAACAGAGCATTCATGAGGGAGTTTTTTTAATTTTATTATTTTAATTTAATTACATTTTTTTAAATGGTTAGTTTTGAAGAGGGATTGTTTTCACGCTGTTGTTAAACTTGAAAAATTGTGTGTACTCTCGTCTTTCTGTGCTTGAAACAACATTCCTTCTGATGTTCATTCATGTTTATTTGATGCTATAAATGAACTAGTATGAAGAGATGTTGATTCATGAGCCGCTTGAAGGAGCTTCAGCGATCTGTCACGACACATTAAAGAGACACTATACGCTATTTATTGTTTAAATTTCTTTAAAAAACTACGTTATATTAAATATGAAACTGTTTCATATGTTCTCAGTGTCCTCTTTGCTCCTCGATGTATTTTTCACTGCATGAGAACATGATGTGTGACGTGAGAGCCCATGACTTGTCGAACAGTAACTAAAGGGGGCGGGTCTTTGCAAAGGGTCAATTGTGACTTATAATGTCAGAATTGTGAAATATAAACTGGAAGTATAGAACTAACAATTTTGGGTTTAAAATTCGCAGTTCTGACTATATTTCACAATTGTGACATTATAGCTCACAATTGCAAGTTTATATCTCGGAAGATATAGAATTGTGAGAGAATATAGAATTATTTTTTATTCGGTGATGGAAACAAGCTTCTATTATGCATAATCTTTTTGGTAGCCTCAACAGCGGAAAAGCAAATTCCTGAAATTACCACTTACGTAAAAACAAAAAAAACACTGCATATTAACTTCCATCTGGAATTGCACCTACTTCTTCTCAGGAGCCTTCACATCTGTATCACTAGAACTCCAGACATTCAAGTGTCTGAAACAGGAGCCAGGAATCAGGGTGAGCCAACAGTCTCTGTGGGGAGTATTCAGAGCAGAGTGCTTGATTATCAGGCCTTTGTGTGTAAATGTAGGTAACATGCTGAGCCCCAGATATCCAGACACAGCAGGAGCGATGAGTCTGTCTGCTGGCTCGAGCTTCTCATGAGGAGGTGGAGCACCTCTGATATTGCCATTAGCGGACCCTGAGGGCAAGAAGCAAAAAGGACTGATAAAGCAACTCTCCGTTCACTTCTGGCACTCCGGCCACCCACTGGAAAGCACCAGAATGTGCAGAGCATGGAAAATGTGTGCCCTTGCTGCCCCATGAACAGGTGAACAAGACAGACTTCTCCCATGTGCTTAACTTCTGCCAGGAAAAATGAAAGCATGCAAAGAATCCATCTTCCATATGCTTTCATCATCTCTGTAAAGTCATAGTTGCATAATACATTCTTCAAGTGATTCTGTTTGGATAAAAGTATGGCTATCCTATTCCACAGTTTGCAGAGGGGACACAGTGTTCCTCTCAAGTGCTTTGTTCGACACGGCCCAGTATGACCTCATAGGTGGTTCTCAAGGAAATCCCTCTCCCTTCGACGTACAATGACAGAGTTTCCTGTTTAAGAAAGCAGGATCCGGCTTCTGACTTACTCACACTCTCCGCTGCCTTATGTAATTCCAATGCAATTCCAAGACCACTCATGTTTTACATACTTGTGCATCAATTACTTGTAATGACTAGGGTTATTTATGTATTTAGTCACACAGCTTGTTTGTGCGCCTGTTTGCACGTCAGAATGAAGGAAGTGAAGAGGACAATATAGCTCAAAATATCCTGCATGTGAGTATTTTCAAAGGATGAAGAATGGCAACAAATTTCAGGGGCTATCGTTTTTTATTATTATTATTATTATTAATATTAACTGTCTGTTAGCAACAACTTATGGGTCATTAACAAGGATGCTGAACCCAGACTTTAAAAAAAAAAGATTTTTAAAGATTTTTAAAAAAAAAAAATGTAAGTATGTAAAACATGTAAATAAAGTCAAGCAGTCTAATCACCAAGTAAAAATAATGTAATCTTGAATTATGTATTTCCACATTATTTCTTCACATAACATTTGTGTTTATTAAACCCCACAAAAACATGTATACATGCTTCTAATTCACAAAAATAAATATATATACCTCTAAGTTAGCAGAGCAATTCATTACGAATAAGTGCAGCATCAGCGTCCATAACAGACAGAAGAAGAGAAAAGACAAGCGCCAAGACCAGCCCACTGCAAGACGAGTCTTGAACCAAGCTTCAACTCTCACATCAGCGGCTGGCTGCTCCGGGGTCAGTTTTGTGCAGGACACCGGGGAGAGAGAGCGGAGCAGAGGAGGATTAGTCAGTTCCAGAGAACTACGAACATTAAAGGTATATTGATTTACACGAATGCGCGAGTTTACATGTGAATATAGATTAGCGAGTCTATTAAAGTCAGTTTAGGAGAACCGAGTGTGTGGTTTTGCATGGACTTTGCGTGCAGTCGCAGACTTGGAAACTGTTGCTTGAAGTTTTGCCTGTAGTTTATGAAACTACAGAAATACTTACAAATGTAAACTACGTCCTTTTCGCGATACGCGGAACAGCATTGCGATTATTTAACGAAATAATTACGTTGAAAACGTTTGCGGTCGTTTGATTGTCCTACTAGGATACGCTGTAAAATGGAAAATTGCTACAGTATACTATATGTATCCTTGCCATATACTATAAAAATATTAACATGTAGCCTACATGCACTGTAAAAATATTTTAGAAGTTAAAAAAGGTATGAAACAACGTATGGAGGAAATGTACACGCTTTTGTAAATCTGTAAAAATGTCTTTATCAGTCGAGCAACATTTTACAATAACAGATTTTAATTGCACAATATAGGGTTATATTAACATTAAACAATTTTCTATATACACAGACAATGCTTGCAATATTGTCACTTTTAAAGTTTGGCAGCTATAGCTGCAAGTAAGTTTTTTTTTGTACAGTACTCTTACTGATTTTTACAGTCTACTAACACAATTTACTTTATTATTTTTTATTATTACTATAATTTCTGTTTTCTTCCTATTCTAGAGTTCTAATCATTTTTTTCTGATTAAAATGTCTATTCACTTAGATTAAAATTGGTCTACACCGAAATAAAGTATCGGCCATGAAAGTATCATTAAACATTTGAAATAATATAATAAATGCCAAATATTCTGTTTATCGGCATAGTTTCATCTGTGACTGTTTTGTTTTTACTATTAAATTATGTTTACCACAACTATTTAACATTATTTTTTTTTTTTGCAATGGTTCATTTCAGTTCCCTCTGGTGGCCTTTAAGGATATAGCAAAGCTGTGATTTGAACATCAAGAAGGAAAGAAGTGAAGATTTAAACACAAATGAACCTGCAACACCTTAAGGATATATTACAACTACGTTAAATCCTCCTTAGAGTTTTTTAAGTGCTTTGGTGGACAATGGCAATAAAAGGGACTACATGCATAACAGAGATCCTTAAGAAAAGTTTTTAAGGACAGCAAAAGAAGTAGAAGAATGGAAGCTTCATACGCTGCTAGCGCTGCCGTTGCTCCAACCCTGCCTCCGATGACCCAGTCACCAGGTTACCTGGTCAGAATGTTCCGGGAGTATCAGAGCAACGCCGTCATCATGGCCCATTACAACTTCACCGGAAAGCTGAAAGAGAACAGAGACGGACTGAAACCCGAGGCCATTGTGTTTCTCATCATTTGTCTTCTCATTGTGGTGGAAAATGCCATCGTTCTGGTGGCAATATGGAAGAACAAAAAATTCCACATGCCCATGTATTACTTGCTGGGCAACTTGACACTCTCTGACTTGCTAGCAGGTTTCACTTACATGGTGAACATCATAACTTCGGGGGCAAACACTCTCACAATGACTCCAGTATTGTGGTTTCTTAGAGAAGGCGGTGTGTTTATCACTCTTTCTGCGTCTGTCATCAGTCTCCTCGCTATAGCAATTGAGCGGCATGTCACGATGGTCCGGATGAAGCCGTATCAAGGTGCCAAGCGTGGCCGAATGTTCGGTTTGATTGGTGCAAGTTGGGTCCTGTCGGTGCTCCTCGGCATCCTTCCGATCATGGGCTGGAATTGCATAGGAAACCTGGACGAATGCTCCACCGTCCTGCCCCTTTATGCCAAGAGCTTCATCCTCTTCTGCGTTACCGTGTTTAGCCTGGTGCTGCTGGCCATCGTGGTGCTCTACGTGCGCATCTTCCGCATAGTGAAGTCTAACACCCAACGGTTAGGCTGCGGTCCTCAGCGTAAAGGTCTGGCGAGGAAGTCCCAGAAGTATCTGGCTCTGCTGAAGACGGTCACCATCGTTCTCGGCGTCTTCATCGCCTGTTGGCTGCCGCTTTTTGTGCTCCTTCTGCTGGACTTCTGCTGTCCTGCTCAAGGATGCGAGGTGCTGTTCAAGGCCGACTACTTTCTGGGCATTGCCATGATCAACTCGCTTCTAAACCCCATTATTTACACCCTAACTAGTAAAGACATGCGGAGAGCCATTCTGAGACTTGTCTGCAGCTACTGTCTGCTAACAAAAGACGGACAAGTGAAGAAGTTCGGCATGCCTTTCCTTGACTGTAGCACTAGTAAGGTAGAGGTGCCGTCACACAGACTGGAGGGCCTGGAGACGACGGTCTCCTCTGGGAACTTCACACCATCCACTATAAAAGCTATCTACCCGAGGATATTAAAGAGCTGAGGAAGAAGAATGCCGTAAGTTCCCACGGACTCAGTCCGACTTCTCCTGGTTCAGTTTGAATATTTATAAAACTGCCAAGGACACAAATCTGAGGTGCTCAAAAATGAAAGCAGGAGAAGTTGGAGAGATGGAACTTAAAATGTTTCATGCTTCAGACTCGGTTTCTTCCACAGCGTGAGGCTGCCTGAGAAGTTGGTAGACCAGACAAGAGGATTTTTCTCACTGTTTTGAATACCAGTATTTAAAATGGATCGTCTGCAAGGCAAGAACAATGGCCTCTTTTTAAAAATAGGATTTTAAACAGCAAATAACAAACTGATAACAAACTGACAAACTGAACTGAGCAAAAGCCATGTATTGTGCAAAAATGCTTTGAAAAGAACTCTTGTGATGTTATACAAGTCATTTCCAGACATAATAAGCTTGTGTAATGAGTCATTTTCACCTCCAAATAACAGCTGAAATGTTCAGACGTTGTGGTGAAAAGACGCAAAGAAAATGACGGGTTGATGTCTCCACACACAAGCACTCGGTTTTATGAATACGTATGCCTACGAATAAAAACTACAAGGCAAGTGACTATTTTTAACTTGTAAGATGTTTCCTGTTACAATGGTATTTTTGGGAAATATACTCTTAGAAGAAGAGGTTCTATATAGAACTTTAAAGGGTTCTGTCAGGTGCTTCTTATCATGGGATTACTTTTGCAATTAAATTCATTTTTAATTTCAGTTACTTCTTATGAATTAAACAGCTAAAACATACTTTATTAGTAAAACAAAAGTGAAATAACCATTTAAAAGTGAAAGTATTATGCAATCATTTTAAAAGGTTTGGCATAAATGGTTCTAGTCAAGATTTCTATTGTTTTATATTGAACCCCTCTGAACCTAGTACTGTTTTTGCGGTGAAGCTCAAGTTTGCTATACTTGTTTATATTTTCCCATACAGTAAATCTGGTTTCAACTTACATTATGTGAAACAATCTATATAAATACTGAATATTTTATAAATATTGTATCAAAGTTTTGTATGTTATTGTATGGAATGCTGTCATTTATGTGTAGCAATTCCACTTTACAGTGATTAAAAACAGCACTGACATTCAAGCAATACCGCATTTCTGTAAAAACGTGTCCGTGTAATGAAAACAATGCATTAGTATGTGTTTAAATGTATTTTTTTCTTGATCCTAAATTATGAGCCATAAAAATCTTTTATGTGCATTAATTAAAAGCTAAGTGTTTTCTCGAATGTTTGCTGTTTGTGTTGTTTTTGTTTAGTGTCGAAACCCATATTTTTTTTTTTTTTAGCAAATGTGACTTATTTTACGGTACATCATATTATTACACATATTGTTTCCCATGAGAAATAAAAATAGAGGGCGACAAAATATAGATGCGTAGGTGTGTGTGAATACAAAATTGCTGCTCAAAAAAAGCAATGAAACAGTGAAACAAAGTGAGTCGAGCTGATTTCCAGCTGCCTCAATCACACTCACACCACATGTTAACCAAGCATCAACTAAACTATATTGTGGTTTTTTGTCTTTTCACAAGGCATGAGCCACACACAAATTTTCTCACTGCTCTGTCTTTGCAAAAAAACCCCTACAGAAAAAAGGCCATAAGCTCGTGCCAGTCCGGATGTTTACCGAAGCTGAAAAGGCTCGTTTATGCGCCTCAAGGTCACAATCTGACTCATTTTTGAAGTAAGACAAGTAAAGGCTAAAATACTCATGCAAACAGTAGGATGACTAGCCTTTTGAAAGAAAACCCATCCATATGCACTGACAGAAATAAAATATCCCGAAGTAGTGAAATTAAAAACAGAGAAAGTGGTGTAGTGAAAGTAAAACAAAAAAAGATGAGGAAAAATATGACTAGCACAAAACTCAGCAATACTATATAAAAACATTCTGGATGAAAATAAAACCTTCTCTGAATAGATGTTATACATCCTACATCTTTACACATATATTTAAAAACATCTATTCAAATATTTACATTGACTTCAGGCAGGAGACGTATGAATTCTAAAACATTCTGAACAAAATTGTTTCTTTAAGCAAAAATCTGTATTTAGTGTGACCTACTAGATTCAGTTTTCTCAAAGAGGAGACACTTCTCATCATATTTTGAACGTTATCTTGACCTTACAGTCCATTTCCATCTAGGTTTTAGAGAGCCAGGTTCCTGCTATTGCTCAAGTGTAAGGTGTCATTAAATACTTGCCACTTTAGCCTATAAAAGCTGTTTTTGTATTTGTATGTTCTAATAAAGAGATCGAGAAATAATTATATATGGTCATTATATTTATCATATATATATATATATATATAGTTAAAACATACCTAACAACATGCACAGTACTGTGTGTGTATTTATAGGGTTGTTCATTTTAAGGGTTCAACGGTGATTGATTACCTTTTTTATTGGCATGTCAACACTATCTATTACAGGTACAAAACCATTTTAAAGATTAAACACCAAGACTGAAACCAAAAGGCAGTAAAAAATGCCTATTCGCACACAAAGAGAAACTAAAAAGCACTCTGTTAATGCCCGATACAACCCATCTACCCCTGTATTTTTAAATACTGCATGTCCGTGACAATTATTTTTTGTCAATTTTACCAAAAACTGTCAATTATATTTCCTTTGCAATACTTTTCAGTGTAATATTTCCATCAGTGCAGTGCAATGTCTGCAAAAAAAAAAAAAAAAAAGATTTTAAATTTCATGAGATCAGAATCTCAGCTCTATGGAATCAGCAGGAGATCCTTAGAACAAGGGATGAATAAAAACAATCCTAAAATGCTATTCTGGGCATTCAAAAAAAGTGTGTTTTCAGTCTGTGGGGGGTCATTTCTGAATGAATAGTGACATCTTGTGGTGTGTGACGCAAAGGTGACGCAATTGAGGCCAATTTATTAACAGACTTAAAAGACATATCTATAGACAGTATATATATACAAAACACACAAATAAAAACGAACAGTAAATTAGCGAACACTGTTCACGTGCACCAGGTCTACCATTGAGTACTGACTAGGTTCCACAGGTCATCGCTGACTTCGCAGGGGGAACGGGTGGATGTGTCTATGTTGATGGGGGTTGCCACATCCGCACCGTAGTGAACTGCCAAGAGACAAAGATGATTTCATACAGTCTAGAAAATAAAGCTACTATGTTCATCATCAGCATATACAATAAATGTGCCAGGATTACCTCCCCTCAGTATGTGCGGCTCTGTGTCCATCTCCAGCTTAATCTTGGTTACTTTATAATAGAGCTGAGCAACATATCTAAATCAAATGGACAGCAGGAAAAGAAAAAAGAAAAATTTAGTCGGCATGACTTCAAAGCAGTCTGGCAAAACAGACTTCACACACATTTGATATTCCTTGACTTCTGTATTCATTCATTACTTGTTAAAAAACAATAAATATGACAGAAAATGAAGGGCAATTTATAGCTCTATGTAATATTTTACTGAAAATATGTACACTGTGTAAAAGACTTTTCTGAACCTGGAAATCACACATTTAAAATTCCCTGATATTTTCCGGTTTTCCGTGACCATGTGAATCTCATAATGAGGTCAGTGTGATTTTCTTTCTCTCTTTTCAGCAAGGTGAATGCATTACATTGATCAAAAGTGACAGTGAAGACATTTAATGTTACAATTTTAAATAAATGCTGTTCTATACAAAAAAAACTGTCACGGATTCCAAAAATTTTTTAAAAGTTGGCATCAAACGGAAGTTTCACTAGTCTTAGACTTGAAAAAAAATGTAGGATGTGACTTGATTTTGTCCATTGGGAATTGATTGGATGGTTGTGGTTTGCAATTGCTGTGATGTCATGCGAGTGACAGGTTGATCCCGCCAGTAAACGCGTCGTCAGAGAAAAGAGCTGTCGTTACAAGCAGAAGGCGAAGTTATTCTGATTAAAGACTACAAGGGCACATGAATTTAAAAAAATGATGTGCATGGATAAATCATTAATAATATATACTGCAATATTTCATTAAATATTGATATATCGTTTTCAATATTGAGGAAGTCATCATATTAGAAAGATTTCTGAGAGATCATCATGAGACATTGAAGACTGGAGTAATGGTGCTGTAAAATTCAGCTTTGTCATCACAGAAATAAATCAAATTTTCAAAATGCTTTTAATTTGTAATAATATTTCAGTATTACCGTTTTTACTGTATTTTGGTCAAATAAATGCAGCCTTGGTGAACATTAAAAAAATCTCACTGACCCCGAACTTTTAAAGGGTAGAAAGCTGGACAATTTCAGCAGGTAGAGCCTGTGCTGTCTACTCCTTTGCCACCATCAACACATCTTTAAGATGATTACCCTTTTGGTCCCAACTATACCAAGATCTTGAGAGATCCACTCTCACAAGGTGAACTAAAGCCAATCCGGTGCTTACATGGCTGAAGGAATGACCTCAGTTGTGTCCTCGTCCACTTCCTGTTGCATGGTTTGAATTTCTTGCTCAACATCTCTGAGCTTTTCCAACTCTTTCTGCAAGAATCTGACACACTAGTTAAGGGGAAAACCACAGTGAACAACCAAACAAACGAAGAGTAACTGAAACAACACTCATGCTTTGGTAAAAGAAAACAGATCTCATCTAAAAACACATAGTAAGAGCCTGGGATTAGTGATGCCCGTGAACTAAAAAAATCTGCAATCTGTGTGCATTAAATTTACAATGCATCTTGGTCACCTGACATCTACAGTAATGTAACTAAATATGGCCAGTGGTTAAACAGAGAGCGGGTCTCGGGAAGGATACTCCTGCTCTGAGTCTAGGATTTGGCTTTTGGACAGACTCCGCTGCACTTCCTGCTCCATCCTCTCGATCTCCTGCAACATCTGGCTCTTTTGCCGCTCTAAATCCAGAAGCTTTTGCCCGACCACCTCCTCTGCATGAACAAGATCTTTAAAGAGAGGACAACACAGTAAGAGACGTTTCAAGTTTAACATTTTTTAATATCCAAATGTTTTGTGTGCATGAAATACCACGATGAACACCTACATTTGCCAAAATGTTTAGTATTGGGATTGTGCAATACAGTATCCCACAATGCCTCGTGCTTCACTTAACCTCCCATTTCCAGTGAGGTGTAATATTAGCATGACTTTTATCATCTTCCTTGATTTATTATTCATTTTGATCAAAAGGTGCATTTTTTTGTTGTTGTAAAAACTAGATTAAAGTCGGCATGAAACGGAAGTTCGGAAGGACTCTCTTCTTCCCTATTGTGACGTATATCCTAGTAAACGGCTTCTGGAACAAGAAAAAATATAGGGCGGGACTTGATTTTGTCCATGGAGAATTGATTGGATGGTTGTGGTCTGCTTTTGATCAATATCATGTGAGTTTGCATTAACAGAATATTTTCCGTCATTGACAGATTTTTTTTTTTTTGACAGTGACTTTAAAAGCCGACAAAGTTTAAATCCCGTCTGGCTAGCGAGCGCTTACCTTACGCGTTAGGTGGAGAGTAGGCGGTCTTTTGTAGCTGTTCAAACAAATTCAACCACATGAGTGTTTGCATAAAGAAAACAATCCGGTCGAATGCGTTTTCGACTACCTGAAGTGGTGGAAAGTGGAAAGTTTTAGACGCCGTTTACACCTGTGTAGCGTCGTACACTTGTGATCCGATCAACCAAAATGCATCTTAATACCAGGTGGAAGCAGGGTCTAAGGGGTGGTTTACACAACACCATTTTCAACTAAAAATGGAAAACTGTTTCGGCGTTTTGGCACATCAGTAGCGTTTTTGGGGTCTGAGAATGCAAACTTTTGAAAACTGCTTTCAAAGTGCTGAAAACGATACTGTTATTGTCTATTGTCATGTAAACTACAAAAACAGTGACGTCATGTGCATGCATTTTACATGTTCAGTCTATAAGGCGCGTAGTTTTTCTTTACAAAGTGACATCGCCAACTACTGGCTAGGCATGAATAATGCAGCATTTTTAATCATCTTTGGAGTTGTTTTATTCATATTATAAACAGAGTTGTATTTTGTAATATTGCGTTGCTCATATTTGCCTGTTCCTGCTGAAAGGTCGTGTTTTAGTGGCCTCCGCTGTCACGGTGAGTGCATAATACAGCCTAATGATAAATGCATAATATAATCCAAATTAACCATATTTATTTCTGATAACTGGATGTCACTTGTAGAATTAAACATGCAACATGGCATATGTGACAAAAATAGTCACTACAATATAGTCATTTAGTTGCAATGAGTTAATATTAGTGCTAAAGTGATACCATTTAAGAGCTCGGTTGTCGTCTTCTTGGTCTTCATGTGGTGGTCAAAGAACTCCTGCAGTTTTTCTCTGGCTCCTCGAAGTGCGCTCTCGGCCTTACTGCTCTTGATGAACTCAATCAGCGCTTCCCCGGATTTCTCAAGGTCGTCATCATTCATCGCTTCGTTCTGTGACATGTCTGCATTAATTATATTTCTGCAAAAAAAAAAAAGGATGAAAAGGTGAAGCTATAGGATGCCATCACAGAACACTTACTCATTTAGCAGACGAAGCAATTTACAAATGAGGAAAACAACTATATTCATAGTATACAAGCATGTTTAGAGAAAACAAGAGATCAGTAAACAGCCTAGACCAGAGGTGAAATACAGAAAAAAATGACTAATTTTGAGTTATAGTTTTCTTAAACAGTTTTGATGTTAATGTTACAGTTCCTGGCATTACAACAAAATGAATGTTTTTACTTTTAGCCATTTATTTTTGCTTTTCAAGAGAACAAAATTAAATTTTTCATTAAATGTCAAAAATTCTTCACAAAAATTTGGAATATGTTGGATATTCTACAGCTTGACATGGACTGGATTGCAGTTTTCAATACTTTCACTGATGCTTTTCTATTTGTTAGAAACGTATCAAAACTCTTATCTGTGTTAGCCTGCTAGATTATATATTGGTGTTAAGCAGAATTTGCAAAAAAACAAAAGTAATATACATCACACACGAAAATCATTAGTTACTAGCTCTGTTAGCTGTTAAAATATATATATTCTAGTACGAAAGTTGTCTAATTAGTATTAAAATAACAGACTGTAATTGAGCAAACATAAACAACTCAAAACCAGCCTGACTAAAACCACCACACAATAACGCATCCACAAATACATGTTTTTTTTATTCAGTCAGCCTAGCGTTTTATAACACTGATCCAAATAACGAACATCAATGAAAATGTACCACATACTGTGTTCTGCAATATATTTCAGAGCAAATAGTCTCACCCAACGCAGTTAATGCACGCGCTGTTTATCCGGATTTCAAACTGACGGCGGTTTGGCGCGCTTTCCCGAGTCGCGCCTGAATAAAAACCAGCCTTAATACTTAAAGCATTTATTTTTCACCTGATAAGAATTATTGTTTTAATATAGTACATCTTATATGAGTTCATTATGTGCCCATCTAAACTAGTTAAGGCTATTTTTCTAAGCGACTCTGGAATTTCAGTCAGGCATCTATGCGGCACCTAAACATCGCTTGACTGAAGCAAAACCATACCATACGAACACACTCCCTATTTTCTCTCTCTCTCATGTCTATTAAAGTGATATAGTGACATAGCCAGCTACTACAGCCTTCTGTTTTTCGCCTAATCAAAGCGATTTTAGTTCTCATTATGACTTTAAAAAGCGGTTTTGAAAAATACAATCAGTTTAAAAAAATAAATAAATTCAACGCCATCTGAAATCTGTTTGTCGTCAATAAAGGTTGATCTTTTGTATATTTTAAAAGGGTCTGGAATAACTCAGAACTGATAAACTAAGGATGAAGAGTACGCAATATTTTTCCATTAGCAAAAGTAAAGCGGTCAACACAAAATATGAAGAAAATAAATGAGAAAGAAGCCACTTTATTTATACAACAACTCTTTTTTCGTGATTAATAACAATTCAGGTAACAATGAAACAAAAACTTTTAAAATCAAAGCAGTGTGTTAAAATTAGAAAGACGGTTTCTGGTCCCCCTCATTAATATTTCAATATGCCAAACTTATTTTCAGCATCACTTTTTGGCCTTTTTCTCCTGCTTTTCCTTTTTTTCTCGTTCTTTTCGTTTTTGTCTGTACAGCTCTCTGAAGTGGAGTCTCTTTGGATTCAGCCCGTAGGCTTGGAGTCTCTGTCTGCTGAACTCTTGGCCAGCCAACTTCACCGTCACGGATCTGGACAGCAGGCGTCCACCTGGCCGCCTCGTTTTCTTTTTAGGCCACTTAGGTTTTTCAATCCTTTTACTGGCCACCTCCTCTTTCGGAGTGACGGCGGTCTCTTCCTGCTTCATCTTTTTCTTAGGAACCAGGAACTCCTCATCATCCTCCCCTCCATCCTCGGCAGCGACTTCTTTGAGGTGCTGGATGTCTGCTTGCTCTGTGCGGTCTGCTGGAAGACCTTCAGAGGTCTCTTCTGTCAGATCGCTCTTCTCCGTCTTGACCTCGGACTGCTTTATACGATCCCTCCTCTTCTTACCCACCTTCCCCTTAGACTCCATCAGCTCCTCCTGACTGGCGTTCCTGGGTAATAAAGCACAAATACAGTAAAACACAAGTGCTCATATGATGGGCAGAGAAAATGATTCTCAGAAAAGCATAAACTGGTGCAAAGCTCAGTATCATTTGTATGAGTTTCATTTTTTAAAACAGTCATTATTATGATGTTTAAAGCGACACTCACTCATTATACAAAGACACAAACACTTGCTGTTTCTTCTTGATATTCTGTGATTTGATCTGGAAGTTCCTCACGTCACAGCGTTCCTCCTGCTCGGACCTAAACAAGGAAAAATTAACCAAAACGCATCAATTTATTCCAGGGCAGAGGAATAATCGAGAAAATAATAAGAGAATGCACTCAAAAATGTCCTATTTATTTAGCTGAAGCCTTTTTCCCAACATAATATCACTATATATATTCCAAAACAGTTCCAGTCTATTTATATGAATCATAAAAACTACTGTACACTACCTGAACATGCAGGTCTTCCTCAGTGAGCACCAGCGGTTCAACTCCTTTTCTTCTGCTTTCAGGATCTAAGAGGTTCGGGTGAGAATAACATGGAAATATTAGCCAGATGATTTCTGAAGTTTTTTTCCCCCCTCATGAAGATACTAGTAATTAAGTCACAGTGAATAATTTATGATAAATGGTCTATATTAAATCATACACACACACACAAATCCATTAATACTACCGTTCAAATGTTTTGAAGTCTCTTTATGCTCACCAAGGCTATGTTTATTTGACCAGAAAAAGTTATTAATGAAATATTTAAAATAACTTTACTTTTACATTAATAAAATTTATTTTAAAATATAGTAAACCGCAAAATTGCGAGATATTTTTATGTTTTAATGTCATTTATAATTCAGTTTATTCCTGTGTTGTCATAACTCCAGTCTTCAGTGTCACATGATCCTTCAGAAATCATTCTGATATGATCTGATGCTCATGGACCACAGAGGGCCTCTAAGATTTACTCCTGTCCAAATGTGAGACGAACACTAATTTACACTTTTGGGTTCGCTGGGAAATCTTTAACACAGATCTGCTCAGAGAGAAGATTTCGGTCCTCAGACCCTGGTCAGAGTTATTCCCGGAGGAACAGCAATACCAGGTCAGACACAATCGCAGCTCATCAGCACAGAACTCAGAGTCAGTCATCATCCAGGCATTGCTGTTGCTCGTAGCTCCTCACCTCATCAGTGGACAGGCCGAAGTCATTCGGAACAACTTCTCTGTAGCGAAATCTGCATGGCAAGTCATCAATGACGTCCTCATAATCCAGTTTATAGTACTCATCCAAATACTGCTCAAAGGACTTCTCCTCTGGAAACATGACCAGGACAAATAAGATTTTAGGATTACACCTTGGATTACGCATGCATGCTAAAGTGTTCAGAGTGTCCTGTTTGAAAACTACAAATTACACACTTCAGTTTTAAACATCCAACACTCACTTGGATCAAAGACGGGCTTGTTTTTGTTGATGATCTCAGCAAAGAGGGACTTCTTCCTCTTCTTTCCCATGAGAGGGGCATCCTCTTTGGTCTTCTTTTTCTTCTCCCCTCTCTCTTTCTTTTTCTTCTTTTTAGAAACTGGTTGTTGACTCGGGTCATAGTCAGCATCCATCTATCCAAAAGATTTCAAGTGTGATTAGAATACAGTAGTTCGCTGTTGCATTTGTTGCTCAATAATGAGAAAGTATCTTACTATAAAGTCAGGATCTTCACAGTTGGGCTGATTTTCTTCCTCCATAGTATAATCTTCCTCTTCCAAATACTCTTCCTCATTCTCCTCGTTTCCGACCCATGTGTCCCAGTTCCAATTTTCTAATAAAACATTCACATCTTCATCATCATCGTAAAAAAAGTTATATTCAAAATATTTAATTAAAATTACTTTTTTCCAACTTGAATATATTTTAAAATATAATTCATTCCTGTGACGTTAAAGGTGAATTTTGACCATCATGACTCGAGTCTTCAGTGTCACATGATCCTTCAGAAATCATTCTAATATGTTGATTTGCTGATCAAGAAACATGATTATGATTATTATCTGTGTTGAAAACAGTTGTGCCGTTTAATATTTTTGTAGAAACATAAAATTTTATTTGATAACTTGATTTTTTTTTTCAAGTTTATTTAATAAATAGAAAGTTCAAAAGAACAACATTTATTTTACATAAAAACCTTTTGTAATGTAATAAATGTCTTTACTGTCAATTTAGATCAATTGAATGTGTCCTTGCTGAATAAAAGTATTAATTTCTTTCTTTTATGTGTGGTAGTGTACGGGAACACATCCATCCAAGAGACACAATGTTACCTTCTAAATCATCGACAGCATCAAACTGTGGTTTCTCTTCCTCGTCCTCTCCATAGTATTCATCCCCAAAGAACTTCTGCAGACGAGAATGAAGAATGCGAGTAGTCAAATCCATTAAAGTACATGAAGCTCAATGTAAATATCAAATAGCTAAATACAGATTTCATCATAAGCTGTGACCTCCATAAGTTGGTCATGTTGCTGGGGGTCAAAGTCTCCCTCTAGGTCAACGTCATTGAAGGCCAGCTGCTCATTTCCTGTCAGTTCCTGCAGTTTCTTGAGTTTGTCCATGATCTCTGCTCGCTTCAGGTTCTTCAGTTCCTTCAGCTGTTGCTGCTTCTGTTCCTTCTCCTACAGGAAATGGAATTGTAAAGGAATTAAACAAATCTTGTTCCGAATCCACTTAAATGAATAGTTCACCCAGAAATTAACATGTACTGACGTTTTGTCATGTGATGTTTTGTCAAATCCAATGAGATTTGAGAGCTGACATTTTGAATTATTGGTCCTAACCACAATACCATTCCAAAGTTTGTGGTCAGTAAGATTTTTTTAAAAGAAATTAATATTTTTATTCAGCAAAGATTAAATTAATCAAAAGTGACTGCAAAGACGTACACTGTTCAAAAAATGTCTATTTCAAATAAATGTCATTCTTTTTTTTTTTCAGGGTACTTTGATGAATAGAAAGTTCAAATGTATCTCAATTTCCACAAAAATATTAAGCAGCTCAAATGTTTTCAACATTGATGATAATAAGAAATGTTTCTTGAGCATCAAATCATCATATTAGAATGATTTCTGAAGGATCATGTGACTCTGAAGACTGAAGTAATGATGCTGAAAATTCAGCTTTGACATCATAGCAATAAACAACATTTTAAATTATATTCAAATAGAAATCTGTTGTTTTTATTAAATTAATGCAGCCTTGGTGAGTATGAGACTTTTTTTTTTAAACATTAAAAAACATCACCGACCCCAAAGTTTTAAAAGGCGGTGTGTATACGTAACATTTTCGAAATGCTAGTTTACCTTTTTCTTTCTCTCTTTCACCTCCTCTCTCTTCCTCTTTCTTCTGTCGTCTTTGCTTCGGACAGATGTGGCAATGTTGCGTGGATATGTTTTGATCTGTGGAGGAATAGAGGGTTGATGGGTAATGATCATAAGAAAGAGCTTTGCCCTTCACTAAGATACTCCCATGGGAAAATAACTGAACTTGAAGACAAATCAGGCTGATGTTGACATCCTTTTACCTTTCCAGCATCAGGCTCCTCAAAACGGAAGTTGTAATGCCTCTCAAAGTCTTCCTGTTTATGCAGGAATGATTCTCCTTCATCCTCGGAGTCATCCACATCATCCTGCATCAGTTCATTATAGGTGGGGATCCTAAAACCATTCACAAATGAAGATACTTACACTACCGTTCAAACGGTTTTTTTTTAAAGAAATTAATACTTTTATTCAGAAAGGATGCACTAAATTGAATAAAATTGGCAGAAAAGACACATATAATATTACAAAAGACTTATTTTTATAAATAATGAATGCATCTCAAAGAATATTAAGCAGCTCAACTGTTTTCAACATTGATTAGAAGAAATATTTCTTGAGCATCAATTTAGCATATCAGAATGATTTCTGAAGGATCATGTGACACTGAAGACTGGAGTAATGATGCTGAAAATTCAGACTTACCATCACAGGAATATAAATAAAAATATCATACCGACCCCAAACTTTTGAACGCATGTAGTGTACATTCACATAGAATTATACAGAGCTCACGTTTGTTCATGTATGTGCATCACTTACTGACTCAATTCTGTAATGCTGCAAACAAAACCCACCTCTCCTCCTCATCCTCCTCCAGGTATCCCTTGTTGAGCATGTAGTCTCGCAGGAAAGTCTCTTTCTCATCCAGCTGGGGGTTGTTCCAGTAGTCTCGCAGGTATTTCTGGATTTAGATCGACATTAGCCAGAGGGAAAAAAAAAAGAAAAAAAAAAAGAGCAAGAGTGAGTAAAGCATTTAGTTATCAATTATTGCATCCTAAAATATCTTCAATCCAGAGCAAAACACTGACCATGTCCTGAACGTCCTCCTGCCCCTCCAGCTCTGCCTGACCCTTCAGCCATTCCACATAGTCGGCTTCCTCTTTGTCCTTAAGAAAGCAGGAAAAGAAAAGTTTATGACTGGGTACTGTTTTATTTTACATAATTATCCAAAATCCTACTTTAATTTCCAGAAAATCAGCCACAGCATGCAGGAGAAATTCAATTTCAGCACCTTCTCTTCTTGTGTTTTGGTTCTCCGCATCAGCAGCTGTCCGTCACCATCACTGTCCTCTTCATCACTGTCTTGCACAAACTTCCGTAAACTGCCAAATGAAAGCACAGACTCAAGTAAAACATTTTAATGCCATCCTTAAAGGAATGAATTAAACATCTGTCATCGTTTACTCGAAGCTCATGTAGTTTCAATCCATATCCATTTCCACACGGGAATAAATTCATACAGGTTTGGAACGACATGAGGGTAAGTAATGTGTTGGCGAAAGCTACTTTTAAAAATAATTCGATTAAAGATCAATAAATCAATTTTAATTTCTAAATTGGACTCATACATGCTGCAGGACTCCTGTACGTCACCACAATCGTCTTTACCCATCAACACTCTACTAGCGAGACGCTGGTTTGCTTTATCCAGCTGAGAAGTATAGGTTGCGTATCATCTAGCCACACAGTGGTGGGATGTTTTTACTTTCCGTTCAGTCTGTATTTCACACAGCGTAATGCGTGAGAGATCACGCTCTTCAGATTCAATCACAAAATATGACAGCGCTTGTGTTTTAAAGCTACAGACACTGGAACTGGCCGTCACTGTTCTCTCTGCCATCTCTGACGATTATCAGCCTGGACTTCTTACATCATCTAACTGCGTCACATAAACTATGTTCATGACGGAATATCACATGCTTCAGTAGTTTATTTGCAATAAATTATTTAAAATAAGCCTCAGGCTGAAGTTCAAATGCAAATTCACACATGAACAGTAGAGGACGCAGCAATAACAAAAAGCAATGAAACAAACACAAATATGATGTTTATCTAAAGTCATTTTTTCTTATTAGTATGGTTGAATTGGATTAAAGGTCAGCAGCAAAAACTGTGGTTTAATAAAGTGAGATAAAACAAAGTATGTCTTTGTATTACTAATCATTTGATTATTGAGGGTTTGCACATTTCACCGTTTTTTTATTCACTTTGACTAATACTGAATCTGTTTTTTTGCAAGTATGAATGAGAGGCTCACATTTATTCTAGAACGACAATAAACCATCACGTTTACACTGTGCACAAAATGCCCTGTATGAAAAAGTTACTCTGATATTTTGTTGTGAATTTAAAAGTTATGTTACTAGTTACCTGAAAACTCACGTTACCCCCAACACTAATGACAGAATTTTCATTATGACTGAACTACCATCTTTCTGAAAATTGATAAATGACACCTAAGCTGCTTTTCCACTGAAATGACCCGGAACAATTTGTCCAAGGAACTTTTTTCCCCCCAGACCTGTTGCTGTCTGCGTCTAAAGTGCAACAGTTCCCGCTGAATTTCGTCCTCCGCATATAAAATTAATAAAGCCTGAATCTCGTCGTCGGTCCATCGGTCGTATTTTTTAAACTCCATTGTTGATTCAAATCGCTAACAACTCTTACTGCGCACACCGCAACAGACTTGTAAAAATGGTGTTTGAAATAAAATGCTGCATGAACTCAACCAGTCAGCAAGTCCCACCCACATAATGTTGCAAAGACAATCTCCAATCTACCTTTCCTGCAGCTCCTTCTGTTCTTGAATATAGGTGGGAGATGCAGCTCTCTGTAATACAAATGCAAACACATTCATGATATGTATGATATTTTAGTCATGAAGAGGTTTCAGATACTGAAGAAGCTACTGGATGAGTGGAATCCAAGTCCAATACCATTTAAATTGATTTGATCTATCATTTCACAAGACCCTAAAAACAAACGAAATGAAACTAATTCAAAATAAAACCATCCTTTAAGGATTTTTTTTATTAGGAGTAATGTGCAAATATTAATTGTGCTCAATAAGAGCAGGAACATTTACAAACCGGGTCAATGATCATTCTGTGTTGGCTTTTAACATCATACATCTTAAGTATAATTACCTCTTGCATCTGTTTGGAGACTTCTTCATCAGCACTGTCATCCTCATCATCATCATATTTCCTAAAACGAATTATTTACAATCATTTTATTAAACACACCCAATCAAACACATTAGAAAGACTCGGTTATCTAAATAATATAGCTGATTTGTCATCACGCTTTACCCATTTGAGCTTTCAAAAGAAATAAATACGGCGACATCATTTATAAACACAAGAGTTCTTACCCTCCTCTCTCCAGGATGACTTTCCTCTCATAGTCCTTCAAGAACATGGGTTTCTCGGACTTTTTCGAAGTGGACGGTTGCTCATCGCTGCCTGATCCAGATGCTGTTTATTAACATAAATTACAGTGTGCTGAAATCAGTCCCGCCTGCTTTAACCAAAGTAAAAGCCATAAAATGAAGCTACTTCACGTACTGTCCTCTGTGTAGAACTTGGCATCTTTCTGATAGATCTTCGGATCTTTCTTCTTCAGAAGCGAGAGCGTTCTGTAAAAATCCCTGTCCAACTTTGGGTCCAGCTCCTATATATTCATTTGTCAGAGTATTAGACGTGGAAATCTGGGTAGGATTTTGGCAAAAGGGTTTCAAACAAGAAAGCGAGAGAATATTTTACCACTTCACTCTCATCAGAGTCAGAGGAGTCAGATGAATCCTCCTCATCCTGGTCTCCGTAACGGTCCTTCACTGGAGCATTCGAAAACAAACACAACGAATATGACAACAGAACAGATTTAACGGCAGATCTCACTCCAAAATAAATGTATGATCGCCTGGATGACAAAAATGTAGCAGAATGTCCAAGTTGTGTGAAATGTTTTTTTTCACGTCTCAATAATCAGAGTCTGTGAAAATACTACAACATTGTTCGTTGTTACTGTAAAATAATGACATATAAATAATATTCAAAATATAAAACAAGCTTTTAAATGATCTGAGTTTATTAACATTCGTGGGTAAGAACGATTTACCACAGTTTTACTGTAGTAAACTATGGCAATTATGGTTACCTTTGTAGACTTTCGTATTTGAAGAGTAAAAGCCAAACTTGGATTATCTTTATGCATATAACCAAGCGTTATTAACAGTTATAAACATAACTTGACACAAAATTAACTGATTAGCACGCTTAAAATCAAATTAGCATGTTTAAAATCGATATAATGTCCATTCACGATATTCAACACACACATACATATATATATATATATATATATATATATATATATATATATATATATATATATATATAAAATGTAGATTATTAATATCTGAAAATGTAGTAAACAGCATTTCAAGTAATTATGTGTCTTAACTTACGTCTCTGCAGTTCTTCTTTCTGACGATATTTCTCATATTTTTCTGCAAACTTCTTATTAATCTTGATGCCTGACATGATCGTTTACAACTGTATAGTATCTTCTGATTTGAGATCAGATTAATATCGCAATAATTTGAATAATTCTCGCGTTGAACATGTTACTCTGCTGAACAGCATGGGCACGTGACCTATGACCCTCCTACGTCATAGAGTTCAGGGTTTAAATGTCTCCGATCGTGGATTGTTTTTTAACTAACAATTTTTTTTCCTTCCTAGAAATTAAACAGACTATTTTGTCACAGGTTTAGACCGTATATTTTGGATTTTTGCCTGAAAACGTGCTTCTTTGTTCTTCCTCGTGGCTTCATTGCTTGTAAAAGCAGGGTCATGGTTCAGTCAGACCTCTAGAGGGCACTCTATCTTGTGAAATAACAGAGAAATATAGTGATGGGAGGAACGAAGCTTTCCAAAGCTTCGAATCAGTGAACCAATGCTTCGCAAAATGATTCACTGCCTCGAAGCGTTCGAAACGCTGGTGATAAAAACAGTGCAAATGCAACAAAAACTCAGGCCAAACATGCATAAAAATAGCTTTTACGATCCAAAACACAGCTTTTTCGTTGGAAATATTTAATTGAAAGTATAATAAAAAGCAACTAACTTATCCTTACCTATATTCAGTGTCTTAATAATGTGTTATTTTATCAATTCCAAGGCTTTTATGGCTGGCTCAGCTAAACAGGTCAATAAGAGACTATAAACTACTATTATTCCTTTTAATTATACAAATGTCTCATTAAATTTATAGCCCTAATCAGAGATCAGGTAAGAGATCGCTGGGGGTCAATTGATTCTTCGCAAAGCCCCGCCCCCTTTAGTTACTGTTGCTATGCTCGACAAGTCATGTGCTCTCACGCCACACATCATGTTCTCACGCAGTGAAAAATACATCGAGGAGCAAAGAGGACACTGACAACGTATGAAACAGTTTCATATTTAAAATATTGTACTTTTTTAAAGAAGTTTAAACAATAAATAGCGTATAGTGTCTCTTTAATGTGTCGTGACAGATCGCTGAAGCTCCTTCAAGCGGCTCGTGAATCAACATCTCTTCATACTAGTTCATTTATAGCATCAAATAAACATGAATGAACATCAGAAGGAATGTTGTTTCAAGTGTGGAAAGACGTGAGTACACACAATTTTAACGTTAATCTACTAACTCCTCTGACTGCTTTGTCGGACAAAATGGCGGATTCTGGGTTATGATTGGTCAGATCGATTTAACCAATCTTTATGAAGTTTCGTTTCATAAATCTCTATAATATGAGTGTGTGGTGCCAGACGTCAGATTCACAAATGAATTTGTTTTAGTATTTATTGTACACAAAACATTGATACAAGTTTCTGTTAGACCAGAGCTTCCCAAACTTAAGAGTGGTAAGGCCCCCCAAAAACATTGCAAAAGCTCCACGACTCCGCCGTTAAAAAATACATACCGACATTTACCTACAAATACATTTATTAACAAGTTTGTAAGAATTTCATGTGAATTATGATGTAAACATTCTTTACAAATATATTTAAATCCATAACACTAACCTTACATACTTTCAAAAAAAATTAATTTTAGAACAAATGGAATATTTTAATTATTTAAATATATTGATTTGAACTAGCTACACCCCCCCCCCCCCCCCCGCAATACCGCTACGGCCCACAGTTTGGGAAGCACTGTGTTAGACACTTGAATTGGTGGTATAATAAAACATAGACTTATGCTCAGGCCTACAAGCCACTGTCTAAGACAATAAGTTGCTTTGAGAAAGTGTCTTCTTTAGTAACAGAATAATATTAATGATTAATAATATTAATAAACAAACATCCATCATATCCTCTCAGCGGCCCCTGCCCTGGCCTCCGTGTCTGACTCAATGTCCCACCGCCTGCGATTACGGAGAAAGGTAAACAATTCCCTTTACTACATATAGGTATGGCAGGAGGCCAAGATACATAAAAACATAACAAGAAGTTCAGAGTTCAGTTTTTACCTATTATTCACTGCTTTGATGTTCTTCGTCAGCATTCAGTGTTGATTAGGCTCTGACCTTCTTTCTTTAAACTTGCAGCTACGGCTAAGAGGAAGACGAAAGTTGTAAATGTACAGTAAAGAGAAGAACCCCTCTCTTTGCATATTTATTGACTAAAGCTGATGTTTAAGATGCCAGAGAAAGTGATTTAATATTTGTTGGTAAGTCTCCACTCACATGTACATGACAACTAGGCTATTCATCATATATCATCATATATATATATATATATATAAATTGATGGACAAAATAACATATATAAATATATATCTCATACACTGAGTGTGAGATCAGCTGTGTAAATTAGAAAGCTGAATGTATTTAACTGCCAAAACCAGCGAAGGCTTTTGCACCCTTAAAACAATCAAAATTTTTCAGTCACTGAACTGTTTTGCGAAATTCTTGACTTTGACTCTGTATGATTTTACCTGATAGAAGTAAAAGAGAAGTTAAAATGATTAAATACGTCAAGCACTATATAAATATGAGGATAAATATGAGTAAACCGGGTCAGTGTTCATTCTGTGTTGGCTTTTAACATCATACATCTTAAGTATAATTACCTCTTGCATCTGTTTGGAGGCTTATTCTTCATCATATTTCCTAAGATGAATTATTTTCAATCATTTTAATAAATACAGCCAATCAAACCTGGTTGGTTGACCCCCTCCCCCCTCTTTGGGCCAAAGCAGAGCCACAGAACAAATATGCCACACAAACATTATGAGTAACAGAGTGTCCAGGTGATGTACGGCTAATCATTAGTGATGTTAGAACATGAGATTTTTCTGGGGAATTGCGGGAAGAAAACAATTACAGGCCATTCAGGACACACTGTAATATACGGTTGCATTGTGTCCCGAATCCGGAAAAAAATGGGTCACAGTTTCCACAAAAATATTAAGCAGCACCACTGTTTTCAACATTGACAATAATAATAATAATAGTTTCTTGAGCAGGAAATCAGCATATTAGAAAGATTTCTGAAGAATCAATATCACTGTTTACTGTATTTTTGATCAAATAAAAGCCTTGGTGAGCATAAGAGACTTTAAAAACATTAAATAAAAAAAAAAAACACCAGCCCCAATCTTTTGAACAGTGGTGTAAATAGATAGATTAGAGACATTAGAAAGATTAAGATTAAAACTAATGCTTGTGCTTTTATCTAATGTAACCACCCATAATACAAACCTTGAACTTTGCTTGTAAAATAAAACTTCCAAACACTCACATGAATCCCACCCACCTCATCTCATGACTCGTTTTCTGCTCGCCCCACACAGTACTCAAAGGAGTGCCAGAAACGTGAGCGATAACAAAACATTTTGGAAGGTAGAGCTGTTTGCCCAGTTAGCTAAGTCAAAAACAAGTATAAGTCACGGAGGTCCCCCCCTACCCACCGGCCCCAACTAATCCGTGGCCTACTTTTCCCAGGATGTCAGTAAATCATGGTGTCATCCCACGGGGCAAGTGTGTTTTGAAAACTGAGACGGGGGGCTGTGTGGGGCCTTTCCTAGAAATCACTTCCTTTCTTAGAATACCAGAAGTTATTATCGTTCCTTTGTGGTTTTACAGGTCACTCTACACCAACCCAAATTATATATGTATCCAGCAGAAAAGTGGTCTTATTTATACGCGCAATCAACTGTAAAAAAAAAATAAAAAATGTAAAAAAAAAGGGAAAAAAGGCCTTTAGGTTCAAATTTACAGCTGCCTTTGTGATGTGGGTATTTTGCTTTAGTCATTTTTAGTCCGGGCCTCATGTACTCCATATGAAGGGTTACATTCAGCAGATCTCAAGGATTTGCTGAAACTGATCCTCATAAGCTGTGCGTTTTCATTCTAACTTCACTTTACTGAAGCCATTAATCCTTGGTTTCACAGACAAGGTTTAAGATATTCCCAGACTAAAATGCATGTTTGAGCTATTTTAGCTGAAAGCAACTTGTACCGACATATCTAAAAATATGTTAGGGCCATAGTTTTATCTCAAGATGCACACTAGTAATGTTTTTTTTTCTAGGATACCTTTATAAAAGCTACTTAAAGGCCTAATCCTAGCTTAATCTAAGCCCTGTTTGTGAAACCAGGCCTAAGTGTTTCAGCTTATGCAGCTCTGAACTGTACTGGAATATTGGATTTATTAATAAGCAGCCCTGGGAAATATTTGTGTCACAGCAAAATTACTACATGAAAAAATGAAACGGTCAAGTAAAATCTTCAAAATGTTTATTTCAAGTTAGGATTACACACAAGTTCTTTTTTTTTTTTTAGAAAATTATTCGCTGGAATATTCAATCAGAATGTACAGAAACATTATATATATTTTACAAATAAACAACTGACATGTAGTACACAGCAAAGAAAGCAAATGATCAACCAAAGATTTAGATTCACTAAATAAATAAAACAGTCCTTTATATACAATACTGTATACTTAAAAATACAAATGCAATATATATGAAACATATTTACACAAGTACATTATTTACACACTGAGAATGTAAATGTTTGCAATAAAAATGAAGTACATTCCCTGACTCTCTAAGTCGGTATCAATCAGTAAAACAATAAAATCATAATAAATTTGGAAAGGAATCATTGGCTGAGATAAAGAGGCACTTAACTATAATAGTGATTGAGAAAAGTATCCCCAATATCAGTACTGCATATGAGAAAGACTTTTTTTGTGAACTAGCAGTTTCATATGTAACATTGACCATTTTGGCACAAAAATAACATGATGACTGCAAATGGTGTAAACAAATGGCATAAAACATTAGGACAACAAACTTTGCGAAGCTTATGACAGTAAGTGGTCTATTTTTGCCTAAAAATATTCAGATGTACTGCATCGTTAAATTAACAAATTCACATAATATGAACCAAATTATACAAATGTTTTGGAAAAAGTTACTAATATGCAATGTTTTTTGATCCCTGCAAAAACAAACAAACGAACAAAAAAATTTCAAAATATACTAATACATACCATATTTACAATAACTTATCATGGACCTCTCATGAGAATAAAACCTTGATTTGTGCTGGTAAAATCTATATTTATATCTCTACATATATATTTTATATTATCTATATATAGTGAAGTGCTACAGCATTGATAAGCTGAGGTTGCTGTTGTTTGAGGTTTCTTTGTTTTAGTTTTTTCTTAGATAAGTCTGTCCTGAACCATCAGCCCTGGATTGTTTTTGCATTGAATGCAAAAACCACACATTCCTTGTGTGGAACGGCGGTTTGTATCTCCATTGTTCCCCAAATGTTGTTTTGCTGAAGAACTGTCTTCCAAGTAGGTAAGACAATATAGCTTTGAAACGTTGTCAGTCTCAGCATGGACCTCAATGTCATCATCATATTTCATCATCAAGATTCACAATCTGTCTCTGTGAAAGCCAAATAGGATCATCATTATTAGACACATCAGTCATCCAAATAGGGTTATTAGTAAAGTTAGATGCTCTAAGACATTAGCTAAGGCTAATATACTCTCATGAATATGGTGTTCAGTAGTCAGTATTTATATATTTTTTAATAAAGCACTGAAAATATCTTACCTGCGGGTAAAAATAGCCATCAGAACTACGGTTTCTGCATAAGTGCACCTGGTCCTCGGTGGTCTTTTGATAAACTGGGTTGTCAAAGTGGATGCTGTTGGTATTTTTCTGACGCCACTTTCTCCAGAACAGCACAGCGCCACCCACAACCAAACACAGGATTGCTTTGAGAAAATAATAAGACACTCAAATTAGAACATGAGTTTTGAAGCGATAGAATAGATTAGAGAATAGCACAGATACATTTTGAAGAGTACAAAACCATGCGAGTTGCTTTACTGACCAGGTAGCATCTAACCATCATAAAACCTCATCAATGACTTATTTGGAATGATATACACATATATGGCAGCAACACTGTAAACGTGACTCACAACTAGCGTCATATTTTTCAACTATTTAAATAGAGTTTGCCGATAACATGTCACTAAACTAATACTCTAAAATGCATTTTAAAAAAGTCTACACTCAAACTTTGTCAGTACTGAATGAAATACGCCGTCGGTGTATGAATGTGTGTGTGAATGGGTGAATGTGAGGCAAAAATTGTAAAGCGCTTTGGTGGCCATAGGTCTGTGAAAGCGCTATATAAATGCAGTCCATTTACCATTTACCATTTACCAAATAAGTTCACCTTTCTCTATCTGCGTCCATCATCTTGAATTAATATTTTTTTCTCAACACATTGCAATTCTTTATGGGATTGTCTTCGTTGTGAAGGATATAAGGGATGCTGCTTTAGAATTTGGCTAGAATGAGGTATCTTAGGAGGCGGCATAATTAAAGTCGACATGAAATGGAAGTTCATCATCAATTTTTTAAATGCATGTTTTTTGTGAATGATTTAATTTGTGTATATGTTTCATTATGTATATGTGAGACTTCTCTCTGGTGATGTCTGCTGGACTCCTCCAATCATTTCATTTTCATAAACCCCACCCCTTGCTTTCAATCGACTGCAATGCATTAAGATTTCCCTCCATCCAATCAACAAACGATGAATAGAACCAAGTCCCCAACCTAAATTTTTTCTTTTAGATTATCCAGTTCTCCCTGATGTACGTCACAATAAAAAAAGAAAATATCTGTTGCTACCTCTATTACAGTGTGACCAAGTCGCCTACCTTTTGGAACAGTCCAGAGCGCATCTACATAATGCCTTAAAAATTGTAGGTAACTCACTAGGTTTCATAACACAGCATATCTTTACTTTGCTTGTTTAAGCATTCGCACTGAAGCACTCACCAAGAGGAACCACAACGTACAAGGCCCACGGTGTGGAAGATGATGTTTTGGAGACAGCTTTAACATTACTGTTGTCGTCAGCTAAAGAGAAAATCACAATATTTTTAAACAGTTTTCACAAATTTCAATGAGATATCATGTTGAGGAATCTCTGAGGTCTGAGATTATGGTTGGGAAAAGGAGAAGAAAGGGAAAAATGGCAATGTCTGGGTGGATAAAGACATACCTGTCTGGGTGGATAAAGGAAGTTTAGTTGTGGTTTGAGATGGCTTGAAAGGGGCAGCTTGAGTGGGTCGGTTAGGGGTCACAGGAGCAGGAGTAGGTGAAGGTTGTGCATTGGTTGTGGAAGGGCCAACAGATTTTGGTGTCACCTTTGAAGGTACTTGAGGATGAATAGTTGTAACTATTTTGGGCCTGACGGGAGTTGCTGGTGTGACTACAGCTGTTCAAAATAAAAACACAAGTGTTGGATGTAGGAATCAGCAGGAATTACATTAATAACCTAATCCCAGTGCTGAAACAAGCACCAAATCTGACTTGCCTGGAATACATTTTCGCATGTCTTTGGCCAACATCATATTGTCTGGGCAGGCACACGTGTACTTGGGTGAGAATCTACTGATTTGAGGGGCAGCCAGGCACAGGAACTCACAGCCACCGTTGTTGACCCTGCACCAGTTGATTCCTGGGAGGACATTCAGAAGAATTAAGTTTTAAATGGAAACTAACTTACTGAATGGTAACTTGGAAGGTACTGTAAAAAGTCAAATTGTTGGCTATATACATACCAGTGGGCTGTTTGAGGTTGTGGTACAGGACAATATCCTCTGGGGATGAGAGGTGTTCGGCCACTTTTGTGATGTCTCCTCCAGTCACACGATTTGCACTTAAAATTGCGTTATTGCTCACATCCGTCCAAAACACTTTCTCCTGCAGATGAAGAATTCTTGAATGAGCATTGAGGTAGCCTCCTAAAAAGGTCTTTAACAAGAAGTTCAAAATTAGTCTCAAAGTGTTACCTCAAAAACAGTGAGACCCAGAGGGTGGGCAAGTTTGCCTTGGTCAATGATTAGAGTTCGCCGACCACCTCCCTGTACACTAATGCTGGAGAGAGTATGTAGTTTGGAGTCAACCCAGTACAGACGCTGGTTCAAAAGGTCTAGGTATGAGAAAGGACGAGAAAGTGGATTAGACCAAAGTTACCAATTGTAATGGACAGTTGAAAAGTTATGCAAGTGGACAAGTTCATACCAAGGGTTATTCCGTTGGGCCAGACAATATTATCCGTAACTAGGGCACTCCGGTCCCCTCCGTTAAGACCACCTCTCTCGATCTTGGCTGGTGTGCCCCAGTCAGTCCAGAACATGAAGCTACAACATATCAGGGAATATTTAACATAGCAAATCACTTGCCCACAGAGTTTTCCCCTACATTTTAGAGTTTGTGGGACTTGACGTACTTCTTAATAGGATCAACCACTATAGCGCGTGGCTTGGCCAGGTTGTCTTTGAAGAGAGTCTTGCGTTTGCTTCCATCCGCTGTTGCCACAGATATGGCACCTTTGATACTGTCCGTCCAGTAGATGTTTCCATGGATCCAGTCCATAGCAATACCTTCAGGTGCATCTAAGTCACTGCCAATCACAACAGTGTGTTGGGAGGAGTCATCTGCAGTATCCATTGGCGCTCTGGGAAAGAAATACAAAATATGACACTAGGTAACAAGTAAATGATCCTCAGAGAACCAAAACTGACCATGAGTCCAAAGATCCTTTCTTTACCTGTATATCTTTTTGAGTGATAAATCTGACCAGTAGATCTCCCTGGAAGCAACATTCATATCCAGCGCCACAACGTTCTTCAGGCGAGGAATGACAAGTGCATACTCGCTACGATCCAGAGTCATCTTCCTTACCTCATGGCGATTAGTGAAAAATAAGTAGGCGATGGTTCCTGTAAAATCAGTTTTGTGAGTACGAGTTGTCAGTATGTGACCATGGAAAAAGAACATTTGCAAGTTTAAAATCTGTACCAATAGCTTTGCAAGCTTTGCTAGCTGGGTCCACCTGGTAGCCATCTTCGCACTCACACTTGTAACTACCAATCTGGTTGACACAGATTTGGCTGCAGGTGTCTGGGTTGGCGCACTCATCGATGTCTGAAGAAATCAAAGAAAAATGTGTCATTTTGCTGCATCAGCTTGGACTTCCTGAACAAACTCTAACCTTACTTCCAGCTCATAAAAAGCAAATAAGTTTGAAGTCCAAATTAAATCATTCTTTGAACTGGATCTGCACCAAGGTCTGTTTTCAGAGATTTTCAATATCTGTTTCAGTATGGGAACCAATTTCAGATTATTACCTTCGCAGCGTCTCTTGTCTACCAACAGGAAGCCAGTGGGACACAGACACTCATAACCAATCTTGAGGTCATTACAGATATGAGAGCAACCACCATTATTGTAAAGACACTCGTTAGAATCTGTGAATTTAAAAAAAATCACAAACTGTAACACTGCTCGGAAACCATGAAAAGAACATCCAGGCAACAAACAACAAAGGCAATGTACCTCCTTGAATGCTGTGACACTTACCACATTCTCGTAACGGTTCATCGGACCAATCTCTACAATCCCGTTGCTTGTTGCAAACTTTTTCCATGCCGATGCATTCACCGCTGCGGCACTTAAATCTGTGTGGTGGATCACAATGGGTTTCTGAAATTCAGAGAGGAGAAATATAAATGACGCATATCTGAATAACACCTAAAGCATATGTTTTACATATCAATAATGTAAAGGGCATAATTTGGATGGTTTACCATTAACACAGCCCAGCTCATCACTAAAATCTTTGCAGTCATATACGTGGTTGCACTGCCGGCTGCCATGAACGCAAGATCCGTCGCCACATTGGAACTCATCCGGTCGGCATGTGGGAGAGGCTATTCATATTGAAAAATCAAAATAGTTCATTATGTCTTTAGGAAAAATGGCTACATGCTGATTACAAAAAGTGCCTGATGCTTTGGTGGAGTTTTTTGTGTAAGAAAAGTAAAATATCCAGCTTCCACCAGACCGCCACTAAAGTGTAATGCCTCTCGCGGTTATAAACGCTTACGCTATGTCCTAAGCCTTTCGTAGTCAACTTACGAAAAAAGCAAGCTAGATATTTTACTTTATTACTTGTTAAATTAGGATATTTTTCTTACACAAACGCTTCGCTTCACTTCAGAAAGCCTTTATTAACCCCCCGGAGCCGTGTGGAGTACGTTTATGATGGATGGATGCACTTGTTTGAGCTTCATACTCGTTGGTCCCTTTCACTGCCATTATAAAGCTTGGCTGCGTCAGGATATTTATTAAAATAACTCAGATTGTGTTCATCAGAAAGAAGAAAGTCATATACAGACAGGAAGGCTGGAGCGTGAGTAAATCTTGGGGTTATTTTCATTTTAAAGTGAACTAATCCTCTAAGGTTATAGTGTAATAAAAGTGTGAAGTGATAAAAGTAATCTAGCCTGACCATGACAAGCATCTAGACATTTTATCAATGGCTTGGTTTCTATTTCTGCTGTGTAGCCCCGCCCACTGTGAAATCTCATTGGTCCACAATCCCTCTCCCACTAACTATTCACAAAACATCAAATATCTTCTGAATGATTTGATTTTGCATTCATTGTGGACATACAAAGATTATCACTGGAAACAAACACTGCATTTACAGTGGAATTCTATGGGGAAGACATTTCTGAGGGCTTAAAATCAGAAATCTGCAATTTGGTTTTTTTGTTAAGCCTACAGTTCTCTTCTATACAAAATGTGCACTGTGAAGTTGTCATTATCCTTTTAGCAGTAGGACTACTATTCAAGGACCAATGAGACACTGGTTAAGCATTATTATTCAATGTAATTCTTGTGGGCATTTTCCCTATGCAAACCAATTCTTCCTGCCATCCTTGTTTGTGCCATGCAAAGATCATCTACACGTCAGTTCGACAGAGCTTATCTTGTATTGAACCTGGAACATTCTTTTAAGAATACCAGGATCAATTGGCAAATGCAATATTAAGAAGACTTATTTCTTACAGCAGTTTTTCTCATCTGAGTGATCCAAGCAGTCTTCTCCCCCATCGCATTTCCAGCTACTGTGTATGCATTCCCCACTGCCACAATGGAACTCCATAGAGGAGCATGGATTTTTGGTAGGTTTAGGTGTCCCTGGGCTGCATTTCTGAGGCAATTCATCAGAGCCGTCAGCACAGTCGGCATCTCCATCGCAGACCCACAATCGAGGCACACACTGTGCATTGTTGCACCTGAAGGAGCTGGAGCCACACGTGGTGGGCGGACAGGAGACTTCATCACTGCCGTCGTCACAGTCTGTTTCGCCATCACACACAAATGCAGTCGACACACACTGGCCGTTGTTGCACTGGAATTCGCCATCCAGACACCTTCGAGGAGCTGTAAGAAGTTATGGAGATTCAAAACGCATGCACACTGGCAGCATCATGAAGATATACATTTCAAGATGTCACTCACCACAGCCTTCCTCATCCGCACCATTCTCACAGTCTTCTTTGCCGTCACACTTCCAGGTCTTAGGGACACACTGGTTTAGTCGCCCACCACAAGTGAATTCACTGGGTCTGCAGGTCTTCATCACTGAAAGAAAGAGAGAAAAACAAGATTTTATGCTTTTTCTAAAGAAAATGTGAATGGTGCTAGCCAGTGTTGGGGAAAGTTACTTTTAAAAGTAATGAGTTACAATATTACGTTACACCCTAAAAAAGTAACTAATTGCGTTAGTTACTTTTTATGAAAAGTGATGCGTTACATTACTTTTTCTCACCTGGGTTGGGCTTGCTTATTTGTTTTTTAATAACAGAAAAAGTTCTATTTTTAGCAAATGTTAAAGCCCTTTAACACAAAAAGTGAAATGAATAAGCCTCAGGCTGAAGGAAATTCATATTTCCACCTGTACAGTAGAGGGCGCAGCTCAAACAAACCTTTCAGGTAAACATTTAGTCTAGAACTACAATAACCATCAAGTTTACACAGTGCACGAAACATCTCTGCACTCATTCTATTGCTCTCAACATGACAGGAGAGCGTCAGTCAGTAAATGTGAAAACAAAGTAACTCAGTGTTACTGATTTGAAAAAGTAATTCAGACATTTTATTGTAAATTGAAAAAGTAATGCATCACTTTACTAGTTACTTGAAAAAGTAATCTGATTAGATTACTTGTAATGCGTTACCCCCAACACTAGTGCTAGCTAGGGATGTACAATATAACCATTTAACCGTTTGGAGCCAATGTTGGTTATTTTTTTTTAATGCCGGTCGATATTAGACATTTAATTGTACATGCTCTTTACTGCTTATTTTTACATTTAGATGACCTTTTTACAGTTTAATAACATAGCTCTCCCTTATTTTTGATGACACTAACAATTTAATAAAACTACTAAATGTAAAATGGATAATCTCAAAAAGCAAATCCATTTCTTCAAATGATCAAAATAATGTTGCAATGCCAAAATTCACTTGTGGCATTTACAAAACATTAATTTTACTTTTAGCTTGCTTTAACAAAATAATACAGAATTTTAAGTATCATGCATAACATTAAAATAATTATCAGCTTATATGCATGGGCCAGACTGAGAGATAGCACTTTAAAAACGTAAGGAAAAATTGAGTAAAATGAATAGTTTGAAGGAAACCATTTCTTTCAGCAACCAATAAGAGAGTAGAATTTTTACTATAGATTAACACAGTTAACCGCATTTAAATATTCTTGCAATTTTTCCCCACACAATCAGTGCAGGAAAATTTAATGGAAAGCTTGCATATTTGCGCCTACTGTCATCAATGTTAAACCAACATATATACAACTGACTTATCTTAAGTGTAACACTTACAGCAGGCAGCAGGAAGTTCATCAGTGCCGTCTCCACAGTCATCAGTTTCATCACAGACCCATCTCGATGTGATGCACTTGCCATTGCCACACTGATACTGCCGAAGATCACAAGTCAAGACACCTGACAGATGGAGAAATAAGTGACACATTACCTTAAGCCTCCCATTTTAGTAATTTGAGGTCACATTAAAGATAAGCTAAAATACTAGAGGGCTAGGACTGAATTAATCACTTTTGCACCTTATAATTGTCTAAGACATCTTCCTAAGCTCTGCTATGCAAGCATAACATAAAACACAGTTTAAGACTTTAAGTGCTAAGACTGGGAGGGAACGACATTATCTATGTCCACCTAGGTATGATTTACTGATTTCAACAAGTATGGGCAAAGACGGTGACAAGTTTTTCCTGATTTGTACTCTGAAAATGGGTGTCAATGGCAGTAGTGGCAGGATGTGTGCACTATGATGTTAACGAGCTTAAAGACTTGTGCATACACAAACAAAAAGAAAAAACACTTAACACTAACTGCATGTAAAAATGGCTGACTTTTAGCTAGTAACCCTTTTAATCAATCAAAAAAAGATACCACTTGGAAGAGTCATGTGACTTTCATTAGAGTGTATTCAAAGCTGTGAGGATATTCTTCAACAGGATTTTCTTTACTTAAAAACTAACAAAAATATCGCTGTACACTGTAAAAAAAGAATTGTTGGTTTAACTTGAAAAAGTAAGTGAACTGGTTGCCTTAAAATTAAGTTAATTGAACTTAAAAATTTGAGTTAATACAAAGAAGGCGATTGATTTAATCAACAGAAACTCAAAATATTATGTTAAATGAATCAAAAATAAAGTTGATTTGACATAAGAAAAAAATGTTGTGATAAATCATGAAAATAATTTTTTATTCCTGAAAAATTCAATAAACAATGCATTTATTAACACAATTGATATTTTTAGAGCAGTTTTTTGTGATTTTTCTTTTTAAAACTATATACGTTCAAGTAGTACAGTTCACTAGTCTTAGGCAGTGTATGGTTGCCAAGCAATGTAGCAACTTCTCACATTAATATAGAAAATATTAACTTTTCATTGACCGTTTTACAACACCCTCAACCTGGGATCATCCAATCAGGATTCAGGGTCTATTTTATAATGCAAATGTGAGCATAAACTGATTAATGATTACACATTTAACATGTAAACATAGGTCTTATCAACATTGAAAGACAAAGCTTCCGTTGATATAAAACTCGGTTTACGACCTTGGTTTGACATCATGCATCATCTCTCCAAAGCATTGTTCATCGTTTACAGACAGTTGAAGTCGGTGGCCACAGAATGCAACGTGGCTATTTGCTTTTTTCATGGACATCTCTACACTGTCTCTAATTATCTAAACAGACTACTATCAAGATATCTTCATGGTGGATCAAAACACTTGGCAGCCAATCCAAAGGTGTTATGAATCTGCTTTATCACATACATTGCATCATAACTGACAAGTCCCAAATGTCTTCAAGAAACCTTCTGACCTACAAGAAGGTTATCTTCTCCTTTAATGAAGTATTTGTGGTCTACTGTTCTTGCTTTGCTAGAGTCTGCTTGACATCATCTACAAGTGTACCAGCTAAGAGAGTACAGAAACATATCTTTCATCTTTCTGATATGTGAATGAGGTTAGTGGAGGTAAAAGTTGTCTACAAAATGATCTGTCAGTTGAGCCAACATATGTGTTCACATGAGTGAATCTCACTAATAGTAGCTACAGAAGCTAATGAAGCCTCACAAAACATACACAGAACTTTTTTTTTTGCTAGAATAGAGAACGCCAAAAGTGATATCTCATCAAAAACATTCAAACAATAGCAATGCTATTCAAGTCTATCCCTCCACAAAAACATTGTCCACCGGTACCAATCCAGAAAGACCTGCCAAACAAACACTGTGAGACCAAACAACATAAGCATAGCTGTTATGTCTCCTTTAAACCTTGATTTGTCTTATCTGACAAAATGAGCAATGCTTCTTTTTGGTAGAATATAAGTTTGAAGGCAGTTCCTACAGGATCTCTGCAGGACTTCTAGGAAAAGCATGTGTGTGAAAGTAATGGAATGAGGTCCCTATAGCAGAGCCATGGGCAGTATATTTTATATATATATATATATATATATATATATATAGACGTGTGGTTATTGTAAGGCAATACTTTGTTTTGCCCTGCTTTAGAGAGGTTGGAGACTTCATTAATGTTGAGCAAAACGGCAGAGAAAATGGTTAGTTTGGATTCAGCAGAAAACAATAACACCTCTGAAAAGTATTCAATACAGCATTTAGCATCATTAAACAAAATTCTAACACATAATTATATAATGAGAATATATTTCTATGTTTTATTTAATATTTTAGTGGGAAATAATTATGTATCATCAATGCAGAAAGGGAAAAATATTGTTATATTTAATAACACACACATTTCTTATGGCTATATAAATCATGGAAAGATAAAATAGTAAAACTTTTTAGTTAATCCAGCCTTACAGACCAGATTGCCCACTTTACAATAACTGAATATATGTAAATACTTACAATTTCTTCTACATAAGTTAAAACACATTTATATACTGATAAGATGGTTATATTCAGGATAATTAAAGACCCCTAAAGAGTAAGTAAACCTGTTTACTCACCTGTTTGAACAGGACAGAAGAAAGTAAATGCCAGTAATAACATTAATGAGATCCCCATAGTCTCTCAATTAGCTGCAGACCCTCGTGTCTCTGTTTATTGTTTGGTTTGTATTGTGAATGTTTGTAAAGAATAAATGGCTCTGATAAAGCAGATGAAATCCTGTTCGTTTGACGCTGAGGGGAGATAGTCACTTTAGAAGCGGTGAACTCTATGCAGGTATTTTTGTTATGGTGGTTGAACTTGAACCATTCGAATTTGAATGGGGTCCGTAACGTGGGCGGGGCTTCGTGACGTGGAGTCGGCGGTGAATTAGGTGGTGTGATTTTAGTTTCACAACAGAGGGCGTGGTCAAGCGCAGTCCACCTCAAACAATTCCACTCGACGCTTTTCCTAGTAGAGGAGGTATGAGAAATCTTCAGCAATTACCTGCTTATCATTTATGGCGGGGAACAAAATAATAATGAGAAAAACGTGATTACTGATCAGATATATCTGGACGAGAACGCCGCTGTATAAACCATTGTAAACTGTTTTATCCAGAGAAACTACCTCTTAAGGCTGACATATGTCGTAAAACTAAATAACAGATCATAAATCTAAATCACATCCGTATTTTTGTGCCCTTGACATATCTGATATACTACATTAATTGTCATATGCGTAGAATCAGAGTGAAAGGAAACTGCAGTCACATGGGTTCAGAAATGGGCCATTGGTTCACAGAGTTTTAAAAAAAAAAACGGATGTATAGATTATGTAGGATATATAAAAAACAAATAACACTGCGACACCTTTTATGTAGAAAACATTTCCAAACCATGGGAGCGAATTATGTAGCCTAATAGAAAAATAATCAACAACTTTATTAAAAATGATTTATTTTTTAATTTATCGTATGGTTTATACATATTGGGGACACATTATCGAATGTTTAACTAGACAAATCAGTAGCAGGGTAAAAAACACTGGAAAAAGGACTCGATGTCTAGCCTTGAACTTGTGACGGACGTCATCAGAACACAGAGTCTTCTTAAACTTGAACTGGGATCAAAACAATGCGATGTTGTCCTGTCATTTAGATTTTTGGGATTTTTATGACGTTTTGGCTTAATATTTAGATGGATTTTACTTTAAAAAAGTTTTTTTCTACGGCATGTATGGTCCTGGGATGCCAGAACTAATGTTAAGTTACTGGTAGCACATCACAAACGGACTTTGCTGTATGAGGAAAAATATTTGCCAGTTGGAGCTGGAAACCCCTTGAACCAGTTCTGCTAAATTCTGTGTTTGACACCCATGGGATTCACACAGTGATCCTTCAAATCAATGGAATACAAACAAAGTTGTAGCTTCACAGCGACATCCGGGTCTACAAGTCAAACCGTATAAAAATATAGTTGTATAAAGTCAGAATGAGTGTATGAGTAGTCAAAAAAACTAACTGATGTGGGAACATCCACTATCTAATGAGGCACATGTCAAAAGTTTGTGGTATTTTTTTTTTAAGTCTCTTATTCTCACCAAGGCCGCACTTATATAATCTAAAATACTATAAAATAGTAAATATTATTGCAATTTATAATAACTGTTTTCTATTTGAATATATTTTAAAATGTAATTTATTCCTGTGTATTTTCAGCATCATTACTCTAGACTTCATGGTCCTTCAGAAATCATACTGATATGATTTTACTGCTCAAGAAACTTTTCTTATATTAATAAATTTTTTTTAAAAAGTTCATTTTGTAATAATATAAAAGTCTTTAGTCACTTTTTTATCAATTTAAAGCATTTTTAAATAAAAGTTTTTTTTAATGTTAGTGTAGTTTTATTTTAGTTTACATTTGTGTAATTATATACTGTGTTAGTATAAGAAAAGCTTATTGACAAAAGGCTATGAAAAGTATAAAAATGACTATTTTCTGGAAAAATGGTTTGTGGTGCACAAACATCTACTATAGGGAAATAACAAGCGAGTGCGCAAATAAAAAAGTCCAATGTTTGTGTGGCGGGCAAGTGAGGTGAACCCGCTTATCTGTTCTCTTTTTCACCTGAAAAACTGTCACATCCCAATCGGAAACCGGATCTGTCACTCTGCCACCCACCACTCACCTCAACAGCAGCTGTTGGGAAGCTTCCCAGCGTGTCAAAACACAAAAACAGACATTCCAGTTCTATAAGTTTTTGAACAAAACAAGCCATTTTAATACTTGAGTGCATAAGTAAGTTTTTTTTACGCTTGCCAGTAGGTTTCAAAAACTAAAAACTCAATGTGAAAGCAAGAAAAAATGAGGGGAAAACAACTCAGCATCAGAAGCAATATCTTATATCAACGATTAAACTCTGCAAATAGAAAGTAAGAGAACATAAGCTGTGTTTTCATGCTTGTTTGAGAGTTTAATGTGTCCTTCATGCTTTTTTTGACTATACACATCCTGAATAGTTTTAGTTTGTTTGTAGTAGCAGCATTGTCTTTCTAGAAGATGTTGAGAGCGTTATTATTTGTTTTACCTGCAAACACAATATGAAGTGATTAAAATAACTGAATATGTAACTTAATATCCCATCAAAACAAAACAAACAAACAAACAAACAAAAAACCCTGGTATAACGTAGTGTAGTCAGGTTAAGTCAGTCATATGAAACAAAAAGCTTGAGTTGAGCAAAAACAGATCTTACTACATAATAAAACCTTTCAAAATTACTCAACAAAGATGTTTTACAATGCAGAACCCAAATGTAGACTTTCTTGGAACAAACCCAAAGTGAGCAGGTTTGAAAAGCATGTCTTTGATAACCGAACAAACATATTTTATAAGTGAACTCCCACAGTACCCTGGTCAAAACCTCTTGCCTTGACTGCTGATTATAACATCCTATCAAAGGGGGTGGGAGGTTAAAAATAAGGGTTGTCAATGTCCCAGTGGCCTGATAAAAGGCCTCCCACAGCACCTGACAGGATACAGGATCAGTACATCTGAATGACGAATACTGAAGACCACTGAACCCTGTCTAGAATGATGTCAGCAAAGACTGTCAAAACAAAAGCCCAAAAGGTTTAGTCTGATCTCAGAGACAGAAATATGGGTGAATCTCTCAAAACCTGCCATGAACACATCCAGGATTTCAAAATCAATAAAGAAATAAAAAGTTATACTTCTGCATAAAGATAATTAATCAGTTTTATGGAACATTGCAATATTCATGACAAAAAAGCACTTTTCTCCCACAATTCTCAAAATTGGCCCTTTTTTCCCCCCATTCAAAATAGTATTATTTCTTTCTTCTAATTTAGGGATGAAATGTGACCTGGAGATGTTTTTGAGTCACAGGTGTTCAGGGGGAAGTGTTGAACTGATAAGTTCATTTGCCACACCTTATTATCACCAGAGCTTGCGCTGCGAGTAACAGATGGTCTTTCAGCAAATCAGGCTATTTAGTTAGCATGTGCAAACACACACTTAGACCTTGATCAGTCGCATGTACAGTACAAATATATTCACCTCCTCTGGCTTTAGCACATTCTATTGTTACAACATGAAATCACGAAGTACTTGATTTGGGACCGTTTGCATTCCTGAACACAAAGCAATCTATACTGACAAAGAATACAATACGGATATTGCGAAATCAATTACAATTAAAAATGAGTGTATAACTGAACACATAATGTGCCTTTTGTCTGTTTCACCAAAACGCCCATGTGCAAATCCAGCTAAAATTCTTCCTACTGTCATTTCATAAATGACTGAAGATAAACAGATGGACGGACGGATAGAATGATAGAAAGAACGATAGATTGATAGAATGATAGAACGATAGATAGATATAGATTGAACGATAGATAGATTGAACTATAGATAGATAGATAGATAGATTGATCGATTGAATGACAGATCGATTGAATGATAGATAGATTGAACTATGGATTGAATGATACATTGAATGATAGATAGATTGATCGATAGATAGATTGAACGATAGAACGATATATAGGTAGATAGATTGAATGATCGATTGAATGACAGATCGATTGAACTATGGATTGAATGATAGATAGATAGATTGTACGATAGATAGATAGATTGATAGATTGAATGACAGATCGATTGAACGATAGATAGATTGAACTATGGATTGAATGATAGATATATAGATAGATAGATAAAACGATAAATATATAGATAGAACAATAGATACATCGATTGAATGACAGATCGATTGAACGATAGATAGATAGCACGATAGACAGATAGAATGATAGATAGATAGATAGACAGACAGAGAGACTAAGCTACTGTAACTCCTTCAGTGTTTCTTCAGGCCTCTCGACTGATTCCATTATGGATCTTCCTGTCTAGCTACTTATTTTTGGAGCTCAGCCAGTTTTGGGTAGAGTTACTGTGTGTATATGTGTGGGGGATTTTTTTTTTTTTCTCATATTTTCTCATTCTGTGAAAATTGGTCTTCACTTCGCTCCAAACCATATTTTGCTTTGCTCTTGTCCTAACTGGTATTTGTCAAGTGTCATTATATCACAGATTTGTGTGGAATGTTTCTTGGTCTTCATAGTCTACAATAGTGTATCATTGGAGATGTGCCAAGAGGTTCGCAATGTACCTTCATAAAACACATGAACAGGCCAATCAAGTCATTTTTTGATTTATAGAGAGTTTGTTACTTCGAGAGATGTTAAGGTGTGTCAAATCATAAAGACAGTTAAAAGGTGTGCACAATGTTGCAAGACTGCTTCTTAAAAAATATGGATAATTGAAATGATGATGTTTTAGTCACAGGAAACAGCTGTGGTAACTTCACCTTATTATAAAGGTGCTATTGAGCCTCCACTATCTAATTGTTTCACTAGACACTGAAACATTATCAGAAGAATAAACATTTAGGTTTCCAGCAGTTCAGTGTGTTCCTGATGAGGTCAGACTTTTTAGTTTTGACTAACAGCACCACCTTGTGTTCAAAAATATGCACAATAAATAAAAAAATACCAGTTTTGGCTCCCTTCCCTGCAAGCAACCTCTCAGAACATCTTCGCAGAGCTTTAGTAACCACCCTCAACAGTCAAACATTGTGACTTGATTAACATTTTGATAAGAATACGATTTCAATCCTGTTTGACCTTCTCAGATTAGGAGGGCAGTTCTGCTCTTTGACCTAAATTGTTCATTTCAAATTATTGTATCAAATTATTCATTTATCTAAACACTTTGTTAGAAGTATTTTTCTCTGTAGTTTGTTACAACATTAATGAACATCTTGAAGACTGTTTATTATTTTAGAGGACACTTCAAATATCCATTCATTTCCAATGAAAATTATCAAAAATCTGAAGGACATTTTTATGAATGGATGAGAAATGTTTGACAGTATCAAACCGCACTTTGATGAGAAACAGTCTAAACAAACAAGAAAACATTTTGTTGACTGCTTTTATGTTTTAGTGACACCTGGAGGTCAGAAATAATGAAAGGGCTAATTTAGGATGATAATATATGTTTCTTTTTTGGCTATATGTAACCCAGGTCTTCCGGCATGAGAGTCGGACGCTCTAACAAGGAGGCTAAAGGCTGCAACCTCTAGTGTCTGTCGCTAGAGCATCTCTTGAGGTCAGAGGAGTGAAGGTTTACTCGCACAGCAACTACTAGCTGGCCTCCGTTAGACTCACCCCCCTAAACCTCACTCCCATCCGGGTCACGGCACCAATGTAGCTCCTACACCCGGGTCCTGCTCGACCCTCCGAATGGGCCTCAAACCCGGGTCTTCAGGCATGGGAGTTGGACGCTCTAACAAGGAGGCTAAAGGCTGCAACCTCTGGCCTCCGTTACATATACAACTGAACATGAAAGACAGAAAAAATTAACTTTTTTGTATAATTACTGTAAATTACTGTATTTTAACTTACATTACCATTACTCTCTGCAGATGTGCTTTACAGTAACACACTGAAACTAAGAAGCACAATGAATAGACAATATAATCCTCATGTGGGGTAAAACTAGGCCTGATGTTCCCTGATGTACATGTAGAAACAAGCATTCGCATGTATGAATTGTTTTGCGAATCTGAATTAGATATGAATGTGTGAACTGCTGTTTGCAAATACATAAACGGAATGTGAATTAGTTCACGCATTTATAAGCCCCAAGAAGCCATGATTTACAGTGAATTTACTCCAGTCTTCAGTGTCACATGATCAGATCTAATATGCTGATTTGATGCTCAAGAAACATTTCTGATTATTATTAATGTTGAAAACAGTTGTGCAGCTTAATTTTTTTTTTTTTGTAACATTATAAATGTTATTACTTTTGATCTACTTAAAACATTCTTGCTGAATAAAAGTAATTTCTTTTTCCAAACAAAAAACAATTCTGGTACTGATCCCAAGCTTTTGAACGGTAGTGTAACATTCTAGAATAAGCATTTTGAAGGCTGGCACTGCAAGAAATGTTAGAATTTTAGCATCCCTCCACTGCTACGTGGAACTCACTAACCCAATGATTTTTTTTTTATAAATGATAAGTAAAATATAATCTCTTTTTAAAGAAAGATCTTGGAGTCCTAGACCTGGAGGAAGACCAAATGCTCAAAGAAAAACCAATAATTAAAAATTACACTCAGAGGATCAGTAAAAACAACTGAAACAGCAGATAATCCTTCAAATAACTTAAATAAAAAGAAATTAATTTCATTTCCATGTAGACCTTTAGTAAACATTGGTACAACATTAAGTGAACAGGAAAATCTCAAAAATTGCCAAATACAACTAACTGATGAATTCATTCTTGGATTTATGTCAACGAGATCTACGCTCCATGTCCAAGGTTGTGTAGTTTCTGTATTTCTAAAATTAGAGTATTTTTTTCCCAGTCTCAGTACTTCATATTGCTTTTCCAGTATGATTCATGGTAATGGTGGTTGGAGGGTCTTTCTGTGTCTCGAGCCACTTGCCGCAGGACGGGTGTCACCCTGGGTGCTGCCCAAATCATCTTAATTAAAAAATAAAAAATGATCAGCATTAGTGAGTGACACAAACTCTTTGTTGTAAAAATTCTCTGGCAGAATGTGTTTGCTACTGAATGTTAGTTAACTATGATTCGTGGTTGTAAGATTGTAAGCATGAGCTTTATCTTCATTTTTCACTGTTTGGTTCTTGCTTGTGTCATCTTGAGTGACTAACGTTATCAAGAGAGAGGAGAAGGTTACATAGCAACTCTGTTATTGTGGTCCAATCCTTGTGTGAGATTTAAAGAGACTCACCACAGTCTTCCTCATCTGAACCATTCAGACAGTCCTTGTCACCATCACACCTCCATCTCAAAGGCAGACACGTTTTGCGTTTATCACCACAGCTGAACTCAGTGGATCTGCAGGTCTTGACTGCCGATCAAAGCAAAAATACAACAAAAACAAACTGAGAATCATGACATCTGTTAGCAGAAGAAATACTTCAGTGGTGGAGCTCTGAAAAGAGGAGGAAAAGTCTATGTTCACATTATGTTCACATTTCAGCAGTTTTAAGATTGTAAGCATGAGCTTTACCTTCATTTTTCACTGTTTGGTTCTTGCTTGTGTCATCTTGAGTGACTAACGTTATCAAGAGAGAGGAGAACGTTACATAGCAACTCTGTTATTGTGGTCCAAGCCTTGTGTGAGATTTAAAGAGACTCACCACAGTCTTCCTCATCTGCACCATTCACACAGTCCTTGTCACCATCACACCTCCATCTCAAAGGCACACAGACTCTCTGTTTATCATCACAGCTGAACTCACAGGTCTCGACTGCAAAAGTTTAACAAAAATGAGAATCATGACATCTGTTGGCAGAAGTAATACTACAGTGGTGGAGCTCTGAATAGAGGAGGAAAAGCCCTCACGGTCTGCTTTCTTAATCTAATGTCAATGCAACATTTTAATGGCCATTTTCATTATACTGTATTAGTAGCAAGGGTTAAAGTTGTTTTATTTTGTTAGTTTATTTGCATTGTCATATGAAAAATGTCACTTTGGCTCTGAAATCTCAATCAAATAGATTAATTCAATTACATCACACATTTCAGCAGTTGTAGGATTGTAAGCATGAGCTTTACCTTCATTTTTCACTGTTTGGTTCTTGCTTGCGTCATCTTGAGTGACTAACATTATCAAGAGAGAGGAGAAGGTTACATAGCAACTCTGTTATTGTGGTCCAAGCCTTGTGTGAGATTTAAAGAGACTCACCACAGTCTTCCTCATCTGCACCATTCACACAGTCCTTGTCACCATCACACCTCCATCTCAAAGGCAGACAGGTTTTGCGTTTATCACCACAGCTGAACTCAGTGGATCTGCAGGTCATGACTGCCGATCAAAGCAAAAATACAACAAAAACAAACTAAGAATCACGACATCTGTTTGCAGAAGAAATACTTCAGTGGTGGAGCTCTGAAAAGTCTTCACTCCCTGTTTTTTTAATCCAATATAAATTCACATTCCAATTTCACTTATTGTTGGAGTTAAATAATTAATTAGAGACCCCCTGTTGTGAGAATCAAGTTTTTAAAGTTGTTTATTTGTCTATGTTGTGTTTTAATATGCTTTAAGACAAACTAAAACAGTATTTCCACATTTGACATTGTGCAGAGTTTACTACAGTAAAGTTGACTGAGTGGATCTCTGAGCTCATGCGAGTTAGTGGAGGCGGGGCTAATTTGCATATTCATGTTTCCATGTGTACTAAATTAAGCAAGGGTGTAAAGTTACATTTAATCTTAAGGCATGAATACATTTTTTTTCACTGGAAAAATCATTTAAATACGTCATTGGTGATCAAAGATGAGTTTTAAGGGATAAAATTATTGACTATAGGGGGACTTAAAATATATAAATAATAAACATTTCTTGCACTGTCAAAAGCATTCAAATGCAATAGCATTTTGTGTGTTTACATTAACAATGTATTTAATAAAAGTAAAATGTAAAATCAAAGTAAAAATGCTTTTAAAACCAATATAAATCTTAAGGGTTTTAAGCATTTTTTACTTTGATTCCAAAATATTAACTATATAAATCTATTTATGACAGATTTAATCATCTGGATTTAAAATAATGAAACCAATTTGGATACTTAGATAAGGTACATTTATAAAAATATTTTACTTATATGAATTGAGAATATGTATATGAATGATATGCAAGTTAAACCTTAAATTATGTTCCGGGTCAATTTGACCCTCAACACCTTTTCGAGTTGTTGGAAATACTGGTTAACCTCAGAGGTTTTTCTTGAAATTGTGTGACTATTTCTCATTTAGGGCCATGAACATGCTTGCAAAGATTCAACACTATGTATTGTATTGTTGAATGTGCATACAAAACTTCTATTATGATTGTGATGTTGGCAGGTCAATTTGACCCGCACATTTCATGGTTAAAGTTACTCAAAATGTAAATGTAAAAAAAAAAAGTATTTTGATATGTTCCTCTCAGGGGATTTACATTTGGAGGACACTTTTGTTTTTCTCGAAGAAATGTACGCTGCATTGAAGGCATACATTTTTATAAGTTCATATGTATGTGTATTTTGCATCTGACAACAACATTTTAATGGCTATTTTCATTATACTTTGAGTTTTACCTTCATTTTTCACTGTTTGGTTCTTGCTTGTGTCATCTTGAGTGACTAATGTTATCAAGAGAGAGGAGAATGTTACATAGCAACTCTGTTATTGTGGTCCAAGCTTTGTGTGAGATTTAAAGAGACTCACCACAGTCTTCCTCATCTGCACCATTCAGACAGTCCTTGTCACCATCACACCTCCATCTCAAAGGCACACAGACTCTCTGTTTATCATCACAGCTGAACTCACACGTCTCGACTGCCGATTAGAACAAAAGATTAACAAAAATGAGAATCATGACATCTGTTGGCAGAAGAAATACTACAGTGGTGGAGCTCTGAAGAGAGGAGGAAAAGCCCTCACGGTCTGCTTTCTTAATCTAATATAAATGCAACATTTTAATGGCCATTTTCATTATACTGTATTAGTAGCAAGGGTTAAAGTTGTTTTATTTTGTTCATTTATTTGCATTGTCATATAGAAAATGTCGCTTTGGCTCTGAAATCTCAATCAAATAGATTAATTTAATTACATCACACATTTCAGCAGTTTTAGGATTGTAAGCATGAGCTTTATCTTCATTTTTCACTGTTTGGTTCTTGCTTGTGTCATCTTGAGTGACTAACGTTATCAAGAGAGAGGAGAAGGTTACATAGCAACTCTGTTATTGTGGTCCAAGCCTTGTGTGAGATTTAAAGAGACTCACCACAGTCTTCCTCATCTGCACCATTCACACAGTCCTTGTCACCATCACACCTCCATATCATAGGCAGACACGATTTGTGTTTATCATCACAGCTGAACTCAGTGGATCTGCAGGTCTTGACTGCCGGTCAAAGCAAAAATGTTTATATTAACATGTATTTATTTATTAAAACCAAGCCTATATCTGAGTGTTTTAAGTATTTATACATTTATATAGGTAATATTTTGGAATCAATCTATTTATGACAGATTTGATTATCTGATACACACGTTAAAGCCAGACTCAAAATGTAAAAAATGTGTTTTGAAATGTCAGTTTCTCAACAACCCTCTCAGACACTTTTATTTGATGAAATGTACACTGCATTGAAGGCATACAGTACAGTTTTGTCAGTTTATATATATGTAAATTTTGCATATGAACTGACAACAGCATTAATGTCTAAAGGTGCGAAGGCACCTATTGTATCTGCTAGTGTTCTTCTTCCACTCTTGAGTCGAGGTCAGAACCATTGAACCATATGGTAATGTGGTTAGCAGGGCGAGGCCAAGGGCCGTGGGAACGGAGCGAGGCCAGTGACACGAGTGCTAATGAGCATTACCTGCGCATAAGGATTTGAAACAAAATTCCTTTTTCCTCCAAAACCTTGGATGAAGATGATTCGCTTTTTACATAGTTTTTTACGTGTGTTACATGCAATCTGATAGCAACCACATCTGCATTGCAAGCTGACTTGCCTCTACTGATTCTGCAGCCAATGGGACTGCTTGGTCAACAGTTAAATTGTCTGGTTCAATTGTTTTATTTTGTTCATTTATTTATTATTGTCATATGGAAAATATTGTTCTGGCTCTGAAATCTCAATCAAATAGATTAATTCAATTACATCACACATTTCAGAAAGTGTAAGATTGTAAGCATGAGCTTTACCTTCATTTTTCACCGTTTGGTTCTTGCTTGTGACTGGGGCATCTTCATCTTGAGTGACTAATGTTATAAAGAGAGAGAAAAAGGTTACATATCTATCTATTTGAACACATATTTTGTGAGCTAAAGTTGCAATCATGGGAATAATCAGAGTTACAAAAGTCTAAGTTTTGAGATAAAATCACAGATGTGAGATTTACCCCTGGTTCCACAGACAAGGCTTAAGATAGTCCCAGACTAAAGTGCATTTTTGAGCTGTTTTAACTGAAAGCAATTTGTACCAACATATCTTAAAATATGTCAGTGCCATTGTTTTATCTCAAGATGCACACCTGTAATGTTTTTCTAGGGTTTATAAAAGCTACTTAAATATCCTAATTGAACTAAGGCCTAATCCTGTCTGTGAAACCGGGCGATAAATTTCTCATTTATATTCTCTTCTGTTTTGTGCATCTTCAAATAAAAATTTTACTATAGAAAATTGTGCACAAGGTTTAAATTTCAGGGAAGATGTTCATCATAAACTTTAATCCAATAATAAACAACAAAACGAAAGTAAAGCGGCAGCCCCTCATGGTTGACTGGTGCAAAATCTAAACATAATAATAAACAGAGCAATTCCAAGAGGGTCCTCGCACTTTGGTGCTCGGGCCCTAATAAAGCAACAACATAAATGTCCCAGGTGTGGTCCTCTTTCGTCCTTCACTGTCATCACTCCTCCCTTTATCCTTCCGGATCTCCTCAGTGACACTCGAAGCCGGTGTGGCTCGCTCTGCTCCCACAGCGCTCTGCCCCACCCTGCTTGCCACTCACCCCATCACCCCTCGCAGACCGGTGGGGTGAAAGGAAACCTCTGGAGCAGATCCTCACTGGTTACATTAAGGGCCAGGACACACGCTCTAAGTGGTAGACCAGTCATAACAAACTGGGGCTGGCTGACCAATCAGAGGAGACTACACTTTTCGGAAGGCAGGTTTTAAAGAAACTGAGAAAACAGGTGAAAAGGGCGAAAACAGGTGCTGCAACAATGTAAATTATAAGAAAAGTTTCTTGAACATTAAATGATGAAAAAGTGCTCTACAACTAGTCGGTTTTGTTTCGTCCCTCCACCCCTTCGACTCTATTGAGGTCCCCACCTTCCTCCCTACTTCACCTGGGTCCTCAGTCTCACAGTTCATTGTTCCATATCGTCTTTAGTTTATGTGTATTATATAACCAAGTTTACAGTGCCAAAATTCCCAGGAGGACTTTAATGCACCAAATACCCTGACTACTGAACTGAGACGCACACTATAACTGACCTCAGAATGTCGCTACTGACCAATCAGAATCAAGCTCTTCAGGGAGCCTTGTCTTGACTCTCCTCCGGAGGTCGCATTTGAAGCCTACATACATCAAGGTGGTCTCATTTAAGTAATCATTAGATTACAAAGAAAGAAATTACAGTATTTCACACCTCAAGAGAAATAACAGTTAATTTTATTATGGTTCTTTTTCTTAAATCAGACATCCTTGATGACGTACACAGCCTTCAAATACGACCTCGAAAGGTCGCAGCCTCCATAATAAAACACAGCTTATTAGGTGCGATAGACCTAAACCTATTGTTTCCATGTTCTTATTTTCTGTGTTTAGTTCCTGTTTGCCTTTGTTTCCTTAGTTCCTTACCCTTGTCAGTCACCATAGCGCATAATCAGTTTCATTCCACCTGTAACTTGTTAGCATTTTGTGTATTTATACCCCTGTATTTCAGTCTTTGGTGGTCAGTCATTATTAATGTGTTGCGTTTCTTGTTCCCCCCCCATTGGATTATTATCTTCATCTTCCTGGTTGGATTTATGTTTAGTATAGGATTATTTTCATCTACTTTCCAGTTTGAATTATCTTTGTTTTTTTGTGTTTGTTGAATAAAGACTGCTTGCTATATGATCCAAACCTCTCCTCGTCCCTACGTCACCGTGAAACCTCTAAGACATGAAAACTACAGTTTGACAATATATCGGGTTTATTAACAGAGACATTGTGGTTTTCACTCCAAAATATTACAATCTTTCCTAACTATTTAACAGTGTAGATACCTCTACAAGCATGATAAACACAGGATCGATATTACCCTGAACCATAAATTACATGTCGGATATTTATGCCACCATCAGTTGCATGTGCGTAGTGTAAGAGTGCTGAATAGTTTAAGTGTTAGTAGTAATGGCACTTGTGCTATTACTTAAATCTTTCATGATTGTGACAGAGAAGGTCAATTATGTACAATTTATGTAAAACAAAAATGTAAAACATTACAACCATTTCTGGTAAAAATGTTAACTACACTCTGGTCTTACCTTTAATCACATTCTCAGCAACATTAAAATGATGAGCAGCTCCGGTAAGATCTTGTGATGGACTCTCTGTGAGTGGTTCTGGAAGAGAGTTTTTAATGTGTTTCATAGTTTTTAATTCATATTTTTAACAGTTTATTATCGTGAGGCCGTCTTCAAGTTATAGCCAAGTTTGCAACATTTTGATGCAAGACCCACACAATCTGTCTGTATCTACAATACACAAACATCATACATACCGTTTTCCATATTTACATTTTATCTCTAAAGACTCGTCTCACACTTTTTGCCTTACTTCACTGTTTATAGTACGATAAGAATGTTCAGAGAAGTTTACGAAGAACAGAGAAGTGGCACAGAAGCAGTATACGTGCACAACTGTAAGTCAAACTTACTGTTTCTGAATAAGATAATGAAATGTATTAAAGATAATAAATGATAAACAGAGTCTGGAGAAGAAAAGCTGTTGTTGACTCACTTGTTTGAACAGGACAGAACAAAGTAACTGCCAGAATGAAAATAAACGTAATCCCCATAGTCTGATAAAGCAGGTGGACTTCTCATCTGACACTGTTGGTAAATACCTAAACACTGTCAATGTATCTGTTTTAAGACTCCACCCACCCACCTAAAAATTTACAATATTGTGAAATAGTAGAAAGGAGGAGAAAAAACAGCACTAATTATAATTTGTCGATACGATAGGCATAATAGGAAGCCAGTGCATGAGATAAACCTTATGAACTTTATATTTATTTAAAGGTGAACTCTTACATCAGGTCAAACATGTTACACCATTCTAGGCTGATATTAATAACAGAAATTGAAATCACATTAGTTTTTAACTTGACAAATATATTGAAGAAAACAAACTACAGTTATAAAGAGAATTTACTTTTCGATACGATACGGTTTGCTTCACACTGCAAAACTTTTTCTCAGAATACTGAAGCCTGATTGGTTCACTGTTCATGACAAAATGTTCAACCATCAGGTTACAGGTTACCTAACAACACAGGCCAAACTATTCAATTCAGTACAATCGTCAACACTCAAATAATAATAAAACATTGTATGTAAACATGTAAATTGCAGTTTAACATTAACTTCTATATCCAAATATAAAATTGTTTCTCCAATTCGTTGTTGAAATATAATCATTTAACAGCTACACAGTGGCTGTCATAACATGTTTTCATGACGGATTTATTTAAACATCCATTAAATAATTAAGACATCACTAGCAGGTTAAGTCAAATATAATTGATAGAGCATTTATTTAGTGAAAGAGTTCGTTTCTGCAGCGAACTACTGAATGGCTTTTCTCTGTTTCTTTTTTTTAATTTATTTATGATTTTTTTATGATACATTCAGGGTGAACGTATAAACAAGTAAACAGAAAATAATAATAAAAATACAATAAATAACCACACAAAAATAATAGCAATTGTACAAGTAATAGTGTAATAGAGGTAAATGTAATGCTACGTGACATTGTTAACAAGCCGTTTTATTGACTTGACTGAGCGATTACACATGATATGATACGCTTCAGTAAGTTGTACTGTATCTCTCAACATACGTTCAGATGTTCAGTCATGTTTATTCTGTAACTATTGAAGAGGAACGAATGAACGTGTTGTAGCTTGAACTGAGGCACCTACACAGAGAACAGCAGTTATTGATTGAATTTCGTGATTAAATTGACAGAATTTGACATCGAAAGTAACACAACACAAAGCTTGTAAACATTTAGGCCACGCTCACACCGGAGGGAAAAACAAGCCAACATTGACTTTGTATTCGTGAAGCTGCCTCCTTGTCATTTCTTGCTTCTAACAAAAGACAGAACAATGCCTAAAAGCTGCTTTGTGTCAGGGTGAACAGCAAACAAGTTAAAAAAATCCAGAACTAAGTTTTAATAAGCTAACCGTAAAAGCCAGGCTTTAAGGAGACAAAAGTGGATGCAGGCAAATAAGACGTGAAGCATCAGCAGGAAGAATGGTTAAATTGTGAGATCCTGACACTCAGTATGTCTACGTCAAATATCCAGATGTCAGTTTTATATATTATATGTCCTGTCCCTGATTAAGTTCCCCTCCAGTGGACGTAGTTCTCAGAGTAATATGACACGAGCTCGTCTTCACCGGAAGTTTGATTGACAGGCGATCTGACCAATCATAACCCCGAATCCGCCATTTTGTCCAACAAAGCAGTCAGGGGAGTTAATAGATTAACATTGGTGAACTTGAACTTGAAAAATTTGCATCTTTCCACACTTGAAACAACATTCCTTCTGATGTTCATTCATGTTTATTTGATGCTATAAATGAACTAGTATGAAGAGATGTTGATTCACGAGCCGCTTGAAGGAGCTCCAGCGATCTGTCACAACACATTAAAGAGACACTATACGCTATTTATTGTTTAAACTTCTTTAAAAAATTGACAGCTTATCAAAACTTTTGTTTTTGGTTCTGTTTGCTGTGCATAGCAGCTTTTAGACATTGTTCTGTTTTTGTTCATTCAGAAAGTGAAAAGTGAAAGTGGCATGTGGTCCCACATGAATTTGAAATGCTCTGTATTTCACCCATCCAAGTGCCCACACACACACACAAAGTAGTGAACACACACCCGGAGCAGTGGGCAGCCGTTTTTACTGCAGCGCCCGGGGAGCGATTGGGGGTTCGGTGCCTTGTTCAAGGGCACCTCAGTTGTGGATAATGAGAGTAGAAGAGTTAAGTTCATTCACTCACGAACCTACATTTTTTTCCGGTACTGAGACTTTTGGGGACCATGAGGACAACTTCCCCAAATAATAATAAATCAAATAAAATAAGCTTTTATTTGTCATCCCCAGACTTCCAAAGTTAAGCAATGTTAGGATATTTCAACATCACTGAACCAACAGCTCAGTATTTGCTTTTCTTGAAAAATGCACTATGATCTTTTGAGTAAGTGGACAACAAACAGGAGTTCATCATGGTAACAATCATCTACTGAAAAACTTGCAGCCTATGAGGGGGTCAAAAAAAATCATGTAGCAATACATATTGCTATTTGCTACACCAACTTAGTACAGGACAAATTGCGCAGTCTTGAAATCCAAAGACTTGTATCATTAAGAGCACTGGGTGCCTGTATATCACCAAAAAAACATCTTAATTTTACCCTAATTTTTGACTATGCCCAGTATGTGTAGTACACTGTTCACCTTGAAATGAAATTAGTTGTATCCACAAGCAGAAATAAAACAATTGAGAGTGTGATGTCACATGAAATCTATGAATTGGTCAATCTCTACCCACAACTATATGCAGCTCAAAAGTTTTGAAGTCTTGTGTGCAAATCAACTGTGAAGCATTGAGTATTTCTGAGATGCTTTTATTGTGCATTTTGGAAATCCAGTGACACTGACACAGTACAGAATCCTACACCCTATTCTCCCCCATTTCTCCTGACAAGGAGGAAGTACCTTAATCCTGTTTGCAATCTTAATTTAAACAGAGACATCAAGAGAAAAACGGAAAGAGAACTAACTGGCTGCGTTTTCCACAAACAACATGCGTTCTGGGGGCTGGGGGATGAGGGAATGATGTTCACACGGCTAAAAACAAGAGGACATTGAAACACTCTTTCTGGTCCACTGAGTCAGTCTGTCCATCTTATGTCACATCCTTGTGAAAAATCATAAAAACAAATATGGAAAGAAACAACAAAAGCTCAATACGTAAACTGTCTTGCTATACACAAATTGATATCGTCTGCTTAAATATGCAAATGGAAGGGCTTTCTTTTTCTGCATTTCATAGTGTCATTTCATCTGTGTCCTCTTTCTAAAAAGGGTAAAACTAGGCCCCTCAGGAGCAGGCATTTGTCTGTCGAATCTGTAGCAGAAGTGAGCGAGAGACGTAAATTGGTCCTGAAGGATGTTTAATCTTCTTCGCTGCCACTAACCGAATGCTCCTGTACAAAACATTTGAAAAACAATTAGCATAAGTGAGAAACAATATGAGGGTAAATAATATCTTAAGATCTGTACTTTTTCCAAAAAAATAAAAATAAAATAAAATTCATCTTTTTCCTCACTCTCACGCCATCCTCGATATGTATATACGTTTTTCTTTTTTCAGATAAACACAAAAAAAGGGAAATAGGAAAGGAAAAATAATCAATCTCTAGGGCTTTTCACACTTTGCTTAACCCTGGATTATCGTTTTTTTAGCACCACTTTTAACCCTGGGTAAAGGAACTTTTCACACTTGTAATTTAGCAGCGGGTTAGCACTGCATTTTACCCGGGATTATGAAAAACTGCTCAAGAACAGGGTTAGCACTGCTTAAGCTATTTGTGACACTGCAAATGTGCAAATAAGGATGTTAACCCAGGGTTTAGGAATTTACAGTATGAGACAGCAGTTTATGAATACCCAGGATTAACTTTTAACCCCAGGTAAATTATGATCAGTGTGAAATGTGAAGCAAGATAACCCAGGATTCCATTTACCTGGGATTTACAATGACCCAGGGTTAAAAGGATAGTTTACCCAAAATTGAAAATTATCCCATTATTTACTCATCCTCAAGGCATCCCAAGTGTTGTATCTTCTTTCAGACGAACAATCAGAGTTGTATTAAAAAAATATTCTGGCTCTTCTAAGCTTTATAATGGCAGTGAACGGCATTCATGATTTTGAAGTCCAAAGAAGTACATCCATTCATCATAAAAATAATCCACAAGACTCCAAGGGGTTTATAAAGGCCTTCTGAAGCGAAGCGATGGGTTTTTGTAAGAAAAATATCCATATTTATATATCAAATTAATTCTTGTTTAAGACTTCTAATTCGTGCCTGGTGTTTTGTTTTGCTTGCATCAGAGGTTATGCTTCCACCATAAGTCGACTTGAAAAAATATAATTAAATTTAAAGTTTTAAATATGGATATTTTTTTTTTACAAAAACCCATTGCTTCGCTTCAAAGGCCTTTATTAACACCCTGGAGCCGTATGGATTATTTTTATTATGGATGGATGCATTTTTTTGTGCTTAGAAAACTTGCCCCCACCTTCACTACCATTATAAAGCTTGAAAGAGCCAGGATATTTTTAATATCTCTCCGATTGTGTTCGCCTGAAAGAAGATACATATACACCTAGGATGGCTTGAGAGCGAGAAAAGCTGGGGGGTAATTTACATTTTGCGTGAACTATCCCTTTAACTATTTCAAATGCGAAAAGCCCTTCTGCGAGTCCATAAAATGCTATTGTATTGGTACTGGTCATTTGACCCTTGGAAAAAAAACAGTGATCGTGAGGGTAATCCCCAGTGTCAACTTTTGGCAGTCCTCTGCGCTTGAGCATTACTTCTCGCACATGCTTCACAATGCACTTATGTCACAACGTCCCTCAAGAACGCTCATATGACAGTAGACCGCAAAAAAAAAAAAACTAATTTTTTTAAAATATTTACTTATTTTGCTGCGGAAGACATTGATTCATCCATTGGGGTGGTATGGATTAAAATCACCATTGCTGCTTTTTCAAGTGTCAAACGAGCAGCACCTATTCACTTACATTATTTAGACACGCATGGATTATTTTCCTAAAAAAACTTATAATAAAGACAATGTCATACATATCAGAGATGGCATGAGGGTGAGGAAAAAGAGAGAATTTAAATTTTTGGATGAACTCTCTCTTAAAGTTCAATAATCATTATTCATGAGTACCTCCTCCTGGTCCTCCTCACTGTCGTCGTCACTCACGACTGGTTTAGGGCGCGAGCTGCGTCCAGTCCGGCGTCTTCCCTTCCCTCTCTCCACCTTGTCCTTTCGACTCAGTTTTATCTTAACCTTGACTGAACGAGCTAAAATACATATATATGCATGTCAATCACAGACATTTGAATTGTACATATTTAATAATCAGATAATACTTGAATTTCACAAAATATTTTCATTACAGTGACAGTATCATCATCATCATCAATTCTTACATTCAGACTCTGATCCTTCATCTGCCTCGTCCTCTTCCTCCTCGCTCTCTTCTCCCTCACTCTCTTCCTCTTTCTCGATCTTCTGCCGCACACTGGTGAACACAGACTGCAGCACGATGGAGTCCTCATAGATCTGAAATATAAGATCATAATCAGCTAAATGAAGTACGACTAACAACCTACTAAGGCAGGGGTGTCCAATCCTGCTCCTGGTGGGCCACCTGCAGAGTTCAGCAACAACCCCAATTAAACACACCTGAACCAGCTAATCAAGGTCTGATAGGCATACTAGAAAAACCCAGTGAGGTGTTGAGGCAAGTTGGATCTAAACTCTGCAGGACAGTGGCCCTCCAGGACCAAGTTTGGACACCCCTGTACTAGGTTATTACTGTTAAGTTAAAACATTAACAGAACTGAATATATAAAAACTATATAGACATTTACAAAACAAAAAATACATCAATTAAAACTATAATAGTATATTAATGATAAAACATCATGATATATTTTGCATGAAGTGAATGGAGAAAATGTTGAAATTTCACAATGCAAAAAATTCTTAATGGACCTAAAAATAACTTCAAAAATTAAACGGAATGGCCTGCAAATTTAAGAACAAGACGGTCCATTAGTGCTTTTGATTGGTGTAATTCATTTAATAACACTCAGGGTTAAAGAGAATGATGAATATTACCAGTGATCCCTCCAGGTTGAAGGTCTGAGCATTCTGACAAAGCAGCATGACGTCTTTCTCCAGGTCGTTCAGACTGCGGTACTTGTGGCTCCTGATGCGCTCCTGTACAGAACGGAGAATAGGATTCAACACTTGAATCTTTATTCACTAATATATTATTATGAATTTAGGTCATGTATTTTAATTGGTGCTTGTGAAGCAGCCAAAACATTCATTAGTGTAAAAAAAACAAAAAACAAAAAAACAGTTGACAAACCTTGATCTTCCTGAAGTCCACAGGTTTGCGAATAAGTTCGTAATATTCTGGCAGCTCTTTACGAGACGGCAGCTGGATGAACACCTCACTCAGTTGCCTCCCATTGCTGTTGAGAAATACAGTGACAAAAAAAAAATTGACTCCTAAATGTTTACTTAATTGACATCTATTAAAGCATAAAATATCTCAAGCAGGGAAACACTGTACATCTGGTCTGGAATCTTTTTTTTTTGTAAGACTGTTCATCTAGTCCTTATATTAAATCTGGGTATAATCGTTATGGTGTGGGTCAAATTGTCCCCAATTGGATTCAACATAATTCAATAATTCATAATTAATAGTTCACACAACATAACCCCCCCCCCCACCACCACCAATGTAAATTTTATAAACAGTATTTTAACTATTGTTTAACTTTAAAAACATTTTAACATTTTAAACAGAAGTCCAGAGAAGCCCTTTTTCTGTTTGCTTTTCTGAGGATCAGACAGTAGAGTATATTGCTCACAATACCAAGATCATGCATGTACGTTCATGATTCTGAGAAAATTAACAAAAGAGACGGGAACATGACCGAAGAGACTAACCCATCCTTGTATTTGATTACGGCATCCACAGTCTTCTTCATCTTCTTGGTGAGCGTGGGAGGGTTAGGAGAGAGTTTCTCAGCAGGAGGACGGCCACGCTTCTTCTGCTTCTTACTGTCGTCATCTTTATCTCTGCTCCGCCCACTGGAGCTGGGCGTGGCAGGGCCTGGAAGGTCGAGGTCACGGTCGCGCTTCCTCTTCCGGGTTGTTTTCTTGTGGCGCACCTCCTCCTCAATCTCATCAAGGGTGCCTTCCTCGATGGCCTGAAAAGCAGTAAAATAGGTGAATATGCTTGCCATTTTATAACAAAATCAATACAATGCAGTTGTGATTCCTCATTCACCTTCAGCCACTGTTTCTCCGTGAGGGAGTCGCTGTAGTCCACCTCCTTCCTCTGACGAGAGCCGCGGCCGAACATCTTCTCTTCCTCTTCTTCGCAGGTGAGTCTCTCCACCTCGGCGTCATCCTTCATGATCCAGGTGGGCAGCTCATCCTCCTCCATCAGCCTGGGCCTGCGCTTCGGGTTACGAGCTTCTTCACGACGGCGGTCAAGATCCATGCGCTGGAAATAAATAAAAAGAATGAATTTCAGGAAGAATTGGAATAACAGAGTCTAACAAAACAAAGCGTGTCAAGTTAATGGAAGTTAAATTAAAACAAGTAGCACTCCTGACCATGAAGTGATCAAACTCTTCCTCGCTTCTAGCGATCATCTGATTAACCGTCTCGTCATCAGGTACTTCATCTTCCTCCTGAGAAATTAGAGAAAACAACATTATCTACAGAAAACAGCCTGTTGACAGGACACTGAAATTGTTCAACATAAATGAGTGTCTGTACCTCATCCTGCTCTTCGTGCTCCAGGATGGCCTGCAGGAAAGCTCTGCGCTCATGGCTGGAGGACTTCTGGTCGAACATACCGGCCTGGATGACCTTTTGGTCCACGTTCAGTTTGTATTTGGCAGCGGCCAGGATCTTTTCCTCCACGCTGTTCACAGTGCACAGACGCAGCACACGCACCTCGTTCTGCTGCCCGATACGATGGGCGCGATCCTGGGCCTGCAGATCCTATGAGAAAAAAGGTGTTCGGTGTCATCAAATATTGTGGGAGAATTCAAACTCATAAAAACAAAAATATTACACCAAATAAATTTGAATTATGACAATAACAGAGAGGAAACTCTTTGCTTAATGTTATTTCAATTGCTGAACATTCTATTCTACAGAGACTTGAGAAAGCATGTTTAAAAATTGTGTGTAACAGTATATTGAATCCGTGCAGTTCTTAAAGTGACAGCAGCCAACATCAACAAACAAGACAAACATAAAATCACTCACTGCTCTTGAATGAACAACTTTCATAGTTTAAAATAAGGATTAGTCTATATTTAATGTACACAGGAGTTTTATTTTACATTTAATTACCATTATTCATTATTATGTTGTAGGCTACTTATCTGAATACCACTGTATGAAAAACAAAGGATTGTTTATTTTGTATGCTTGTTCTGTTGTATTTTTGTCGATTTTGTTTGTAATTAGTTTCTTTGTTCTTTTTTATTGCTGACTGTCTACTTGTCTTCTGTAACTGTTTTCAGGACTTTTTACTTTCATTAATTAATTAATGGAAGCCCTACCATACATTATGTAAGATCTAATACAACGGAGTGGGATTGAGTGGGATTTATGAACAATGACCTTTGTCAGTGGACTTCAAGAGCTTCCCCTCTTGTTAAATATAACTAAATGTTTAAAGGGACAGTATTGTACCTGGTGAGGGTTCCAGTCGCTGTCAAAGATGATAACAGTGTCAGCAGACTGCAGGTTCAGCCCCAGACCTCCTGCTCTGGTGCTCAGCAGGAAGATGAAGTACTGAAAAGATGGATCATTAAAGTTCTTCAGCAACGTGCCACGATCCTCAGCCTTAGTGGTTCCTACAAGGACAAAAGAAAGACGTCAGCACGGTTAGACTGACTGATAGTCTTCAATGAACCATTAATTCCAAGACCTTTCAGAATCTGGTTGAAGCCGACTCACCATCCAAGCGCAGGTACTTGAAGTTGCGGTAGGCAAAGTAGTCCTCCATGATGGTCATGAGCGAGGTCATCTGACAGAAGAGCAGCACTTTGTGGTTGGTGGCGCGGAGCTTCGGCAGGATACGATCCAGCAGCTCAAACTTACCAGAGGCACGGTACAAATCAGGCCTAAAGTGAGGTGATATAGAATATGGTAAGTCACAGAAAAAAAACCAATGAAAATGCAAAAGTTATAAACTTTTCCAATAACAGGAAGTGTTCTACGTACCCCTGAACAATGCCTCCAGTGAAGCCCAAGTGCTCAGAGAAAGATTCCTGCAAAACGTACAACCAAAATATGTCAAAGGTGGCACCAAAACATCCGGAGGATAAACATACAGGATAAATATGACATCATACGCAGAATATGTGAAACAAATGATCACCTCGATGTGCTGGAACATGTAAGGGTGGTTACAAATCTTCCTCAACTGCATAATAGTGTTCATCAGAGTCTTGGTGCCTCCTTTACCCTGTAACAAACAGGAAGATGGATATTAGACTCATTCAGAAACACACACTGATCGTTCCTCACACATTCCCGGTGTGAATCATGTCTTCTCACCTTCTTGTCTTTCTCAGAGCCATCGGTGAGCAGCACTCCTTTAGCCTGCATGTGTCTGTACAGCACTCTCTGTAGAGCCGACATGTCGCACTTGATCACATATTCCACCTGAACGCAAGGCAACAGAGACGGACAAATTCACATTTCAACGTAAAAAAGAAGCTTCAGTAGCAAACATGCCGTTTAGTTCTTTTCAGTGAATCGATTCACAGCTGATTCAGAGATTTGAAGTCTATGTGGCATTTCACATATATTAAAATGTTTTAAGCACAAAAGAAATGTGTGTTCATTTAAGGAAAAAAAAAAACCCGTGTGGAAAATATGCCTGGAATAGTATACATTAAACTCTTAATATTACTTGATACTTCCTTTTATTGAGGAGGGAGGTAAAGGTATTTCAAAACAAACACAAATTGAAATCCATATTCAATAATCAAAAGATCTGAATAGTTTGCATGCACAAAAACAAACCTTCTCCGGCAGCTGGGCCTCCACTTCCTTCTTGAGTCTTCTGAGCAGGAAGGGGCGGAGCACTTTGTGCAGACGACGGATGATCAGAATGGTCTCTTCTTCATTCAGGTCCACCTTTAAAACACAACATTGTACAAATAAGTTTAAAGAGCAGAGATCACACAAAAAACAAATTTTAATTAGTTGTATCCTGTCCAAATGTGCTAGTACACCTAAAACTTCTTGCGTCTTGATTTTAAATCAGGTTACCTTCTCTCCAGTCATGGCGAAGGGAGCATTGAACCACTGCTCGAAGGTGCTGCAGCTCTTGAAGATGGTGGGCAGCAGGAAGTTGAGCAGCGCCCACAGCTCGGGCAGCTTGTTCTGCAGAGGCGTGCCGGTGAGCAGCAGACGCCGGGGCGCCAGGTAGTGCGTGTTCAACACCTGAGTGAGTTTACAGTGGTGGTTCTTCATACGATGACCTTCGTCCACAATCATGTACTTCCAGCGGAGCTGAGAGAGACACAGAGAATCACTGTGACTGACTGAACAAGTAGTTTGTGGTCAAAACGCTTTGCAAACAAATGTACGTGTGTGAGAATGACAACTTGACAATCGTCAGGTCTGTACCTTGGCCAGCACTTGCTTGTCTTTGATGATGTACTCGTAAGTGGTGACCAGCACATTGAACTTGCCACTGCGCAAAATGGGAACAAATGCGCGGCGAGCAGCAGGAGAACCCTGAGATGAAAACAAGCACAAAAAATGAGTTATTAACCCCTTAAACCCGAACTGTTCCGCCGGCGGGCAAACCCCCCCCCCCCCCCCCCCCCCCCGGAGAAAAAATTCAAAATCATATTACTAAGCAACCACTAGGAGGAATGACACAAAAGAGGTATCATTTTAAAGCTTAGAAACTCAGCTTTTTAATACAACCAGTCATTGCTTTCAACTCTTAACGAGTGCTGAGTTAACACTCTAAACCGGAGTGTACCGCCCGCGGGCAAATCATACCTATAAAAATATTAATAATCATATTTTTCAAAACTCCAGCCTTCTTCATCACAAAATAGGTGTCATTTGAAAGCTTAGAGTCTGAATTTTACAATGAATGTAAGCACTTTGAATAAATCCAAAGTACTGCAGAGTTATTTACTGAAAAGTAAAAAAAATTTTTTTCATAATTTATGATTTTGTAATTATTATTATGTACGCCAATGTGTCAAATGCATCATATAGCTCAGATAATCATGTGTTATATGTCATTTGAAAGGTCTCATGGAGTAGAATACAACGAGCATAATTGTTTTGGGCTTTGACTAAACTTGAGTGATTTTTTTGGACGTGAAACCCCACAAGACCCAAATGTAAAAAATAAACTGATGCAGCATTTATGTCACGTTTTGGCCCCTAACGTCATGAAACATGCACCGATTGTGGTAAATTGGGCATCATTATTTACAGCTGATTCTCATGATTAAAATGAGTCCAACATCGTCATAATCCAATGAAGCGATCACGAGATATCGATCACGCAATAACGACACATAAACCCCCACAGGCGCACAGCTGCTATAGCTAAAACTAAATGTAGCTATCAAGTGGCATTTCAGCATAAAACTTCATGAAACAGGCATAGATTGTGGAAAATCAGCACATCATTACTTACAGTGGATGCTCCCGGTTGAAATGACGCCAAGATCAACGGATTCCCACGTGTGGATCACGTGCTACTCGACGTGAAAGTGCGGTTTTAAAAATACCCACTAGGGGGCGACGAGGGCTAAACAAAAAAGGCCACCTTGATTCCAAATGCTCCAGCTTTTGAATACTTCATGGGATCACCACAAATTAGATATCCAGATGCAGGTCTCATATAGAGGAACATCCCCAAAAAAGAATTTTCCTCCTACCTCATTTTATTTCTGAGTTATTGCATATCAAATATGAAATATTTGAAATATGAAATGAGAAAACTTTAATTTTTTTTTTTATTTTTTCAGTGGTTTCTCAGCAAGACATTGTCCGAATTTAATTTTTTTTTTTTTTATTTAAAAGAGTAAAAAATTGTGTTTCAAATGATACCAACCTTTTGACTCTCCTTGTAAGAGATTTGGAGTTATGAGTCATTATTTCAGTGCATGTCAAAAATAAGATAAAAAAAATCAAAAATTTTAAATTTGTTCCAAATGCTGTAACTTTTGAAAACTTTATCTGATCACCTCAAAATTTGAGCCAGATACAGCTCACATATAGAGGAACATAACAAAAAAAGAATGAACTCCCAACCATATTTTATTCATTTTTAATTCCTTTTTAAATATAAATGTATGAATTTTTTTCATTTTTTCCAATTTGTTTTTTTGGCTGTTTATTTGCTGTTTCTCAGCATACGAATGTCCAAATTAAAAAAATTTAAAAAGTTTCCTTTCAAATGATACCAACCTTTTGACTCTCCTTGCTACGGTTTTGGAGTTACGAGTCTTTACTTTTTTGTGTGTCAGTCAGAAAAAATAATTCTGAAAATACCCTTAGGGTTAAAGGGGTTAATCCTGTAATATTCTCCATGGTTCTCTAGTTACTGGCTTCATTGACAGTTTTATTTTGTATTCCTTTGCATTAATTTTTGGAAAACCAGTTGAATTTGCCAAAATTGCTTTTGACATTTAAATACTACATAAATGTATCAAATAACTACCTTGTAAGAAACTTTCACCACAGATGGAGCCCACTTATCAAACTCGTACACCCAGTTCGACAGAGTCCTGCAAGAGAAAACAAATAAAGGTCACTAATTATTTCTGTTTAAATGTTAACAAATATACTAGATCATACAAAAATTACAAAAAGATGGTTTAACCGTAAATAGTATATATTACAAGTGTAAACACTCCACATTTTTCAGCCCTAGAAGGATGATTCACAAAAAAGTGTTCAGAAAACCTTTTTTAATAAATATTTTTTTATTAATTTATTATTAATTTAAATAAAGTCGTTATTCATTTTTTTATTAATATTTATGCATATACACTCGCCAACAAAATCACCCCAATTATTTTAGAAAGATTAATAAGATTACTTTTAAAGATTACTCATAAAGGGTCAATCATCATATGAAAGATAAATAAATAAGCTTTCCACTGATGTATGGTTTGTTAGGACAGGACAATATTTGGCTGAGATACAACTAATTGAAAATCTGGAATCTGAGGATGCAAAAAAAAAAAAAAACAAATTGAGAAAAATCACCTTTAAAATTGTCCAAACAAAGTCCTTAACACTGCATATTCACTCACAAAAATACATTTTTGAAATATTTACACTAGGAAATGTACAAAATATATTCACGGAACATGATATTTACTTAATATTCTAATGATTTTTGGCATTAAAAAAAATAACAAATCAATAATTTTGACCCATACAATGTATTGTTGGCTATTGCTACATATATACCCGTACGGCTTATGCCTGGTTTTGTGGTCCAGGGTCACATCACATACACATACACATTGAATTTTATTGCAGAGATTTTGCAAAGATATTGAAAGATACTGCATTTCTCAAATATATAAATTGCAGAAAAACAAAATATCCTCAGTTTTTGTCGTGCAGCCCTAGTGTAGAGTGTGAAAAGTGACTCACGAGAGGGGGACGATAATAAGGAAAGGTCCGTTGAGGCGTTTGTACTCCATGAGGTAGGTGATGAGTGCAATGGTCTGGATGGTTTTTCCCAAACCCATTTCATCAGCCAGAATGCCATTCAAGTTATTGTTATACAGAGACACGAGCCACTCTAGACCTTTGATCTGCAGACGGGACAAATGCAATAAGTTCAGGACATGCCATTTATCAAATCTCACGAGTTCACTTAGGACATCTAGGTGTATTTGAAGTTTGTTCTGTATGTGGGCATACCTGGTACTGTTTGAGCTGTCCGTTGATTAGCAGGCTCGACTGTTTGTCCACCTTCTCAGTGACGGCGTGAGCCACGGCGTAGTAAGACTGCAGGCCGCGAGCGAACGCCGCGCTACCGTATTCATCGTCAACATCCTGCTTGGCATGCCTGTGAGAGAGAGAGGGAATTTTTTTTTTTACATACACCATATTGACACCAGAATTACAAAAGGACCATGGGACGGGTCAGAAATAATCCTATCTGTATGAAGCGTTACGTCAGTTCATACTCAATGATGTGACGAGCGTCCACCTCAGACACATCCTCACTGTCTGGATCAGGAATAATCTTCTTCTCCTCTGTTAGGGCCTGAGAGGACTGAGGTTCCTCATCATCCTCCTTTAGAGAAGAAAATACAAATGTTTATCAATACAGTAAACTGTAAAGGTATGTATTCATCTATAATTTATTAAGTTACACACAGATGTTAATATAACTAGATGCTTTTTGTAATCATTCATTTTTCAGATTTTGTAATGTTATATATTTTGTGATTATAAATTAAATTAAAGGAATAGGTTTTGAAATGTATAAAATGTAAAACTACTAGAAAACCACAAAAACAATTTTTTAAATAATTATCATGCATAAATGAATTATAAATTTTGAAAAATTATTTGTGGTTGTCCAGTAGTTTAGCATTTTATACATTTCACAATCTATTTAATTGTAATTATAGATAATTTACATGATTTGCATTTATAAATATAATTAAACAGGTTATGAAATGTATCATGAATTGTTAAAATGGCCTTTAAATACCAGCCTACTGTATTGGACACCAGTATCAGAAGGGTAAAATGTACATAAAGACAATCCGTTAACTGTATCCAGACACGGCAGCAGTATCTCACGGTAAACTAGCCATTAATTTTATTCTGATGATGGCCTACTCGCTGACAGCTCAAGGCAGTGAACACACACACACACACACACACACACACACACACACACACTAGAGTTCTCTTCAAGTGCATTTAAAGCCCTTGCCAAACATACAGATATGACATGAAAAACAGGCAAACCTCTTCCTCCTCTGAGCCACTATCTTCACTATCTGACCGCGGGGCAACCTCGTACCTACAAAAAAAATGAACAAAGCAACATTCAGACAAACCTGCTGCTTCAGTCAGATATATGCAGATATATATTAAGGATGGTAAAACTGTTGTGATGTGCTACTCCAACCATTTTCATTAGTAGATACTCAAGTACATATTTTGATAGAATGAGATCCCCAAAGTGTGTCTCACTCACCCTGGATTCATCTCCAGCCAAGTATCCAGTTGTCCAGCTTTAGGAGCATCCATGCCAGTGAGGATCTTCCCACTGTCCACATGAATCACCTTCACCGGTAAGTCACTCATTTGACTGGACTCATCCAGAGGCTGCAATAGAAGACAAAAACAGTTGTATTAGATTAGGTTCCCCCTGCTTTTAACCAATATATTTCCATGCTTTTGCCAGTTATTAGTAATTACAGAGATACATACACAACCAGTCAAAAGTTTAATCCAAGTAAGATCAAAAATAAATAAATAATTAAATTGTAATCATGAATAGCCACAAGAGACACATTAACACAAATGATCAACCAAGCTAATTGAAAAAGCCAAAAATCACACCTCTCCATCTGGACCCAGAGCAGGAACTCCACCCTCTGCGTTCTCGGGCTTCTGAGAGGAGAAAAGCAGACAAATATTCTCAAACACTGCTGGAAAAAAAAAGACTACGAAGGTCAACTTGATTTAGATTTCATTATGGAACCCTTCCATCACATTAAATCCCCTCACCTTCTTTTTCTTCTTCTTCTTCTTCTTGTCTTTGAGGGCCTGGACAGCTTTGTGAGCTCTGACGAGCTCGGTGAGGTTGGCCACATACTCATCCGTCTGCTGCAGCAAGTAAGCCAGACGTTTGTCCTTCTTCTGATCGATCAGCTTCCTGTAACCCTCTTCATCTTCAGCCTGGGAGAAACACCGAAAATGCTTTCTTTAGACATTTGTTCAGACAAAACGCCTTTCAATTTTGTGTTTAATTTTTAGTTCTTGTTGAGTATTTCATGAAAATATGGGAAGTCTGTGCATCTTCTCACCATCAGCCTTCTCATTCTCTCCTTCTCGATACGCTCGTTCTCCTTCTTCTGCTCTCTCTCAGTGTTGGCATGATATGTGGCTACGGCTTTGGTCAACTTCTGCATCTTTGCGGTGATGGAGCGATGGTATTCCTTGAAGTCTTTAGCATGCTGCAGGATGCTGTTAAGATACTCCTACAAGAGAAAAGGCAGTTCCGTCACAAACAAATGTCTTGTCATTTGTGAATCAGGTTTAGGGTACATTTAAAATATTATTTTGTACATTTCTTTTGTAAAACAGTCTCTCGGTCTCCATGACTGACTGAACTGTTAAAGTACCTGATGTTTCTGACGGCGCTTGCGTTCCTGCTCGATCTTCTGCTGTTTCTCCAGTTTCTCAGTGATACGAGCTTCACGCAGGGACTGTCTCTTGCTGCGCTTGTAGGCCTTGCCATTCAGTGCGGTCTCCAGAGCCGTATCACGCCGCATGCACACTACGACCTCCTGACGGAGCTGTGTAGACATGGACAACATGGACCAAAATCAGCTAAAATGCAGCAGGACTAGGCTGAACTGAATTCCGGCCACCTTCCAGAGCATTATGCATTATAATTGAGATGTGAGATATTTCTTGGGAAATCATGTTTAAACTGATGTTATAATTTATAAGAAAAATAATAAAAAGTAAAAAATACAATAATTATAGTAATATATATATAAAATATGTTAAATATAAATAATTCAAATGATAAATAAATGCATACATAAACAAGTAATTAAATAACAATAATAATAATAATAAATAAGGATGAATATCTTATTCAGAAAGGCATGGAAAATGAATAATGCATTCTACAAAGCCCCTAAAGCAGTGGTTCTCAAACTTTTTTGGTCACGTCCCCCTTTAAACCTCTAAAAACTCTGCCACAACAGCAGATGGCCACAGCTGACGCTGTCTATGTCAGTTTTGTTTTCAGACTGTGACAAGTCAGCGGTCTGAAGAAGGATTCGGTGGAATTGACGTTCGGTGCAGCTTTATGAAGCCAGCCAGCGCAAACCGCAAAAAGTTGCGACGTCCGTTTTCTTTTTTTCTGCTGATCTCCAGTGCTGCCCCTACAGTACCTTTGCGCCTCCCCGGTATAAAGAGAAATGACTGACACGTGATGGTGGAAGTGGAGATTTGGTGCGCTACAGATCCTAACAGTCATTGACAAATGTCTTGTAAAAGATGCAGTCAGTACTGCCACTTCCTATACACAGACTCCGCATGATAGAGAATTCAAAAGTGATTTCAATACCCTGCATATTGATGCGGCTCCCTGATGCCCACAAATTCTGTACAATATAATTACCCTACCTATATAATTATGGAAAAGCGCAAAAGGATTGCAAACATTTTTTTTCCTCCCATCTCATTTGTTTTTTTTCCATCACCATGCCCTTTAAGGGGCCCTGTAATGCGTTAGTCATCATCCATGCCTTTCCAAACAAGGGATTTGGCTTCGGGTACATCCCTAAATAATATGATGCAAGTCATACCTGTCTCTGAAAGTTCAGGAGCCTAAGTGCCTTGAGCTCAATGTTGGCTTTGGTCCTCAAGTCTCCAGCCAGAGAGCCTGGAAGGTTCTCCAGCTCCTGAATACGATGAGCAATACGAGCTTGTAACCTAAGCAATGGAAACAAAAATCGATCAAATTTTAGTGCAACAAAATATCAAGGTGGAGTTCCCAGAATTTAACAAGTGTGATTTGCTATAAAACCTCAATATTTGCCATTTCTTGCATAAACGCATCAGGATAACTTTATCTCACCTGTATTCTCTCTCCTGAAGGATCTCCACTGGGTCCAGCCCTCGAGGTTTCTGGATAGGTGTGATGCGGTTCTGTTTCTGATGCAGCATCATGGGCGGCTGGGCTGGTTGTCCTGGAGATTGGGTCTGAGGGGGCATGACAGGAGAGGCAGCGGGAGGAACTGAAGGCGGCGCTGGAGAGGGGCGACCCGTGGGCTGAGGAGGTATCAACTTCTGTGGGGCACTCGCAGGGGCGGCAGCGTTCACCATAGGCCCTGGGATTACAAACACATTGTAAATACGTGACTAAGAAATTACTTTGTCAGAAATTCTTTTAATAAAACCCAGACAGCTGTTGAGGTTTCACGAATACAATACAAAGTCTAAATTTTAATTGCTTATTCGAAGTGACTGACAATAATTTAGACAATTTACTGACCTTCAGGCCAAGGTTTAGGTGGTCCATTGGTGGGCTGTCCCTGCAGGCCTGGAGGAACACCAGAGGGTCCTGGAGGCGGCATGTTTGGACCCACCATTCCTGAAACACACAAACAGTTAAAACAATTGTATTGGAATAACATTTAAAAATAGATTCATTGTAGAAATCTGCCAAAACCTATCATGAACATGTTCAAAAACATTTTAAGACCAAAGAAAAAAGGTTATTTTAAGTTAAGTTTTACTTTGCAATTATATTTTTTATAAATTATATTTATATTTTAGGACCGTTTAGAAGATTTTTTGCATTTTGAAAGACTGAAACCTAATTTTAAAAAAGATTATATTAAAATACCAGTATCTTGAAGGTAGGATACGCAATGTTTTGTCAAACACTTGTTGTTATACTGGTTGAAACTCTTTTCACATCCAGATAGCAATAATACAAGTGGTCTAAATATTACATTTACATAGACTATCATTCAAAAGTTTTAGATCAGTATGATTTTTTAAAATGTTTTTCAAAGAAGTCTCTTCTGCTCACCAAGGCAGCATTTATTTGATCCAAAATGCAACAAAAACAGTAATATTATAAAATATTTTTCAATTTGAAATATTTATCTAAATACATTTTTAAAAATGCAACTGATTCCTGTTATGTTAAAGCTGAATTTTGCAGTGTCACATGATCCTTCAGAAATCATTCTATGATGCTCAATAAACATTTATTATTATTATTATTATTATTAATAAAAACAGTTGTTTCAGGATTATCTAAATAGAAATTTCAAAAGAAAAACATTTATCTGAAATAGAAAGCTTTTTTAACATTACACACAACTGTTCAAAAACTGGGAGTCAGTAAGGATTTTTTTTTTTGGAAAGAAATGAAAAATTAATATCCTTCAGCAAGCATGCATTAAATTGATAAAAAGTGACAGTAAAGACATTTACAATGTTACAAAAGCTTTCCATTTCAAATAAACGTTGTTCTTTTGAAGTTTCTATTCATCAAGGTATCCTGAAAAGAAATTGTGCACAACCGTTTTCGACATTGATAATAATCAGAAATGTTTCTTGAGCATCAAATCATCATATTAGATCTGATCATGTGACACTGAAGACTGGAGTAATGATACTGAAAATTCAGCTTTGCATCACAGGAATACATTACATTTTAAAATATATTCAAATTGAAAACAGTTATTTAAAATTGTAAACATACTTTAGGGCTGACCTTGGCTTAGGTTGTGGTTATTTCAGCATTTTTGGAAAGCTGTGAAATTATGAAATGCCGCCTCACCAGGTGGTCGATTGTAGTTGGGTCCTCCAGGACCGGGGCCCCCGGGTCCAGGCGGTCCTGCTCCTGGTCCTGAAGCAGGGGGCATGTTGGGCATCCCCTGCTGCATGCCTGGCATGGGCCGCTTTCCCTGCACGGCCATCTGCAGGTGGTCAGGTAGAGGCTGCCCACGTGCCAGCATCTTATAGGCCATGATCTGTGCCCGCAGCTGGTGAAGCTGGTTTTGGTTGAAAGGAGTGGGTCCGCCGGCACCACCAGGCCCACCTGCATTTGGAGGTCCTCCACTGGGTCCCGAACCTGCAACACCACCTGCACCTCCGCTCCGGTTCTGCAGGTCACCGCCCTCCATAGGGACGGCACCAGGACCAGAAGGCATCATGGGGCCAGACGGAGGGCCGTTAGAAGGTACAGGGCTGGGAGCATGCTCAGATCCACCCAGAGGAGAGGGATAACCTGGTAGAAATTGTTACATTTTCAAAGAATATTAAAATAACTGCGCAGTCATGGGGTTTGTCAATGCATTGCTATGTAATTAAATGCAAATGTTGTTTTATAGTGCTTAAATCACACTTTGGGGTGTTGCAGTGTTGGGGTAACACATTACAAGTAACTTGAGTTACATAATCAGATTACTTTTTTCAAGTACCTAGTAAAGTAATTCATTACTTTTTCAATTTACAACAAAATATTTCAAGCTACTTTAACAAATAATTAATGCAAGTTATTTTTTCACATTTATTGACTGGCAGCTCTCCTGTCCCCATGCTGAGAGAAATAAATTACAGAGGTGTTGTGTTCACTGTGAGAACATGACGGTTATTGTAGTTCTAGACTAAATGTGAACATGCATTTACTCAGCTCACTTACACAAAAACATTCAGTATTCCTCAAAATGAGTAAAAACAGTGAAATGCAATCTCAATTGTATGCAGATCTGCAATTAATATATTAAATTACACAAATAAACTTTGTGTACTTAGCCAATGCCTTTGCTGCTCACTTTTAATGATCCAATTCAACCATACTAATAAGCAAAAATAAACTTCCTTCTCCAGTATCCTATTCTTCTGTAATCCAGAAACACAGCTGATAGATTTGTTTGAGCTGCGCCCTCTGCTGGACAGGTGTAAACATGCATTTCCTTCAGCCTGAGACTTAATCATCTCACTTTTGGTGTGAAAGGGCCTTAACATTTGCCAAAAATAGAACTTTTTGTAATTTAAAAACAAAGCAAGCAAGCAAGCACAGGTGAGGAAAAAGTAACACAAAAGCAATAAAAAACATATTTTCCATAAAAAAAGTAATTAACAATTAGTTACTTTTTTAAGGAAGTAACACAATATTGTAATGCATAACTTTTAAAAGTAACTTTCCCCAACACTGGTTGTGCACTAGTTTAATATTTGGGGGCAAAAATATGATCAATTGCAATAATGATGTTTGCTTTAAGGCAATTATATTAGTAGACTATAATAAAGTTATACAAAATATAAATGCAAACTCTTTCTCTCTCTCAAAAAAGCCAAATTTTCTGGACAAGTTGTAAAATTTAGGTATGTGTACAACCATTGCAGAGCTGCAGAAACACAAAACACTCATATCTGTTGCTTGTAAGTTTATAAACATTCTATTATTATATTTGTTTCCTTTTCTGTCATGACTTTGTGGTTTCCAACAACTGTCTGTCTTTTGGTTTCAAAAGGTTAACCCCATTCACCTTACATTTCTCTGTCTGGAAAACAAGCGTGTGAGCGGCCCCGGCGGAGGAACAAAGCAGTACACTTCAAAGGGAAATGTGAGCGAACAGGTTATATGGCTTTTCAATACCCAGTCTAAACAGCAGTAAGCGCACCATCTGCTTGCCATACTGCACAGAGCACACCAAACATCTACATATTTTATATTTCACACGTGCATGTGTATGATATTACTATAAATAGAACGACATAGATAGAAAGAACAACACTCAGACAGAACAAAAGAATGACATAGACAGAAGGCCAATAGATAGATAGAGCGATAGATAAGATAGATAGATCCAAAGATATACCTTGAGAGTGTTGGTCCATAGGGCTGGGTGGGGGTCCCATGCCACTGTGCCCACCCTGTCTCATGCCCATACCCTTCATTTGACCGTAACGTTGATCTTCGGGAATGCCTTTCTCGAGCATGCCTTCCATAGGCTTCAAAACAGTAAAAAAATAAAGAATAACTTTATGATATGGACCAAACATCATAAATCAAACATAACCACAAATGAATCGGATGTACATTGCTAAAACCTGTCAGTACCTTATGCATGTGCATGTTGTCCTGGGGGTAACCTGAGGGGCCCTGTGGAGGTAGTGGGTGTCCTGAGGAGGGGGGCCCAGGGCTGGGGCCCATCATGCCATGGGCAGAGCCAGGTGAGGGCCCAGGACTAGGCCCTAACATGGCCCCTGGAGACGGCCCAGGGCCTGGGGAAGGGCCCGGCCGAGGGGTCCCGCCCATAGGTGGGTCAGGGGTGGACATCTCTCAGCAGAGCCGGAAGGAGGAGGAGGCAGAAAAACAGTGTTCTTTTACCGTTTTCTGAAAGCCTGGAGATGAAAATAAGATGAATTTCAGCAGCGTTATAAAAAAACAACACATGAAACATGCTAAAGCAAGCATAAAAACAGCATATGCGTAATAAATATAAAATAATTTTAGCTAATAATGAGGGGAAAAAGCTCATACTTGTCATGTATATAACAATATTAACTATTATATAATGTAATTAATAAAAGATCATTTATCGTACAGCTGTAAAAACACATATGCATTATTAAACTGTATAAATCATGTGTGCTCCAGATTAATTCAGTTATGGCTACAAAAGCACGGCCCTTGAAACAAGACTAGAAAATGGGTTAATTAATCTGTGCCTTAGCCTAATGTATGTCAGTGAATACATTAACACACTTTAGTGCAGACCCTAAAATACGCTTTTTATCAGATTGCGTTTCATTTTGCCTATTGTATATGAACACGCGTCACTTTAAAATATGTATGATATGCTACACACATTAAAATGACCAAAATTGTTCAAAGGTGATGGCTATATTTTAAAATAAATAACACAATCTGAAATTACCTTGCCTTAAAACATGTAAAACAAACAATTTTTTAAAAAAGATTTTAAAGACATCTTAAAACAAATCAGATAAAGATTACAACAGTATAAGGAGATTTTAAACAAATACATTAAATAAATATTACATGGCACAAGTGTTTTCATTTGCAGTGAAAACTTAATTTAATTTAAAAAAAAGAAAAAGAATCTTCCACACCAATATTCCAATTTTATTATCCATTTTGTTATTATTATGAACACTAAAAATACACCAGCATACATTCAGACAACAGCCAACTATATAATGCCATGCTAAACGTATTTGTAACTGTTTTTCCACATACTTTTTGAAGTAAGATAAAAAGTATATATTATTATTGAATGTCAGGTTTCATTAAGATAACATGCATTGGGGCGGGTTGTCACAAATAGTCAATCTGTATCTGTGGTTTTTTTTGGGGGGGGGGGGGGCAATAACAATGGAAATATTCAGCCAATATGAATATGAAGCCAAGAAAAAGTATAAACACTGACAAAAATGAACCACCGTGAGAAATATTTACAGGAGCCAAAATTGTGACAACTAGCCCCGGCGTCAAATATAAATAAAAGCAACGTGCGTCTTCAACCGGTTCTCATAATATTTCATTTATGAAACAGCTGAAAGTAAATTCTGACGTCTAATTAATGCAAAACAATTCACTTTAATGATGTAATTAATTACTATCTAATAAATGCACAAGCCGGTTTTCGCGAATTTATGTATAAAAACAACCAAATATTTACAAACACTTCTAATTAATCACGGTGCAAAACAAAATTACATTAAAACAGATTCAATAAACAGCGATAAAAGAAAAAACGCCAATTCCCCCCCACCCCCTCCAAGGCTAACGACATTTAGCAGCCGGCTAACACTGAATAGCTAAACATTAGCCAACATTAACTTCACTGATGTTTGTTTTCAGCCTTACAATAAAATCACGATCAATTCTGCAGGCATTTCTAAAATGTACAGGGCACACTGAGGTAAAGCGAAAACTATTGGAGTGATTTTAGGCACCAAACTAGGGAACAAGAGGAAGATTAAAAACCAAAGACATAAAACAAAACGACTTTTAACCGGTTAAAACATTTCTACTATTTTCTCACCACACGGCGTGTGTTTGCGCAGAGTTTAAACGCTATACAAGCCATTTACAAATAGTTTGAAAATAATAAACAAGCCCAAAAAGGAAAGACAAAGGGCCGGTTTGTGTGTATGTGTGATTACAGTCGGCCATGCTGTGCTTCCCCTTGTCTGAGTGTGCTTGTAAAAAAATAGAAAATAAATAATTTGAGTTATCCAACTCGAGCATCTTTTTAAAGATGATTGATCCAACCCGCCTTCCGTACGCTTGACCCCGGTACCCCGCTCGTGTTACATTCCCAAAACTTATTCATTCATTCTGCCGCTGCTCCGGCACTGTAATGTCGGACTGATCGAAGCGCAGCGAAGCCGCGATAAAAAGAACTTGTTCGCGTTCTAGAACTCTTTCAAAATGTATCAATTTTAAAGTCCGCCATGACGTCATGTGTTCTAAAAACATTGTGCCGTGATTAGAGCGAGACTTACAGTGTATATTCGCGCCGGTCTCTTCCCCGTACTCTTCGGCAAATCTAGAAACAAAGGGCAGCTCAGCTAGTTCCTTTTTCCTTCTCACTTCCCCCTCCCATCTGGTCTGATTGTATCTGTAGAGCCTGAACGCTTCAGCCCGCGGCTCGCGAGCGCCCCCTAACATCAACGTTTGCGCCTCATCATGCAGGATGGAATGTCGACTGCATGGATTAATGGGGGGATGGGTGTTACTGGTTACCTACGTTAAAATCTGTATATATTTTTAGTTTTTTGCTCCCATTGCTTTTTATTTGTCTGTCTTGGTGATGACTGCTATTTTGTAGCATATTAAATTCTGTTTCTGAGTTTAATGTTTAATGTTTACCAAACAAATAAGATTCTGAGTTAGGATGTTCCTGTAATATGGCTCCAAATGTTGATAGAGGAATTCAATTGCCTCGATGTTTATGTGAACACATGAAACAAATCTGGTAAAATAAAACATTTTAAGCTTACTAATTCTTGAATTTTGTTCGCAAACCTTTGACCTGCAAGTTAGCAATTTAGACAATGATCTAAAATACAACTTTTTATTACATGGATATACACAACATTCAAAAGCGTGGTGTCAGTGCATTGTTTTTTTTTATTCAGCATGGATTCGTTAAATTGTTCAAGTGATAGAAAGACATTTATAATGTTACAGAAATATTTTCAACTTTCTATTCATTGAAGAATCCTGGAGGAAGAAAATAAAAAAACACGTTTCCACAGCAATACAACCGTTTTCAAAATTGATGTTAAAAATCTTTACCTGAAGGATCATGTGACATTGAAGACTGGAGTAATGATGCTGAAAATCCAGCTTTTCCGTCACATGAATATATTGCAGTTTATAATACATTCAAACATTTTGTCTTAAAAACATTTTAAGCATATTATAAGCATGTTGGCTCTAGGCTGATATTCCTGATTTTCGACTGAGACCTCACAAAAACTATATGGTGTAGAAGCCTGTTTTTGTATCGGAGTAAAAAAAAAAGTAATTAAAAAAAAATACTTTTTGTGACATATAAAAAGAAATAAAGTAATTTGTACTTTTATTTTTTACTCTCAGGCATGAAAAAATAGCTTCCATAAAATGGGTAGACTGTATCACAGACTAATACTCGTGACTAGTCCTGTATTTACATGGCAACCTAACATCATCTGTCAAATTACTACAAAATTATGAGAAATTCACAAGACAACATTTCTGAGTAGTTGTACAGAAGCAGAGTCACATATTTTAAAAAAGCATTTATGTACAAAAACTTTGTTACAATCAATTCAGATCTCTACCAGTGCTATAATTTTCTGATTTAATGATTTAAGGTTTAATGTGCAAAGGTTTAAAACAGTCAACCTGAACTCCCTGAAAAGTGTAAATCACAAGATCTCTCCATGAATAACATCTTAATACTCTTTTCAGTATATATTGCTCTTTGGTAAAACAATGCTTTTTCTATTTAAGGCACTACAGTACAGATCAAACATCATGAGGTTTGAAACGGCAGAGTTAATTCGCCTCAACGGGCGGCATAAAATGTCTTTCATAGTCTGAGACACGACCCTGGTCCCACCACTCTTCACCACCGCCGCCGTCATCCTCCTCTTCGTCCGTATCAACCATCTCACTGTACTCTTTTTTCCAGCTGTCCTGCTTTGAAATGTTTCCTCTCTTTGATTCCTCAGAGTCTAACCACTTCTCCCCACCTTCATTTGTTCTGCCCAGTCCATCTGGTACGGCATCGATTAAAATCTTTTCTCGTTTAGTCTTTGAGGGAGGGGAAGGCGTGTCGGGATGCAGCTGCACGATCTCCAGCTCCGAGATCTTTACAGTCAATTCTGACGGAGTACAGAGCCACGGCCATGTGTGCTAGAAGAAAAACCACAACATCAACATATTTGACCATGTTTATATGTGCGAGTCTCTTTCATATAGCATTATAAAACGTTTTAGATTCTCACCTGAAAGTTCATATGTTTAAATGATTTGCTGTTTAATGGATCTGGGATCTTCTGAGAACACCAACGTAACCTGTAACAAGACAGCAGATTTACCACAGTGCATCTAATTTACCAGTTAATGGCCTGATTTAGTAGTAGAATTTGCATTCTTCACTTAAGGGTGAAAAGAAGTTACTGTTTTTACACCGGTATACTGTTAGCAAACGTCCCGACACAACCCATGCTGCTGAGAGCGCCGTTTAGATGAATATGTAAATATGCGTTTCCCTCTCAATATCAAATTAAACCACAAAATGAAACGATGAGAAAACAGTAGTTTAAAGGGATAGTTCACCCAAAAATGAAAATTATTCCATCATTTACTCACTCTCAAGCCATCCTAGGTGTATATGACAATCTTCTTTCAGACAAACACAATCGGAGATATATTTTAAAAATATTCTGGCTCAGCCAAGATTTATAATGGTAGTGAAGGGGGGGCCTGTTTTAAAGCCCCCCAAAAATGGATCCATCCATCATAAATATAATCCATACGGCTCCAAGGGGTTATTAAAAACCTTCTGAAGCGAAGCAATGGGTTTTTGTAGGAAAAATATCTATATTTAAAACTTTATTAACTATAACAACTAGCTTCCAGCAGACAACCGTACACATACTGTGTAAGTCGACTTGTGTCAAAAGAGTAACCCATGACACAGGATGTAGGAGTATCGTAAGCTTAGACGCTTCTCGCGGTTCAAACAAACAGGACTGGACAACAAACTCAAGTTCCTCTTCTCTTACATCGTAATCCTCCAACATTTCTCTTTAAAAATTATCGTTTTAGACTTCTAATTCGTGACTGGTGTTTTGTTTTGCTCTATCCTCTGCGTACATCAAAACGTTGGGTGCGTTGGGTCAGGGGTTACTCTTGTTAACTAGTTATAGTTAATAAAGTTTTAAATATGGATATTTTTCTTACAAAAACCCATCGCTTCACTTCAGAAGGATTATATTTATGATGGATGAATGCTTTTTATGGGCTTCAAAGTCTCCCCTCCCCAATCACTACCATTATAAAGCTGGGAAGAGCCAGGATATTTTTAAATCTCCGATTGTGTTCATCTGAAAGACGATACTCATATACACCTAGGATGGCTTGAGGGTGAGCAAATCATGGGATAATTTTCATTTTTGGGTGAACTATCCCTTTAAGAAATCATCTGATCATAGTGATGTGGGTTTGTTTGCATGGGCTCTGCAAATCGGCACAGTCACATTTACTTATAAAGCAGTTTATACAATAGATAGCTTTAAACCAAGCAACTTTACTGTATTAAACATGAAAATATCGTGATAGAGTTCAACTTCAATTTCGACTCTAAAGCAAAGACGGAGCCACAGAGCCACACTCACCTATTACGGTAAATACAAATACATAAATCAATACTTTTTTTTTTTCATTTTCACAAAACGGTATGCAAGACTATATAAACGTGTATACAAAGCCAAAGCTAAAAATTAGAGTGATACAATGGAAAGCAGAGTATATCTGATAATTGAATGGAATGGATTGGAATGCAATTCATAACTGGGCCAAAAGTATGTGGATACCCTAACCAGCTCATTGAGCATTTACCATGTCACTGCATGGAGTAGAAGATTATGATTAAGGTGAAGATTTATCCTGACAGAAATAAGCAGACTAGTCAAGCTCACTATTTAGGGTGTCAATATACTTTTAGCCATATAGTGTATGATGGAATTATAATGAAAGGTAATACTCACAATAGCCAGGTAAAAGCACAAACTAATATCAATGGTATGAATAAAGCCAACAGTATTAAGGTAACAAGACCTAGGAGATGAGATGACAGAAAAAAAAAAAGACTGATTTAGATCTAAAGCTGAATTTTGAACTACATACTATATGCAAATAGGAGCTCTTAGTATTTGATGATGCATGCAATGTAAATCGCAAAGGAAGGAAGAAATAAAACAGCTTGTTTTGCTCGTTCTTACTGTTTTCATTAGTGGTGGAGAAAGTGGTGATGCTCCTCCTGCCTTCACCAGCAGCGCTCACAGCGCTCACCCAGGCCTGGTACTGCCGGGACGGCTGCAGGTCTGACAGCTGCATGCTGGTCTTGTCACTGCTAACGTTAAACCCTGTTAAACAGGCCAGAGGACAGATATACGCTCCGGTTAAAAAAGTCTGGGTTCAGCAAGAATCTCTTCTGCTCACCAAGGCTGCATTTATTTGGTCCTAAATACAGTAAAACAGTAATGTTAAGTTTTATTACAACTTAAAATAACTATTTCCTATTGTAATATATTTAAAAAAAATATCATTTATTCCTGTAAAGCCAAAGCTGAATTTCAGCTCCAGTCTTCGGCGTCACATGATCCTTCAGAAATCATACTAATATGATGATTTCATGCTTAAGAAACATTTTTTTATCATTATCAGTGTTGAAAACGGTTTAATATTAATGTGGAATGTGCTTAATATTTTTGTGGAAACTGTGAAACATCTTATTCCAGGATTCTTTGATGAATAAGCAGTTCGAAAGAACAGCATTTATTTCTGTTGGACTCATTATGTCTGTTCTCTCATTAGCAATCGCGCCTGCAATTCTCGGCCACGTCCAGCTTCATACCCCAGTCATGTTAAAAACATGCATTCACTCATCCATAAACATTATTTCCCGATAAATATTATTAGATCCATCGGCATGACAAGTTCCATGATTCCATATTCACTGCGTCATCAATCTGCGCCTTTGTTATTGTTTTGAATTGTTTAGCGACCCCTAACGGACAAAAAAACTACATAGTGCACCTTTAATGACATTTTCACGTTGCAATGTTGGTCAAACAATAGAATCTCAGAGTCTACAACATAATGAAAGAACTAAGCGTTAACTTCTAAAGCCCGGGACACACAAAGCCAATGTCAAAGAACTAGCAACAACGCCTCACGTCGGCTGCATCTCGGCCAAAAAACTGCGCTTGAACACACCAAAATGACTAAAGGTAACTGTCAACTAGCATGAGTTTCTAAGAAAATAAATGTCTATATCAGCAGGTATCAATAGTCTATTTTCATCATTCAAAAAGGGAAACCGAAACTAGGACTGGAGCTATACAAACCATAAACAAAGAAGCACTCACTTTCACTTACCATTTTGAGTATCAATCATGTGGATCACTTTCTTGAATTGCAGTCATTTCATGTATAATGAAAATATTTGAATACTCAGGTAAGACGTAAAAATTATAACAGCCTTCTGTCTTGACTACTTTGCTTGCTTTCATTACTTTCGTTACTCAAAAACTGTCTGACATTGTTAGGCTGATCATCAGCTTGGTGTGTCCCGGCCTTAAGACTCACATTAAGGGAGAGATCATGGGTTACCTGTCTCATTGATGCCCACTAAGTAATGCAGGATGACACCTTTGCTCTCATGCACAGGGATGGGGCTCCACGTCAGAATGACAGAAGACTGAGAGATGATCTTCACGTGGAACTGTGGGACTTCAGGAGGAACTGGGCAGGGAGATGAAGAAATGATACCAATATGAAGGCTAGATGACTAGAAAATCTGATTACAGGATCTTGCATTTACTAAGTAAGTACTTTTGTGTCCTAAAACTGTGTGAAAAGTGAGAAAATGTTTAATGAATGGAATGGATTACACATTTTTGCAATCAATCTAAGTGAAAGATAATGCTGCACTTAAGTCCACCACAGGAACTTTTCCCAGGAACTATGGATTTTGGGGTGGTAATAGATGTGTTTCGACCGCAGGGACCAGGGTCTAAATGAAGTTCGGGGTAAAAATTCTCCTCTCATAACATCCTTGCTTTCGAGGTTGTACTTTTTCAAAGTTAAGGAACTTTCGGGAGCGGGAATTGGGCACTGAACATGCTGAATGGTTGACTCCATGCAGCATTTTACTTCAACCACCATTTTTAAAAGTCTGTTGCGGTGTGTGCAGTAAGAGTTGTTTGCTATTCGAATCAACAATGAAGTTTAAAAATACGACCAAAAAATACGACCATTAAGCTAATATGTGGAGGACGAAAATCAGACGGGAACTGGAAAGTCGCGCACAGTCATCATCACAGTACTTTAGACCGCTATGGAAACGCAGACAGAAACAGATCTGGGGGAAAAAAGTTCCTGGGACAAATTGTTCCAGGTAATTTTGGTGGAAACGAGGCTTTAGTCAAAAGTACTAGCCTCGGTACTGAAATTGTAAATATTTGACAATACCAGCATTTTCCCCTAGCATTTTGAACGCTGTTGAGCAGATTCTCAAACACGTCTGATTGGCTATTGTGTTGACGTGCTCAACAGGTATGTCTGTGATTGGCTACAATGATCAACGCTTCAAAATAGTTATATTATAGTAGTTAATAGTCATCAATGACGCTCTTCACCGAGCGCTTAGACACACACAGGAGCGTTTGAAAGCAGATACAAAGATATATTAAGGATCAGCTGATAAGACAGATCTGTTGATAAATAACTGCTTTCAAATGCTCCCATGTGTATCAGTGCAAGCGCTTGGTGAACTTTTGACAACCCTAGTTGCACTATACAAGCTAACTATCGGGCTTTCAACCTGAAGTTTCCTGGTTTGATTCCCACGCTGGCAGGAATTGAAAGTGGGGATTGTGAATACACAGCACTCTCTCCACCTTTGATACCATGACTAAGGCGCCCTTGAGGAAGGCACCTAACCCCTAATTGCCTCACTTGTAAGTCGCTTTGGATGAAAGCGTCTGCTAAATGACTAAAATGTAATTAGTGGTGTACATTTGTAAACACACAGTATTAGTTAACTGTATTATCAATGTTATTTTTCAGAAATTTGGCTCTCTGTTGTGTAGGACAATTTGCAAAGAAAATGGAAAAGCCAGACTTTACTTGATGTCTTTTGGACTTTACTCAGTTGTCAATGAAATAAACAAAGGTGCAGTCAGTAATTTAAGGGATGTCATACCTCCTTGAATTGTGTACGCAATCGCCGACTTGAGGAAAGTGCTGTGGTTGTTGAAGACAGCAAACAGTGAGACATTATATGCTGTGTAATTCCTGAAGTCACCTGTGGATGGAGACAAACACAAAATCAGTATCAGTATCAGAAAAAATGACAGCTTTCTCTCTCTTTCTCACACAAAACACTAAATGTAAATAGAGTTTTTGCTGATTTTTATCCTAGTGAGGTCCAGTAAAATGCCAGTAGTCGGTTGTCATAATATTTCACTATATAACTGAGGACATTTGGTCCTCGTAAGTATAGTTGTGCCTATACACAAACACAAACCCACCTGTGATTGTGACAGATCTCTGGGTTCTGTTTACTCTGACCCAGTTCAGGCACGGATGGTGAGGTCCTACAGACACGTGCTGTACCACATACTCCAGGACACTCTCAGAGAACTGTGGCTGTACATGCCATGAGACCCGCAGGGTCTGGTTCTCACCTATCACACTCAGACTCACCTCAGGTGCTGTCTGTCCTGCAGGGCATAAATATGATACAAATACCATTTTACACTACCATTCAAAAGTTTGGGATTGGTAAGATTTTTAGTTTTTTTTTTTTTAAAGAATCTCTTATGCTCGGCAATTCTGCACATAGTAAATCAGTAATATTGTGAAATATTATTGGAATTTAAAATAATATTTTAAAAAAATTAATGTTTTAAAATATAAATTACTCCTGTGATTAAAGCTAAATTTTCAGCATCATTACTCCAGTCTTCAGAGTCACATGATCCTTCAGAAATCATTCTAATATGATGATTTGCTGCTGAAGACACATTTCTTTTTATTTTTTATCAATGTTGAAAACAGTTGAGCTGCTTAATATTTGTGGATAAAGGATTAAATAGAAAGTTCAAAAGAACAGCATTTATTTGAAATGAAAATCTTATAAATAAATGTCTTTACTGTCACATTTGATCAATTAAAAACATCCTTCCTGAATAAAAGTGTTAACTTCTTTCAAAAAAATCTAAGCTTAAATGTTTAAAATGTAGTGAATATTGCATTATATTATAAACATTTAAATATAATGTATATATAGTTGATAAAACTTTAGCATTTTTAATCAGAACTTGAACAAAATGAGAGATATTCCAAATGACTAATAATTTAAATTAAATATCAAATATAATCTTCAAATATAAAACATAATTTTGTATTGACATACCAATCACAGGAAAAGGCATGAATGTGGGATTGGACGTGCCCATTGAGGTGTTGGCTGACACAAAAACTCCCATAGCACCCATCTTCAGAGGAAAGCGTCTGAGCTGCAGGCAGTTCTGCTCAAGGTGACGCAGACTTCCTGTGTCTCTCCGTTGCCTGGTATCCTGCTTGAACTCAGTGCCATTTTTAAACTTCAGTGTCACAATATAGCTGCTAATTTCCCCTCTAGCCTGAGACAGGGGCATTTCCTGAAAGACAAGAAATAGCGTCAGACTGTCAAATTTTTACAGCTCATTCATGATGTAATGAACCTTGACTGACGCACTGATCAAGAACCAGTTAGAATGAACTATTATGAGAGTATAGCGTACTTTCCAATAGATGTTACAGGAAGACTTGTCAGAATTAGGGGCACAATCACTCCAAACATCCAGCTGTCCAACCGGTGCTGAAAAGACAGAATATTACAGTGTCATCATCATTGATTATCTTGTATAAATAGATTTAGAATTCAATATTAGCATCTGAAAACAGCATACTGTGCAGTATGTAATGTATACCATACCATTAAAAAAACACAACTCAAACAGAATATATATATTATTGAGGTGTCTTTCTCTGACCTGCAGGGGGCGTTCTGACTGAATACACCGAACTCCAGCCACTCATGACTTTCTCTTCAAATCCACAGTGGCAGCGAACACGAAAACTGTATTGTGTGTATGGCTGGGAATCCTCCAACGGAAATGTTGACTGGAAATCATCCTCCTGCACAATAAAAACTTCAACAATTTAACTAGAACATAAATTATTAAAGGGATAGTTCCACCAAAAATTAAAGTTCTGTCACCATTTACTCACCCTCATGTTCTTAATGATTTTGGGTGAACTAAATCTTTAAGTAGTTTTGACAAATCTCTGACACTGAAAAATATTCAATTATCATTAACACTTTATTTTGATAGTCCACTTTAGACATTCGACGAACTATAAGAAACTACATGTCAACTAACTCTTATTAGAGTATCAAGGCCCTTATATACTTCAAACGAAATCGAAGAATGTACTGATGTGATGTCATTTTGAACAAAATCAGGCCAGAAAAAGTTCATTTTATGTTTGTTTTGGGAGTTCGACACGGCTTGCCAAAACAAACCCTCAGGAAAAGTTCGCTCCAGCTCCAAAACACCTTCGTACTACCATCGGTCCGTGACGGTAGCGTAATAGGAGGTGTGAGCTGAGGCTCCGCATTCTGTATGTAGTCCGTCTGCTTAATATCTGCTTGATGCTCCTCAACAGACATTCTAGTGTCTATAAGTACTTTGCAAATACATGTCAACTTATTCTACGAACCCTAACCTAACAGTCAGCAACAGTTATTTGACATGTAGTTGAAATTCAACATTAAATTTAACAATTTAATAGTTCAACACTTTTTCACTCATTTTATTGTTGGCCTATTGTTGGTTTGATTGCTTCTATTTTTCTCATTTGAAAGTCGCTTTGGATAAAAACATCTGTTAAATGTAGAAGTAAATTAATGAGAGTTAGTAGCAAAGTAACGTCAAGTTAGAATGTTTAAAAAGGATCACTGAAATAAAGTGCTGCCCAATTATCTTAGATTGCATCCTTACAGTCAAAACAAGAATACATTTACATTAAAGAAGCAAACAAAGTGAAAAATGTAGTGAAACTAGTTAATACAAAACAAGAAAGCAGTAGTGTTCCTCCTAAGCCTGGTTTAAAATCTACATTTTCTGTTTTACTGAGATTTGAGTTTGAATAATGATTCTTAAACCACAAAGATCCATCTTTTAATCTACATCTTTTTTTAAATGGATATGATTATATCTCATTAAACTTTATTTTTAGCACACCTCTGTTCCTGCATATGGATGGATTTTCTTCTGAACTAACTTAGTTTACAAAAACACTTTTGAACACATGAGCTGCACCCATGAAGGGTTCACCAAGTTTGAAAATGTTGAAAAATTCTTAGCTGAATCAGAATTGAATAAGGATTTTGTGAATCAGAACTGAATCAACTGAAATTGGATTTTCCCTTTCGTTCTCTCACCTGAATCCAGTCCAGCATGTGGTCGTGTGCACGGTACTGCACTTGACACTTCTTGTCTAAGCCCACAGCGACACAGTCCATGTTCCAGTAGATCACCAGTGGCATGAAGCTGTGGGTAATATTATTGGGAGGTTCTGGATGAACTAGGGAAAAAAAACAGAAAAGATTTAAAGCTAGAACTAAGCATTTAAAATAGTTATTTTTCTAAATTATGAAACTTTCATTAACATGAGCTACACTTTAGTGAGATTTGTTTTGTTTTTGAAACAAGTCTCTTATGATGAATAAAGGCTGCACTTATGACTACGTCTACACTAACCCGGATACATTTAAAAAAAAAAAAAATAATAAGTTCTTTCTCTATATGTTTTGGCCATAATGTGAAAACAGCTTTCTGAAGACACTCTCCCAAGTGGTTAAATTGGAAAATACCATTTTCATGTTGTAGTGTGAAATGTGAAAAGGAGGTATTTGAAAACAATGACATGTTTAGTCATGTGACATTAATTTTTCATAGTGTTGTTAAAAATAAATGTTACTTTGTACAATCTTCATTCTTCATATTACATTCCTGCAAAGATAGAAGAGAGAAATTGCACCCGCTATTGCTTTTCTGTGTCAGAACACACGGGAAAATATGTTTCCATACATGGAATGGCGATTGAATGCGACCTGGACACACTAGAAGTGGCGAGAGATTCGATAATTGTGGCTGATCGTATCAGAACTTGTCTGGTCCCTCTGAATCATTTCAGTGAGCTTTTATAACAACATTTTTTTAACGTTAGTTAAAACGACTTTTTCAAATGCATCCAGATGAATGCCTATTTGATCAAAACTACAGTAAAATATAATATTAATATATATTATTAAATATTATGAAATAATATTATGAAATATTACACTTTAAAATAAATTTTTTAATCTTGTGATGCAAAGCTGAATTTTCAGCATCATTACTCCAGTCTTCAGTGTCACATGATTCTTCAGAAATCATTCAGACATGCCACTCAAGAAACATTTATTACTATCATTAATGATGAAAATATCATTATATCTTTGTGTGTGTGTGTGTATATCTAGGGAACAGAATATTTGAGACACGGAGGTGATGGGCTCAATTTTTTTTTTTTTACATTTACTAATAATAATCATCAAAATTGTGTGTACTCTGGCTACTATACTGTGCATGCACATGGTTCAGAGAAAATGGGCGATAGTTTACAATAGAGTAAACATGACTTACGGATATGGCCCGTGTTGAAGACAAATTCTTCAGACTTTGCAGAACCCAGCACGTTTTTGGCAGTGACCCATGCTGTAATGTCAGTGCTTTTTATATACTCAGTCCGGTTTATGACAGCATTCTCTTCATCACTCTTCCTTGAGTAAACGAGCCTGAATATAAATACACAAAAGTTTAATCTTTTCTAATTCTAATCTTTAATCTTAAAGTTAATCTTTTATATATTTCAAGTTTAAATTTGAATCATTAGTCTTTTGCAACTGTCCCAAATTTTGTTCAAGTTCTGCTTAAAAATGCAAAAGTTTCGACTACTTCTTAGTAAGTGTAAGCTTTCACACCCATCATAATCCATCCAGTGCAGAGTGTAAATGGTGGGAATCACTGGCTCATTGGATTTAGTCCAGGAGCAGAGAATGTTATCATCCAAATCTTCAATAACACAATCAGGGCGAGACGGGGGAGATGGTGGATCTGTAAAAGATGGAAAACTATTCTTGAGGAAAGCCAACAAGTAAAGGGGAAAAAAACAAAACAAAACAGCCAACGCAAAGATCTTAAAGAGTGCAAGTACTTTCTAGATTGAGAAAACAGGAAGTCAAGTATTTGTCAAAGAATGCTCCAGACTCATAACAAATTAAGCTCTGTTACCAAATAAAATTATTTACAGTTACACATTCGGCTGATGCTTTTATCCAAAACTACTTCAATTGCGTTCAAGGTCTACATTTTACCAAATCATGGATTCCCTGGGAATTGAACACTTGCTCTACATGTTGAGCTATTGAGAAACAACTTTCATTAATGCACTTACAATGGAATTCTATGGGGCAAGACATCCAAGAGAGCTTAGAAACAGAAATATATATCTTGTATTTTTGTTAAACTGCTTATAATAATTCTTCCATTCATTAATGTGTGCTATTTGAGCTGCAAAGTTCTGTTCTAGATGGAAAATGGTTATGAGTAACAAAATCCTGTAATATATATATATATATATATATATATTTGTGAACACTGACACTTGCACATGAAATATATGAAACCAATTCTGTGATACTCACAGCCTCCTCTTACTGTAACATTGCACGTATCCACTGTATTTCCATTGCACATGCATCGAATGTGCCCTGTATGTTTTGCTGCGATAGAGAAGTTGAAAGTTTCTTTGGTACTGGCACATGTGCTGAGTAACAGATGTCTGTGCCCCGCCGTGATAACATAAATCTGGCAGAGATCACAACTGTTTGCTCTTCCCAGTGCACTCGTGTGGCACACAACAGACACATTGTGGCCCACAGGAGGAGTTTGATTCCACCAGCAGTCTACATCCACTTCAAAAGAGGCTAAATAATAAAAAAAACAAAAACAAACAAAGAATGACAAAGAACAAGTTGGGGCAAAGATACCTGCACTCAGTTCCATAAAAACATGCAAACAGCGTTTAATATACATTCAATAACCTATCTTTTGAATATGTAATGTATTGTGAAAGCTGATAAAACAAAAGCTTTGTATAAAGGTAAAGTTGGTTAAAAAAATATTTGGGCACTTAATGAATAAATGTTACTGGAATAGATGCAAACAAAATGGCATCTGCCAACTAAAGGTATTTCACAACTAGTACTGTTATTTATGAAATTGTGAAACTAAGTACATCATTTCATAATTTAAAACCAAACTTAATTTTGTAAAATGTGAAATGTGTGCTTATATATATATATATATATATATATATATATATATATATATAAAATTTGTTTTAATATATACACATACATACAAACACGCATACATGTATATATATATATACATACATACATACATACACATTTATTTTAATTATATAAATTTATATAATATATTAATATAATATATATAGTTAAAATAAATGTATATTATATATATATATATACATACATACATACATTTATTTTAATTATATAAATTTATATAATATATTAATATAATAAATATATATAATTAAAATAAATGTATATATTATATATATATATATATATATATATATATATATATATTTATTTATTTATTTTTTTTTATTTATTTTTTTCGCAAAAAAAAAAAAAAAAAAAAAAAAAGCACAAGTCCCAGATCTTATGATAGAATGAAATACAAACAAAACAGTTTTGCTCACCATGAGGGCATATCCACATGTAAAGTAGTATAAGAAATTGCAATTTTACATTCCGCCATGCCATCGCTCACGGCATTAGCGCACGCAAAAAGTCCAGTATGACACAACGTCCCGTTAACAGAGTAATTTCCCGTTTACGGAGAGTCCACGATCAGACGTTTGTTTGTTTCGCTCCAAAGTGACATCGCTGACCAGCAAGGAGCGCATTAAAGTTCTTCAGCGGGACTTTTTCTTATCGTCAATAATATAACATATAACGAAACATATTAAATATATTAACGTCCTTCTCCCCATCCTGGAACGAGCATTTTCTTATTCCTGTGATATAGTTCGTTTATGTTTTTAAAGCTAAAGTATTCCGTGTATTTGTAGCCGTCAGCGTGCTCAAAATCTTCTTCATGTGACAAGCTCGAACTCGAACAGCCGTTCAAACCTGTAAAACTCACACCAGGAGGCTCCGCCGTCATGTCTCCTACGTAAAGCCCGTTGACCAATCAGATGATTGTTCTCAGCACGTTACTTCCTTCAATGAAAAGAGCTTCAGCAAAAGGGAAACCGTTTTGTTTGGTTTCTGTGGGACTACGCCCAGGGCCGGATTATCCGTAGAAGGCAATAGGGGGATACCAAGTGATTAAGAGAATGACTAGACCTTTGAAATATTTTTCGTGTTTTGTATATATATTATTTTGCTGGAAGAGATGCAGATACAAAATGAACAGTTCTGATACTATATAGACAGAGAGAATAAAATATATATGCATATAAAGAATTGCGATTGGGTCAGGTCACAGTATATTTGCCCCCTCCCCCCAATTTATAAAATTACATTCAAAATGGATGGGCAGCATCAATTTAGCGGTTGTTTAAAAAAGAGAGAGAATATCACAAAGCCACCCCTCAAAAAGCACCTACAAGTTTTTGTCTTCGAAAATCGTTCACCAGAGGATATGCAGCAAAGTCTACAGAAAAAAACGGGCTACAGATTGTATTTGTTGCAGACTTTCAACTTAAAAGAGTGAAGAATGAGCTCAGGACGTGAGGAATAATTCCCGTGTCAGAATTCACCCTTCACCGGCAGTTTGATTGACAGGCGATCTGACCAATCATTACCCTGAATCCGCCATTTTGTCCGACAAAGCAGTCAGGGGAGTTAGTAGATTAACGTTAGTGAAGTTGAACTTGAAAAATTGTGTGTACTCACATATTTTCGCGCTTGAAACAACATTCCTTCTGATGTTCATTCATGTTTATTTGATGCTATAAATGAACTAGTATGAAGAGATGTTGATTCACGAGCCGCTTGAAGGAGCTACAGCGATCTGTCACGACACATTAAAGAGACACTATTCGCTATTTATTGTTTAAACTTCTTTGAAAAATTACGATATATTAAATATGAAACTGTTTCATTTGTCTGTCTACGTGTTGTTAGTGTTCTCTTTGCTCCGCGATGTGTGGCGTGAGAGCGCATGGCTTGTCGGACATAGCAACAGTAACTAAAGGGGGCGGGTCTTTACGAGTGTTGTGATTACAAGGACACCAGGTTCAATCTTGTCTATTTATGAAGAGGCTACTCACTGCAGAGCCATAACCTGCAGCTCCCACCCTCTGGAGCTCCAGCTCCTCCCTCTCTTGACCTAATATGGGCATGATGGGTGGAGCTGTATCCCCCCAACCACACCCTAACCCTACCCATAACCCTATCTCTCCACCCATTAAACAGGTGCTCCGCCCTTGAGCTCCAGAGAACTCTGCAGCAAGCACTACTTGTATATACTGGGAAAATCTTATTAAAACCAAAATTATATGTGGTGTCCCATGCACTGACAATCACTTTAAACATTCTCTAGATAGTCCACTTGCTGACGATTGTGTAATTTCGGTCAATTGCAGGCAATTTTCGTACTTCAAATACGGTCACCCTAGGGCACCACACTGTGTTAATCCGGGCCTGACAACGCCCAACTGAACTCAACTCTGAAATGTGCTTCACAATATTAATTCTAAATTAACTAGTTTTTATTCAAGTCAAAAATATTATTTAGTAAGACTGGATCCACCTGATCACACTGGGTCAGACTCCACCATTGAACGGGATTTTTAAGTCAGATGCAGAAAAAGCTCTTTATTTAACTGCGCAGATTGGCAAATTTGATCAGTCAATTCATGATTAGTCATCCTGCAAGTGTGGCGTTTAGGAAACTCCTTTACCACAGAATGTTTAGCTTCCCCTTTTGCAGTTTTTGCACGGAGTTGACATTGTCTAAAGATACACAGATGGGTCCAAAAGTCTGCGACTGGTGAAAGCACTTCTGTGTTGTATTTTTCCCCCAAATTTAAGACATTTTATTACAAATTATGTTATTAGAAAAATGTCAGGATTTTTTTTTTGCAGTATTTGGTATGTCTCTCCTTTTACCTCTAATTTCCTCCTGATCATCCACATTATCCAACATGATTTCAGAATGTTCCAAAGACCATCTTCAGTTCATTTATTATTAAATATCTGTTCTTTACTGTATATTTTACATTTATTTGAATCCTTAAACTCGTTTCCAAGTTCATAGAGCTAAAAGCTTGCAATGCGAACACATTTGTTTATATTTCAGCACAAACTGATTCATTCACAATTAATGCAAATAAACATCTTTATTCAAGATTGAAATATATCCTGGATTAAGATTAAAAACTGAACTCACTGAATTGAATACAAAAAATAACTTATTACATTACAACATTGTAAAATCACTATTTAAATTAACTGCAACATGACAGCGCAATGCAAACAATTTAGGTTTCTCAAGCAACAGAGACAGAAACCTTCGACAGAGAAAGGGATGGCACACACACACACACACACACACACTTTTATTCACATAGAGAAGGTTAGTCTTAGCAAAGTGAGCTGATTTCTCCTTTGCTGCAGCCCCACTTGCAGCAGGCATTGGACAGTCCCACCACCACATCGCGGCCCTTTCTGTCAACGGTACGCAACGCTTCAAGCACCTCCTCTGAAATAAGAGCACGTGCAGGCCTGCTGAACACGCCACCTTCCTGTTCACCTTGTGTCAGCGATGGAAGATTTGAGTCAGATGCATGCTGGGAGGATGTTGCAGCCCCGTACAGCACAGAGGTATCTGCGGCATTACTGTCATACGCGTTGAATAAGTCCAATATTTCATCTGTGCAACATAAGAGATGGTGATTAATGAAATAGTTGTAAACAAAAGATGGATCACTTTGATTCATGCATGTACAAGGCAGAAAATCTCAATGAAACTTTTTTTTTTGATCATACGCTTGTATTCAGTAAGATTTTATTTTTAGTATTTTGAAGGAAGTCTCGTATGCTAAAAAATGACTGTAAAAACAGTACTATTGTGAAATATTATTACAATTTAAAATGACAGTTTTCTATTTGACTATATTTTTAAATATTATGTATTCCTGTGATGCACATCTGTATTTTCAGCATCATTACTCCAGTCTTCAGAGTCACATGATCCTTCAGAAATCATTCTGATATGATGATTTGATGCTCAAAAAGATTTCTTCTTATTATTGTTTTTATCAATGTTGTGCTACTTAATTTTTTTGTGGAAATTGATATATTTTTTGATGAATAGAAAGTTCAAAAGAACAGCGTTTATTTCAAATAGAAATCTTTTGTAACATTATAATGTCGTCACTTTTAATCAATTTAATGCATGCTTGCTGTATAAAAGTATTCATTTCTTTCTTTCTTTGCATGGTTGAGTACATAATTTCCATACTTCCATCTGTGTTATTTCATAATTTTGATTACTATTGTAAAAATAAAGAATAAGTAGCTATATCCAAATATTTGACTGGTACTGTATTTGTAATATTTGTTAAGACTCCTGCTCTGATTTTATTAATACTAACCTGTGTTTGTTAAGGAGCGTTTCCATCGTGAGCCTCCACAGGTGAAGATGACAGCGCGGATGAACTCCCGGCCACATAATTTCACTCCATATGAGGGGCCGTCCAGCGCCGTTACTCCAGCCAGCAGCAGACACACTGCGAGCGCTGTGGTTTTCCACATCATGCTGAGAGCAGATATTCAATGACAGCAGCGGTTGATGTTCAGAAGCTGGTTTCCTGCTGGGCTGGCTTTGGTTTGGAACCAGATGCTTGTTTGCTGATTTTTCCCAGGTTCCAGTTCTTGCTTATAAAGAGACGTGGGGCACACACACACACACACACACACAGACACACACACACACACACACACCACCCAGGAGTCACAGATAACCTGCTACGATAGAGTCAGAGACCTTTCGGGAAACAAAAGCAAGAACAGGAAAGGTTATTGTGTAATTATAAAAGATACAAGGGCATACTGGGATGTGAAACACTCTTCCTCCATTTGAATGAATGAATCATGTTTGTAATATGACTCATGTCAAGTTATTGCTGCATGCGGTTCTGGGTGAATTACTTGCAAATTATGGTCTGTTCCTGATTACAGTGATTTATGACAGAAATTGTAGTTAGTAATGTAATCTTTTAGATTACACATTTTAGATAATGTGATCCGACTTCTATTTGATTACTTTTAGATTACTTTTGACATAACTCGTGTATCACATATAGATTGAAATAGATTATTAATAGTACAGTGCATTAGGGGTGAATATTTGTGAGTTGATGAAAAGTTTAAATAAATATTCAATTAAATCATAATGTAAATAGATTTTAAAATAAAATGTCCATGTCAATATAAAGAGAAATGTAAAATAGGGAAATTCAATAAATTATGTCTTTATAATATGTAATCATGCAATCCATAAAAAAGGTAATTTTAATCAGATTATGAGCATTTTAAAATGAATGTAATCTAATTACAAGTATTTAATTTTCTAATCTGATTACGCAATCTAGATTACATATAATCATTTATTAATCATTTATTAAACTGTGTATGTAACAGTTATTGCTCTTTAAGACATCTGTATGTGTTTTTTATTTAATTTATTGCAGTAAATTTTTATTTACATTTTTATGCATTTGAAAAAAAAAAACACTTTAATCCAAAGCAACGTATATAATAATAATAATAATAATAATAATAATAAACTTTATTTTATATAACGCCTTTAAAAGTTGCAAGGACATACAAATAAAATACATTGAAATAAAAAAATTTAGAAACACTTTAAAACAAAACAAAACAAACAAAAAAAAATATTTCATAGCATTCAAAGTACCTATTTGATCAGTTTGTGCATTCCCTGGGAATCAAACCCACACTGCATTGCTAGAACCATGCAGTATTGTTTGTTACTTCTTCTTTGTAGAAAAAATATATTAATACTGTTAAATTGTTGTAGGATGGACTGGTTGTCCGGGTATTGCTATGCAATTGCCACATTATTCTAGTTGGTTATCACATTGCTAAAGTTGTTTTACCATCCACCAGGTGAATATTGTAAGTCTGATCATGAAAGTAACAACACACCACCCAAAAAAGCTCTCCTGAGTTCACCCAAATGCTTGATTTAATTCTTTGCACTTCTATGCATAACTTATTTTCCCTTTTTTTTCAGGTGCGATGACTGTGAGGTTAAAGGTTAAGAGACAAAGAGATGTCGCGAGCATGGCATTTTCAAAGTGTGATAACAGTCCATTGCACATGGAAATCTTTGTAACCACAGGGACAAAGGTCGCCAATATCCAAAATGACAACAGAATAATGAATTTTTAATGAATGTGACGATAACAATGACAACAGCATGACATTTCGAGAGACATTAACCGTAATGTTTGACGTGTACATCTTTGTCTGCAAGGATGGACTTGGTTTTTGGTTTATATAGCTATTTAAATATAGCATGTTTTATTTTACTTCTTATATAGAAGCATAAAATTACAAGTCCATCATGTTCATGATCGACACTCATTTTTTCCCCCCCGGATCTATAAAGTTGTTCAAAATATATGCGATTCCCAAAAAAAAAAAAAAAAAAATAGAGTTAAATACTTAAATACACCTTGAATACAATTTCTTAATTAAAAGCAATTAAATAAATAATTACATTTATTTAAATAAATAATTAAATTAAAAAAGTAAATTTTATTATCACATATTTCAAGGCATGTTTTGTTCAGGTCGAATGGAGTAAAAGCGTTACATTTTTGTTTTGTTACATATCAAAGTTATATACATTTATTATATTTCGCATTCGGTTTGTTAACAGCTCGTATACAACGTAGATTCAGCTTTCTATCAGTTCTGCTGTATTAAGTGAACTTAAACGAAGCAACACGGCTGATTCCAGATCAGTAGATAAGAGTGAGGCGCGAATGATTGACAGGCTTCAGACGAACCAGGTGCTGTATGTCGCATTGGCTCCCTAATTACACCAATAAGAAGACGCGGCGTTATAGTTATTGTACTTAGACCAATCAGAGCGAAGAAAGGGGGCGGGAACACAGCGAGTGGGTAGCAACAGTTGCCTGGGTGAGGACGAAGCGCCATAGCCACGGTAGTCGTGGTGACAAGAACCCAGCAACGAGAATCAACAACAACAACAACCCGATTCATTGAAAAAAGCGTTAAATCAAAAGTACCGCTGGAAAAGTCGCTCGGAATAAGAGGTGATTCCGTTTTTTATATTTCATATGAAGTCACACTATGTTGAAAACAGAAGCAGGTGCGAGGATGATGATATTCGTAGCGTCTATCGATGTCCGGTAATCGTTATTGGTGGCAGGGATTGCTGAGCGATCGAGTCGCGCGCTAGCCGGATGCGTCTCACAAACGATAGACATGACCACCAGCCTCACCAAAAGCTGCTCGTTGTTATGACGATATACTAGATAGGTTGTACAAAATGGCGGGTGTTGTTTGCAATAATACGTGAGTCTCCATACACATTGCTGGATAGCCACCCATCCATAGCATTCGGCTAGCGTTGCTATGGAGCCAGGTGTTATAAACGCTGTTGGCATAGTTACACCGACGAGCACGCTGACAAACCTGCAGTTATTGCTGGATAAACCAGAGACCCTCCTGTTCTTAACCTTACTAACCGCTGGATGATTATTGGATTTGAAACCATATGTAAAAATGTGCCGAAATAACATTGTAAATAATAAGCACATGTCAAAACAGGACATTTGATCGCGGAGAAGAAAATGTCATTATTTTCTGCATTTATATATTAAATCTTTCTGAATTACTTTGTGTTTACTTTATGATTATAGTAAAAAATTTTTATTTATTGACATTTCTGTTGATTTAATTATGATTATGGGGTGCTTATGGATCAATCACAGAGGAGCAGGCTGGTTTGTTCCTGTTGATGATATCATCAATGTTAATTTATGTAAAAATAATAGTTTAATTTTATTACAGTGCGTTTTTAATCATATTTAGTATGTATTGTTGTAATATTATATACAGATTTTTATTTATATAGGGCCTTTCGTGTGATGAACAACAAAACAAGTGCAACCACAAAATTCATAACATATAAGAATAGGAAGGAAACGGCTTGATTCGATTATTAATGCGCAGTTGAATCGTGAATTTGAGAGGTAACCGTAATGATGTAGATTTGTTGTGACACATGACATTTGATGATATTGGGTAGATAGAAATTCTGGGAACAATTGGAAACTTTAAGGTTTTTACTAATAATGAGATTGGAGTTTTAAAGACCTAAGACTAAAGAAGGTTATTTTTACTTGAGAAATACACTTTATTTTTAATTATTTTCATTTTTTAGCTTCCAAGTCCCATTTTGTGTTCTTGACAATGCTGTGTGCCCTCATTCATTTGCAAGCAGTGATCAGGTTACTGGTAATAGGACACCAAAGGCTCTGCCCAAACCTTCCCTCCTCTTCTTTTTGCTGCCCCAACAATGGTTGTAGTCTTTGGGGCTTTCCTGTAACCGTGTGGTTGTGCCAAGGCGGTACTTAGTAAAAGTGATTAGTGATCATGATAAAAACCCTACTGACTTTAATACTGTTGTCATCTATGGCAAGCATTACTGTTAATATTGGTCATACTTGGACTTTTTACACCAGTGCATTACTCATACTGCACTATTGGCAGTTTTTGGCTTGCGAATGGATGAAATATCACAAAACTGCATTTGAATGAAGTTTTCTATTGTGTTTATTACGCAGCCCTCTGAAATCCTTGATTCTGATTGGTCAGTCACAATGTTCCGAGGTCAATATTGCATTAGATCCCTCCCCTAATTTCAGTGGCCTTGGTTCCGGAAGTATATTTTACTGTTTGTTTTTTTCCCATAGGGCTTTTAAAAAAAGTCTTTGTTAAAGAGTTATAAGCCATGAACCAAGCCAATCAGCTACGAGGTGAATCACAACCCTATAAACTTTGATTTGAAGCAAAAAATTTTTTGAAATTCAGACAAAAATACAAAAAGGCACGAGACTGTGTACTTAAACTACAAAGAACTACAATCCCATGAAGCAATGCGATTGCGAATAGCATAATCAAGTTAAAAACGATGGAGAAATATAAAATTACTTATTTACGAACGGTGATTATATGTAAAAAACAATACATTTTAAGTTTATTGCAAAATATACATATATATATATATATATATATATATACACACACAAACATTTTAGTATTTTGAGAGCATAGAGAGATTGACTTGATAACATCATGCGCAGCTGTTTTGGCATGTGTTGTTTTTTTCGACTCAGATTGGTGTAATTTTCTGTACAGCATCATGGGCAATGTAGTTTTTCACAAGGAATTCCTTTGTTAAACACAATTATTTAAAAAATAAGCTGAAGTAATGTGGGCTAATGACTTTAGCAGAAGCAAATACCATGGATTAACAACCTCGTAGCTCACAGTAGGTCTGTCTTTAAAGGTTATTTAAAGGTTATCTTTCAAAATCAATTTCCTTGTGGTGAATTGAATCTTTACTTTCCAAATCCCACTGGGGCATTCATTCTCTCCATAGGGAAAATGATTTTTAATTTTTAAGGTTGTTAATCGATGGAAGATGCTTCTGTTGAAACCATCAAATTGCATTACTTCAACTTATTTTTGAAAACAATCATGTTTAACAGCTAAATTTGTGGTGAAAAACTACATTACCCATGATGCTATACAGAAAATTCCACTAATCTGAGAATCGGGACAAGCAAATTGTGCCTAAAGAGCTCTTTAGCTCCGCCCACTCACATGATTCACATAACTGTGTCTGTCTTCCTTGAGTTTATATATATTTGCAATAAACTTAAAATATATTGTAATACTTTTTCTCCATCTTTATGGAGTAAATTTCTCGATCTTTGATTCATCGTCTTCATCTCATTGGTTACGTTGTTGGCAATGCTTCATGGGATATTTTTAAATACTTAAAATCCCTATGGGAAAACGAATGGAAAAAAACTTCTGAAAAAGTGGGCGGGCGCTAATGCACTCTGTTAATCCCCCGATAATGACCGCTGTCAATAGCAACTCTGTATAATGACCACTTATCCGGGTATTTGAGGCTGGCGCGTACTACATGTCTCGTATTACACTTGATATACATTATCCATTACATATTATCATGCGAGTCTGTGATTCATCTCCCCTTTCATTGCAGTCAGTCCAGGGGAACCCAATGGCTACTCCAGCTTATGTGAGAGAGCTGCAGCAGACCTCGCAGCCTCAGGGAGGCGGTGTGACTCCCACATCAGGGCAGGCTGCCACTGTCACCGCAGCTCCCCAACAATTCCTGGCTGAACTTCAGTCTACAGGGGCCACACCTTCAGCGGCCCCGTCCACCGGCCAGACCACGCCCCCTCCCTCACAAGCACAGAAGAGCCAGGCAATCGTCCAGGCGCCACCTGCACAAGCCCCGCCCAGTCAGACTCAGTATGTCACCGCTGAGATTCAGAGCTCACCTACACAGTCCAGCAATGCTCAGAATACACCACAGTACATTGTTGTCACAGTTACAGGTAAGAGTAAATAAACAATCTAAGAATGAATGACATGAGATATGATAAACAAAATATGCAGGAACAAAAGCTCTTGATGTTTTGCTTATATTGCGATATCATTTTGGTAATAGATGTGTTCTTCTTATCACAAATGATGTTTATATAGGTGATACTATTCAAAATGTCCCAGACAATATCTATTTTTTATACTCTTTCTTTTGGCTAGAGAGATTAAGTGAGGAGGCAATTTTTTATGTTTAGATTTGCATGTATAAATTTTGGATATTTAGTTACTTCACCATATAACCATTATACACAAAGAAATATTTAACTGAAGTGATTATTTACAAAATAATCCCAGAGATGTTGGGCCTGTCCAAATACCCACACTTGCGGTCTTGGCCACTTGAGAGAGCGTACACACAACAGGAAGTAAGTGCGGAAGACTGTCCTAGTTCTCAAAAACCGACAATGCACACTAAACCCACACTATCTCAAATACTGCCTCAGAGGTTTTCGAGGCTGAGCATATCATGTTCATATATCATGTTCAGGAACTAAGTAGATTTTGCAGATAATTTGGTAGTAAAAAATAAAACTGATTGGATCAGCAAGGAAAAAAAAATTGGGTAAGGGGGGTCTGCAAAAAAATACAATAATTACAAGCATGGATAAATACAATATAACAAAGTTACAACATAAGTAAGGTTGTATTATGTAGGATTCAGGTACAGAAATGTAATAATTAATTATGTTTAAATGTAAAATAACACTATATTGTTCACTGTATAAATATAGATGTGTTTTGCTGTTTGATTAACATTAATGACTTAGACAGCAGGTGTATTTATAGGCAGCTGTCACTTTAAGACTGAATGCATGGATCCAGTATAATGATACACATCTTATTTCTTTTTCAACTTTGTTCATGTTTTCTTTGTCAACTTTGTACATCATTTTGTGTGTATGTGTCCGTTTAAGTGAAAGGAGATGTGAAAGGGGAATCAATTCTGTGTTGAGTTCCCATTTGCCTCTTTTTGCACTGGAATGGTTTAAAATTGGCGAGACAAAACACGTGCAAATGATAAACTTCCAGTCTATGATTAAATTTTAAACTTTGCAATTAATCCTTGAGTCACATGCATGCCGAACCGTGGGACCTAGTCCATACGGATCACAGATCAACTACTATCCATTGAACCCCTACTAGTAACCACCTAGCAACATTAAGGAAATCTATAATGGCAGTATACTTTATACAGGCGAGCACCACTCATATTTTCTTCTGAAAATGTCAAAATCTGTATTTTTATCAATTTTATATAGCCATCTCTACAGATGGTTTATTTTACCACATATACTTTTAGTAATTCATATTTTTATTCGTATTAATATTAAAACTTTAGTTCACCCAAATATGAAATTGCTGTCATTACTCTTGCATCCGTTAAATGTATTAATGTATGCTATGTTATTTTAAAATTAATTTCCCTCTTATCCTTAACAGTTTTCTCTTTATTTCTTTTCCTGAAGAGGGTTCTCTTCATTCCAGTGACTCTGTGTCGGATTCTAGTCCTCCTGCTGCTGTAGTCCAGACTGGGGTTCCCACACAGGTGGTGCAGCAGGTTCAGACCGCACAACAGGTAACACAAAACCTAAACACTAGCCCTGTGCATCCAAATACAAAGTAAAGCCACCCACACCATATCTCACCAAAATGAAAACGCAACAGTTTGCATCAATTTTTTTGAGTTCTGAAATCCAACAACAAGCTACATTGAGTTAATGGAACTTAATAATTTGTAGCATAAACACACATTTTTAAGTTGATTACTCAAAAAAATAAGTCGTTTCAACTACCAGAGTTGTAGCCCTGGAATCAATTAATCTTATTTCTCAGTTCAAATCAAGAGCTATCATAGCACATGCTAACACAATTTATTTAACATACATTTAATGAACAAGTAACATATTACTTCTCACTGGCATTAGCGTAGTCATTGTTTATAGAGTCAATAGTGTCTACTCTTCACGACAATGGTAACCACAGAAAACTCAACATTACTGAAACTCTTTTAAATGTCAAACATAACAGCATTAAACACTAAACTTAAACACTAAACACTACTTAATTTTATCATTTATTCTCCTTATCCAGTCCTATGTAAAGCATGCTGGGAACTAGAAATCCACTGCCTAATTTCCAAAGTTATCAAGACAATTTCATTACGTTAATACAACATTTTTTTTAAAAAAGGAAATGAATGCAGAAGTTTGAGTTTGAATTACAGATGATATTAAGTTGATGTAATGATCAACATTATTAAGTCAACAGAACTCAACAAAATAATTTTTGCAACTTAAAAGGTTTAATTAAAACAATAAATAAGAATTTTTAATTTGCAACTATACATTTATTTAAGTTGTGGTAACAGGAAATAATTGAATACACTACTGTTCAATAGGTTAATACTTTAAATTCAGCAAGGATGTATTTAATTGATGAAAAGTGACTGCTGAGTGCTGCTTCTTTCAGAAACTTTCTTAAAAATCTTAATGACCACAAACTGTTGAACGGTAGTGTACATTGATATACAGACTGATAAAAGTGAATAATCCCTTTGGAATTATCTGGCTCCTCATAATGTGATTATTATGGCTAATGCAGTCCTATTAATTTTTATTTTATTTGTCCATATCTGTACAAAAACTATTGACCTTGAAGTGTCAAGGTCATGTACTTAAGTATGTGAATGTATCTTGAATTAAACATGAATTAAAGTGTGCTAAAGAGTGCATTATAATTTAGGTAGTTTTGACCTTATCTTATAATATACAAAAAATACAAAACTTTTATATATTAATAATATGGTCTAATTAAATTAGATTTCATCAGATCAGAAGAAGTGTTGTTGAGGCTTAATAAGCTGGGAGAGGATTTCTGAACACCTGGGTCTCAGTCAGTCTACAGATGGAGAAAAATTCAGCACAGCTTGTTGTTTGAGTCTGTGTGGGTTTTGCAGAACAGTAGTTCTCATAAAAAGGGCCGAGAGAGTTTGCTTTTTTCTAAACAGCACTAGCGTTCATTCGAGGTCACCACAGAGGAAACCACTGCTCAAAAAATAAAGCTCATTTTAAATAAGCAAAATAAAAGACCACTTGCTAGTTTCACAGTACTGCCGGAATGTCCCAATGATTCTGGTAAATATGCACAGTCCTATAACCTTTTCTGCAGATTAACAACTGTACATCCACAGCGAATCATCATCCAGCAATCATGTCCAAGCGTACTAATGCAAACCTCCTTTTAATGATTCACATCACGCAAAATCCATTTGCCATTTCTTACATTTACACTCTGTCGTTTGCATGTACAATGATGTACAGTGCATATTTGACCCTAAGAGCCGGTACATTTTCACCATAGTATAGTGAGTTCTTTATGCAATATACAATTTAGATAATGATTTAAATGAATGTTACTGGTTAATCACCACATAGGCTTCCATTGCAAATGCCTTACTTTGAATGCATTTTTTTATAAACTATTTAAAATTAATATTATATTTTTTAACTAATTTCTAATTTGTTCACACTACTGTTCAAACGTTTATGGGGACGTAACTAGGGTATAGATAGGGTGTGTCTTTGTGCAGTGGTCTTCGACTTTATACTGACACCTAGCATCGTGGATGAAGCTATAGTTACATTATAGTAAATTTCTGTTTACCAATATCAATATAGGCATATCCTATTCTCAGTTAGTCATGATTTATTCCATAGAGAGAAGGTTCTTCTAACAGGGGTAATGTGAGTAGTGTTCAGGTTAACATGTGATCCAAACATCTCTGCCCCAAATAAATCAGCTTTTATTAGGCCACTGATATGAGTCTTTATCTCATATTAAACACAAGTTTTAAACACAGCACTATTCATTTCTCCAGAAGAAAAGCTTTTTAATGAGGAAAAGCATTAGAGCTGTAAACCGTGACCCAGTTTAGATAAATTAGACTGTAGTTTGTCATTCTCACAGTAGCCTGTTCAGTGAGCTAATGTTTTTCTTTTCCCCCTGTAATCTATTAACAGAGGTCAGTAGTTCAAGCCACATCACAGACAACGAAAACTGAGCCGAGCCCCCAGCTGAATGTCACCAGCCTACAGTCTGTGCACCTGACACAGGAGGTGAGCTGTCTCTCTCATATAAATGTGTTATTATGTCAGTAAAGTCTGGCTTTGCTGTCAAGTTGATGCCACTAGATATGTTTCCATCCAGTTTCCATCCAAAATTTGAATATTGCATAAAACATTTGCGAATGAAGCACCATTTCCATCCCATGCATTCAAGAGAACCAAATCATCACTTCCTGGGAAATTGGCACCAAATGTCTGTAATAAATATGGAAGTTACTGCAATCGGGTAAGCCTCCGTGGCTCTGTTATCTTATAAATGACTTGCGTCTCAAAGCATGCAGACAAAACTCCATAAACGCTGTTATGTTATCTTGTGTTCGGAGGCCTGCTGTTTGCGAACGCAATCATGTGAGACACTTCTGGGAGGAAATTCTGATGACAGACTATGGCTCAGGCATTTCAGAACGATCAAACCAACATTTGAGAAGTTGTCTGATGAAACTGATCCAGTGGTTAGTCTAGTTATCCAATCACAGCCACTGTTGAGGCAAAGTCAAAACAAAGTCAGTTTTTTTTTTTGTTCGCATCAGGGGATTTATTTCGTAAATGTGTTTCCATCGTTTATGTGCATCTTCTCGTAGTATAAAAAAATATCCACCTCAGTTGAGAGCATAGGTTTTTAGAATTGCTGTTTTCATCAACCCTCTACAGACACACTGAAACTCGAGTTGCTAATGGCTAGTAAGTATTTTATTTTATTTTTACATGGAATGCAAGATCAATACCAAGTAAACAGTCTGTAATAAAATAAGGTCAAATAATTAAACAATCAATAGGACAAATAAACACAATAGAAAAGATGCCAATTAAATTAACAGTGCCTTTGAGATTTTTTTTTGTTGAGTCTGTTGTTTCATTAACATTAAAGGGTTAGCCCAAAAATGAAAATTCTGTCATTAATTCCTCACCCTCATGTCGTTCTACACCAGTAAGACCTTCGTTCATCTTCAGAACACAAATTAAGATATTTTTGATGAAATCCGATGGTTCAGTGAGTCCTCTATTGACAACAAAACAATTAACACTTTCAGATGCCCAGAGAGCAATAAAACATATTTAAATCAGTTCATGTGAGTACAGTGGTCCAACCTTAATATTATAAAGCGACGAGAATACTTTTTGTGCACCAAAAAAACAAAATAACGACTTTTCAACAATATCTAGTGATGGCCGATTTCAAAACACTGCTTTGAAGCTTTATGAATCTTTTGTTTCGAATCAGTGGATCCGAGTGCCAAAGTCACATGATTTCAGTAAATGAGGCTTTGTTACGTCATCGCAATTTCAATAGTTCACGTGATTTTGCCAGTTTGATACGCGAACCGAACCACTGATTCAAAACAAAAGATTCGTAAAGCTTCAAAGCAGTATTTTGAAATTGGCCATCACTAGATATAGTTGAAAAAAGTCGTTATTTTGTTTTTTTGGTGCATAAAAAGTATTCTCGTCGCTCTATAAAATTAAGGTTGAACCACTGTACTCACATGAACTGTTTTAAATATGTTTTAGTTCCTCTCTGGGCATCTGAAAGTGTTAATGGATGAGTAATTAATGACAGAATTTTCATTTTTGGGTGAACTAACCCTTTAAAAACACAGTCAGCCACAGGAATATTTAGCTGCTGTCACTTTAAGACAAATGCACAGAATGAATATACTGTTACACACGTGTTTACTTTCTCAACTGTTTACATTCACTTAGACCTAACCAACTAGGTTTACTAGGATACTCACCAAGATGGGCATTTTGGCATAATTTTGTGTGAAATTGTCCGTTCAAGCGCAAGATGTGAAAGAGAGCTCAATTCAGTATTCACATGCTGTCAGACGCAGCTTTCTGGCCTTCAGATGTGGGCGCACGCAAAACTTCTCAGTTATCTTTCGAGTCTTCTTGCTCTCGTATGTTTAAATTGGCAATGCTTAAAACACATGTAAATGATCAAATTTTTCATGATGACGCAGCGCTGATTCCATCAGGACAGTGACAGTTCTGCCAACGAGCCCTCTCTCTTTCTCTCACGGTTAGTGCGTGTGTGTGAGAGAATGAGAGAGAGGGCGCTCTCGGCCAAGAGATGGTGCGTAAAGCTCAGCAGGCAATGAAATTTTATCTACGCTACACTTATTTTTGCCTCTAACTCAATTACAGGCGACTGAAATCGTAATTTACTAGCTATTGGCTAATAAAAGACTTTTCATTTTGCATTGTAGAGGGTTGTTCATCCAGCCTTTTATGCTGTATTCCAAAATTCACATAAAAAATAGGTGTATGGAAACATGGCTCCAAGTTCAACCTGTGACCAATGTAAAATGCATTTCATGCAATGTTCATATTCATGCCACCTTGAATGTATTGCATTAATGGAATAGTGGATCAAAAAAGTGGCTTAATGCGAAATTCTCTACGCAGGCAGTCATCTAACCCTCTGATGGTTACTTTCAGAGCCCCTTTCTCAGACAGAGAGGAAGTGATGCACAGAGAGAGAGTGAAATGAAGAGACAGATAGAAGACTGGTTGGAGCATAGGGCAGCAGTAGTACTAGAGAAATGCACTAACCCGTTTGGAGACAGTTTATCTTACGTACCTGTTAATGGAGGTTTGCTGGATTGCTCATCTTGTTTCCCCCCATCTCTACCTGTCGCTTATTCGCCAGTCACCTTCTCCCTACCTGTCATGTCTGTGGGCTGGGAGACAGACAGGGTCTCCTACACCTCTGCTGCTGTGCCAGATGTGCAGTCTTTCCTCTATGAGATGCCCTCTGCTCATAGCGTAGGTGACTTAGGTTAAACAACAGTGTGTAGGTAAATCTGTGGTCAATCATTGAGAGATTGTGTTAGATCAGTTAGCGCAGTGATTTCCAACCAGGGGTCCATGTACTTCACAGCATATATTGGGTATTTTAGTTTGGTAAATTATAATGCATAAATTAAATGATTTAAATCAATTTAACAAATTCAACAAATAAATAATACATATACAATATTGTTCAAATCTTTGGGGTCTTTAAAAAAAAAAAAGTAAAAAAAAAATGTTTTTGAAAGTCTCTTTTGCTCACCAAGGCTGCATTTGTTTGGTCAAAAATACAGTAAAAATAGCAATTTAGTGAATTATTATTAACATTTTAAAATAAGTGTTTTATTTTTGAATATATTTAAAAATGGAAGCTGAATTTTCAGCATCATTACTCTAGTCTTCAGTGTCACATGATCCTTCAGAAATGATTTGCTGCTCAAGAAACATTTCTTATTATTATCAATGTTGAAAAACAGTTGTTCTACTTAATATATTCCTCGATGAATAGAACATTCAAAAGAACAGCATTTATTTGTAATAGCAAATTTTATAACATTATACATGTCTTTACTGTCACTTTTGATTAATTTAATGCAAGCTTGTAGTATTCTTTTAATAAAAAGTAAATAAATAAAAATCTTACTGACTCCAAACGTTTGATCTGTAGTGTAGATTAGGGGTGTAATAGTTCAAATTACTCACAGTTCGGTTTTTATCACAGTTTTTGGTACGGATCGGTACGTGCTATGTTCAGGGGAAAAAGGACCACTGTCAAATAAAAATAAAGAAAACAAGAACAAATAATCAAACTACAAGCACAAATAAAATAAACAGCTTTTCAGGGTTTTCATGTAGTTTTCAGGTACAGAAACTGAATAAAGCAATCAAATTTAATATAACATTGCATATAATATTCACTATATTAATTAAATAAAGATGAATCATTATTAAAGTTACAAAAGCTATTCAGCGATTTCCTTGTCCTTTGTAGTTTGATTAACATTAAAAACAGACAGCAGGATTATTAGGCTGCTGTCACTTTAAGGCATAATGTACGGATCCATTACACTGATACTGATGCAGAAGAGTTATCTCGACTGTTTATGTTCACTTAAGGCATAACCTTCTGTGTTTGCTAGGATTCTCGCCAAGACGGGCACACTGACATAAGTTTTGTACGAATTTGTCTGTTCAAGTGCAAGATTTGAAAGAGAATTTGTATGGGAGTATTTGCGCACTATCCGAGATGTGGTTTTCCCCGTGTGTGCGCTTTGGACGAGCCCACACACACGTATCTTCTCATAGCGCTTGCGAGTTCTCTTTTGCTCCTTATTGAATGCGTGCCGAACCGTACGTTTATTGTTGTTATTTTTATCAAAACAAAATATATATAATGTTTAAATATATTAATTTAAAATAAATGAAAAAATATCTTAAAAAAGCTTTTAGTTTGCTGTTGAGGATGAGTACTTTTTGAGGGGTACATCAGACTAAAAGGTTGGGAAACACTGATTTAGTGCACTGAATGTGGCTGCAGGCATTTTTTAAATAAACAAGTTTATTGCAGAACTGTGATGGTGGAGATTCTCAGTTTGTGTATTGGTGTATGTATGCAACAGGTACAGCAGCAGCTCCAACAGGTGCCAGTCCAGCATGTGTACACTAACCAGGTGCAGTATGTGGAAGGAGGAGATGCTAACTACACCACCAGCACCATGTGAGTATTCACGGGCAAACCACCGCTCAGCCCCAGCATTGCGCATCTGTGCTGAATTAGCGACAGGTCTTTTCACACTAAACATGCTTCCTGAATTAAAAGTTAAAAGAAGACATAATTTTCATTTTTGGGTGAACTATCCCTTTAAGTTAACTGGAGTTATGACATTGTTAAATTAAAAAAAAAAAAAAACACATGCAGATGGATTGTATACACTAAGATCTATAACATACATTTCCAAAATAGATGATGTCAATGAAATGTGAATATTTTTTAAATATATGAATAGTTTAATTCAGCAAGGATGCATTAAATTGATCAAAAGTGACATTTATAATGTTACAAAATATTTCAAAGTCAAATAAATGCTGTTCTAATGAACGTTCTATCCATTAAGAATTGAGCAGCAGATCATCATTTTAGAATGATTTCTGAAGGATCATGTGACACTGAAGACTGGAGTAATGATGCTGAAAATTCAACTTTGCATTACAGGAATAAACGGCATTTAAAAATATATTAAAATAAACACTTAATTCAGGATATTTCTGTTTTTGTGCATTTGATCAAATAAATGCCTTAGAGTAAGAAAATAATAGAATAAGAAAACGTTATATCTTTTTTTTTTTTTTCAAAAACATGAAAAAAACCTTACCAACCCCAAACTATTGAATGGTAGGGTGTATTTTTTTTGTTTTTGTACTAGATTTCTTACGACTTAAGACAATATAAAATATTAAGTCATTATTTTCAAAAATTTTTAAAAATGTAAAGTTATTAATATAGTAGATACTTTGTGCTTAAAATTTAAATATGCAAATTTGACCTATGTATAGTTTGAATACCCACTATTAATTACTAATCCCGGATTAAATATGAACAGCTTTAAACATAGAACAAGTAACATTTGAATTAAGCCCAAGGTAATAAAAGTTGTCATGTTTGATTAAAATTCTGAATCCTGACCCTTGTCCTTTTCTCACAGTCGTTCCAGCAGTTTCCCCTACACGGAGACCCCTCTGTATACCCAGACCACTGCTGGACAGTACTATGAGACCACCCCTGCCTCCGGTTCTGAGGCCACGTCCCCCGGCACCCCTCTCACCGTCTCTGTGACAACAGGGTCACCCGGGGTATCTATGTTTGTGGCGGGCACAGGGCAGATAGTGGCCAATCCCACGACGGCGGCTGGGGGCGGAGTCACGGCTGTAGTGGCAGCCACGGGGACAGCAGCGAACGGTTCTGGAGATTCCGGGAGCGAGGCTAACGGTAGCAGCGGGAGCTACGTCATTCAGGGTGGCTATATGCTGGCCGGCAGTGGGACCGGCAGCAGTGGAAACGGTCACGGTTATCCACACCCCACCCGTGCCTCTCCGACCACCGTGAGTATAAATGAAGGCGAGGACAATAGCGTGCCGTCGGCAGACAAAAAGGTACGATGACAACAGGGGCGGGGCTTAATCGTCACTCATCGCCATTCACAGATACCCTCCTCTTCCCGCCACCCAAACGAATTTAAACGCATGGCGAGCTCATCGCACAGTTCCACGTTTCAGAGAGCACAGTGATCCTTCCAAATCCAAATTCAGTTTTATTTAAATAGTCATCAGACTGACTTTTGTATCCCTTTCAGAAAAAGTATGCTATTAAATGACAGAACATGTCCAGTTGACATGTAGCTCATCAGTGCTGCTTGCAAAGGCTTTCACTGTGCTGTCATGTTCATCGCAGAAAACATTCAAATTCAGTCATAACCATATTCATATTATCCATGAGAGACAGATGGCTCTGTGTGGTCCTGTTCAACATGTTCATATGGGAGCAGCCTTCCAAATTTGCTGCACATTCTTTTAGAAAATTCTTTCAGTTAAGGATCGAGGCATTTCATTGATTTAACGTTTCATTGCATACTCGTCTTGTATGCCACGGCACGCAGAAACAGTTGTCGAGAGGCATACAGTGCTGTGAAAAGTGTTTGATTTTCTGTATTTTTGCATATTTGTATCAGATTTACAAATGTATCGTTTCCACAAAAATAATAAGCAGCACAACTGTTTTCATCGTTGATAATAAGAAATGTTCTTGAGCGTCTGATCATCATATTATAATGTTTTCTGCAAAATCATGTGACACAAGGATCATCAGTTCCGCTTTTGATTCATCTATAAGCATACTTCTTCAAACTTCAATTATTGCATTATTGAAACCTTGAACACCACATAAATGAAAGACACAATAAAACTTTATTTCCATTTTATCCACCGATTATATATCACCACAATATATTAAAGGGGACACATCATGAAAATCAGACATTTTCCATGTGTAAATGCTATAATCCGGTCCCCGGTGCATCTGTCAACCCAGAAAACGTGAAAAAGGACAACCCATTTTGGCAACCCTTTCTCTGCATGCGCGTGAAAAAACGAGCCGATCAGATTTCTCTCCCCTTGTGACGTAGGAAGGGGTTCTTATTATAATATTTTACCACCCCTTAATCTGCACGTTTCCACCCACAGCACCACCATTTTGTTTTCGCAAACAAAAACACTATATCAGTTCTAACGTCCAGTTGCATTCTAAAAGTTGTAACTTTTTCCTGAGTCTCTCCATCAGTGTCTGACTTCGTGAGGCTGAACACCATTACTGACCATCATCATTTTGGCTGCGTGAGATTCTCCAACCATTTTTTGGAAAGCGGGCAGGGAGCAGCAGCTCATTTGCATTTAAAGTGACACACATAACTGCATGTTTTTGCTCACACCCAGATAGGAGCAAATTTGACAAGCTATAATAAATGAAATCTGTGGAGTATTTTAGGTGAAACTTCACAGACACATTCTGGGGACTTATATTACATCTTGTGAAATTTAGGTCCACTTTAAAATATGCACAAACTCAGAAATTCAGACCTATTCACATCACTGTATGTTTTCATGAAGCTGTCAGAATAATAATATTTGTATAGACATGGCTAAATAATGCCAGTTGTTGTTTATTTAAAGTCAACATGAAATTAAAATCCACTGCAAACTCACATTCAAATTCAGAACAACTACTTCTTATCCAATCAATTCATGAATAATAAAATCCTTCATTATTTTTGTTTGAATATTTTGTTTCACTTTAAAATGAACTAAAATGGATTAGTGAATGCTGTTTTCTGTTGACTTTAAATGATGAAACATAAACTCTGCATGAATGCATAATTGCAGTGCATATGCATCAGTGGTGTCTGCATGCAAAAGCGTATACACATATTTGCATTTAGCCGTTTGCGTGTATCTTAGGACATCCTTTAGCCTGGGCTCTCTGTCTGAGTGTGTGTATGGCTGTGTGTGTGTCTTATCCCGGCAGCTGTCCTCTGGCCCTCAGGTGCAGTGGTTGTTGGATAATTATGAGACAGCAGAAGGGGTGAGTTTGCCCCGCTCTACTCTCTACTGCCACTACCTGCTGCACTGTCAAGAGCAAAAGCTGGAACCTGTCAATGCAGCGTCCTTTGGAAAACTCATCCGCTCTGTGTTCATGGGGTTGAGGACCAGACGCCTCGGCACACGGTGAGAGAAAGGTCACATGACATATGTCTGTTAGAGCCCAATTCATTTTAGTGAATCAATTTGTTCAAACTCAAGTGAAATGTAAGACCTTTTTCATTGTCTATATATTCAAATCAGAGAAAAAGAATCAGTTCATAAGAATGATTCGCTCAAACATCAAGTCACACTAAATGATTGGAGTCAGTAAGATGATTTTTTTCTTTTTCTTGAAAGAAATTGATACTTTTATTCTGCAAGGACACATTAAATCATACGTGACAGTAAAGACATTTATTTACATCCATTTCAAATGAATGTTGTTTTTTTAAACTTTCTATTCATCAAAGAAAAAAAAGAAAAATCACTTTTGTAGCAGCAATACTGTTTTCAACATGAGAAGAAAATCATTTTTGAGCAGCAAATCAGCATATTAGAATGATTTCTGAAGGATCATGTCACACTGAAGACTGGAGTAATGATGCTGAAAATTCAGCTTTAATTAAAAGTCAATATATTTGAATAGAAAGTAGTTATTTTAAATTGTAATAATACTTCACAATATTACTGCTTTTACTGTAATTTTGATCGAATAAACAGCCTTGGTGAGCAGAAGAAAAACATGAAAAATCAGACCCCAAACTTTTGAACAATATAATATAATAGTTTTTAATATGTTCATTAAACGGTAGCGTATGTGTTTGTGAATCATGCACACATATGTGGTTCGAAGCCTCTGTAATCCTATGGTTCAGGTCATGCAGGTGCACTGAAGCTTTGGTGTGTTTGTTCCAGAGGGAATTCCAAATATCACTACTATGGACTGCGGATCAAAGCGAGCTCATCTCTGCTTCGACTGATGGAGGACCAGCAGCACCTGGCCATGAGGCAGCAGCCCTTCTCCCAGAAACAGAGGTGGACACACATGCTCTCTGTCATTTTTCGCTCTCAGTCTCTCTGGTTCCTGTGTTTCTCAGTCTATCCGATTCTGTATCCCTGCAGGTTGAAGCCGGTACAGAAGGTGGAGGGAATCACTAACGGGATGTCATCAGGATCTGGACAGCAACAGCAGCAGCAGCAGAGCTCGGGTCTGTCGGATATCAGCACCCAGGTCCAGCAGTACCAGCAGTTTCTAGGTGAGCAATGACATCAGCATGAGCCTTAAAAGGCAGAAGTGTAACCCAGAATGCATGCTCTAAAAGAAATGCGAAAAAAAAAAAAACATTTGCTAGGTGTGTAAAACACATTAAATAATCCTCTCTTTTTGGTAATCATGTACTTGCCAAACAAATGATAAGATCACATAACATTTATCAAACTTAATTTATACTTAAAGCTAATGATAACATAATATTTTATATACATCATTGTGGGAGCATTGGTCAATGTATCAAGCGAGGAATATCCCACATCTGATTTTAATCATGATCACAGTAATTAAATATGTTTGACTCGTTCTCATAAACTGATTCTTTTTAAATAATCTGATTCGAACATATAAACAATGAAACATCTGACAATATAAAATTATTTGAACACTCTCAGTCAAGTGGATATTAATAACAAATCATTATATGGTTGCATGTTTAGATGCGTCCAGAGCTCTCCCCGAATTCCCTGATGTTGACCTGCAGGGTAAAGCTTTACCAGAGGGCATTGAGCTGGAACATCTCAAGAGCTTTCAGCTGCTTTACAGAGAACACTGCGAAGTGAGTCTTTGTTCTTCTAATCTGTTTGAATCCAGTGATTGACTGTCGGCTTCGCAATGAATACCTGTATATAAGCTAAATATCTTCTCAAGTTGTTTTTTTTTACTGATGTTATGTGTTTCTCTAGGCCATTCTTGATGTAATGGTCAACCTTCAGTTCCCTTTGGTGGAGACTCTTTGGAAAACATTTTGGAGATTCAGTGAAAGTCAGGCAGGAGACACAGCAACACTAGCTGTGTAAGTTTGCTTCTCAACACAACAAACTCCATTAAACCAACACTACATTTTCATGGCTTTCTGCTTTCATGCGGATTTTATTCAGGTGATTCTACTGAGCAAGGGTGGTATAGAGCCTGATATGTAATCTAATTTTTTTAAATGAAAGCATTTATTGAACATTTAGACAAAATATTAAAGAAGTATCATATTTGATACATCAGACTTTTACAGCTAATAAAGTATTATATTGGAGAATATTGAGCTCATACTCGAGGAAGAAAAAACACCTCAGTTTTACTCAGAAGCACAAACTGAGCAAACAAATGTAATTTGGTACAGTTGCTGATACTTATTTGAACAAAAAGTAAGATGAAATTCTGATAGCTTGTAATGTAAATCGACGAATTCCTTATAACGGTATAAAAGCCTACTTGTCCCAACAATATGTCGATATAGTTTTATGATCAAAGCTCTGTCGTTTTACTATGGGGGATAAAACATACAATGCAGTGCAATGATGATTTAAAGATGGACAAATAAACATTCCTCAAAAGCCTGATGAATCAAATAATCTTAACATGATTTTTCTAGAAAATGATGAATTGATAATCAAGTAAACCTAAGTAAGTGTTCATCTAGAAATATTACTAGCAATATAAAAAGTTCTTCCTACATTTACTTCTGTAAATCAGAAAAGATTTCACTGCAAATAGACACATGTACCACAACCTAAAGGATGAAAGGATATTTTTAGAATTATATTAAGCCTTTTACTCACTAAAAAAGTATAAACTGTCAATCAGACGACAGAAGACATGTAGAAGATTATGTAAAACGCACTTTTTTCATCAAAGTTTTGATCTTGTTTATAATTTAGAGCCCCGAAGCTGTCTACACAGGATGTGACCGTTGCAAATCCATTTGTTATTTGTGTCAGAAGTATGTCAGAAATAGAACAGAGTTTATCAGTTTGCTGTCAGGAATTTGTCACAATGCTTTGCGTCGCGCCGCATTCAGTGTAGACAGCATCGCTGAATATAATGGGTTCTATTCGCTTTTGTCGTGTTTCGTCGTGCCGCTCGCGTCCGCTATACAAATTTTTAGATCAAAAATGATACAGTAGTCTTCAAAACTAAACCTTATCTGTTTTTCTTTGGATGTCTTAGGCATGATGAGTCAGAGAAGAGGCTGCCCAAGTCATGTTTGGTGCTGCTTTGTAAATATGAGCCAGTGCTTCGCTGGAGTCGTGACTGCGATAACACACTGTACCAGGGCCTGGTGGAGATGCTCATCCCAGACGTTCTGAGACCTATTCCCAGTGAGTTCATCAATGTTCTCTCACTACAGATTTGCATATTAATATGCAGCAGTATGTGCCAGAGCTGGTGGTGATCTATCAGGTGAGACACATTTTGCCATCGGTAGCCTCTTTTCACTCATATTCACTTTCATCTTTCCAACCTGTGGGTCAACATCAGAGCTACCAATTATGGGCGTGCACAGCCACACGACATCATTTATATTCCTGAAATTAATTCTTAATTCTTTCTCCAGGTGCCTTAACACAAGCCATCCGTAACTTCGCCAAGAGTCTTGAGAGCTGGTTGACTAACGCCATGATGAACATTCCTGAAGAGATGGTTCGTGTCAAGGTCAGTGTAATAAAAAAGAGAAAATTTACAGTCCCCGAATGTTTGAATGGTACTGTACGTCTTATTGAAAGGTTACTCACTCTTCTTGAAAGTGCTTAAAGGCATGGTTGACCCCAAAATGAAAATTCTGTCATCATTTACTCACCCTAAAGTTGTTTCAGACCTGTATGAATTTCTTTGTTCTGCTGAACACAAAGGAAGATATTTGGAAGAATGTTTGTAACCAAAAAGATCTGGCCCCCCATTGGCTACCACTACTACTGTGGCAGTCAAAACAAAATCCCTAGTAAATACGTACTTTTCAGATATTACGTACGATTATGTAATATGTACAACAGAAATGCGTACAACGCTATTTAAATTATACATACCCAACAGACAAATAAGTAAACATTAGATAATTAAATCAATTAGAATATTAAACATTTTCTAAAATTTTCTGATTATAAGTCACTTATTGCCCCTTTTCTCTGTGAATTGGCCTTTGTTTAGGTGACGTCTGCAAGCGCATTCGCTCAAACCCTGCGCAGGTACACCTCTCTAAACCATCTGGCCCAGGCAGCTCGTGCAGTCCTGCAAAACACAGCACAGATCAACCAGATGCTCAGCGACCTCAACAGAGTGGACTTTGCCAATGTGCAGGTGTGTGTGACTGGACATATCCCTCACGTCCCAGTCTGATTTGAAGCTGGATGCTACTAGGGCTGAACTAGAGCTTTTAACTGTCAGCATCTGAGATGAACTCACTTTTTTGGTATGCGTGTGGGTGTTTGTGGTCTGTCTAGCAGTCAGGGTAACGGAAACTCTTGTTGAGTGTTTAGCAGTTTATTTCCTTGAATGTGATTTTGTTTTGCTGAGTAGTCATTTAGCTGCAGATTTTATCCAAAACGACTTGCAGTACACTTTTTAACAAGGTGAACCTTGGGTAACATGTCTTACTCAAGAGCACAGTGGTGATAGTTTGTGGATCAACCCTTGCTGTGGGATTCAAAACATTTTAGGTAACATTTTCATTATAGCTTTAACCACTAGGCCATACCAAAAGGGGAAATGATACTAATTTGAGAATGTGTTGGCGACATGGGCAAGCACCAATCACTCATCTTCTTCAGAATGTAAATATATGCGTACTTTTGCTGTTTGTTTGTTTATAGACAGACAGACTGACTGACTGGTTGATTGACAAAAGTTTCAAATAATTAAGATTTTTTTGTTTTATGCTCACCAAAGCTGCATTTATTTGATCAAGAATACAGTAAAATTGAGAAATATTAATACAATTTATAAGGACTTTTTTCTATTTGAATATATTTTCAAATGTAATTTGTTTCAAAGTGTCGCATGATCCTTCAGAAATCAGTCTAATGCTCTAAATTATTATCATAATTATTATTGGTGCTCAATTTTTTATTTATATATAAATATATATATATATATACATATATATATATATATATATATATATATATATATATATATATATATATATATATATATATATATATACTCACCTAAAGGATTATTAGGAACACCATACTAATACTGTGTTTGACCCCCTTTCGCCTTCAGAACTGCCTTAATTCTACGTGGCATTGATTCAACAAGGTGCTGAAAGCATTCTTTAGAAATGTTGGCCCATATTGATGGGATAGCATCTTGCAGTTGATGGAGATTTGTGGGATGCACATCCAGGGCACGAAGCTCCCGTTCCACCACATCCCAAAGATGCTCTATTGGGTTGAGATCTGGTGACAGTGGGGGCCCTTTTAGTACAGTGAACTCATTGTCATGTTCAAGAAACCAATTTGAAATGATTCGAGCTTTGTGACATGGTGCATTATCCTGCTGGAAGTAGCCATCAGAGGATGGGTACATGGTGGTCATAAAGGGATGGACATGGTCAGAAACAATGCTCAGGTAGGCCGTGGCATTTAAACGATGCCAATTGGCACTAAGGGGCCTAAAGTGTGCCAAGAAAACATCCCCCACACCATTACACCACCACCACCAGCCTGCACAGTGGTAACAAGGCATGATGGATCCATGTTCTCATTCTGTTTACGCAAATTCTGACTCTACCATCTGAATGTCTCAACAGAAATCGAGACTCATCAGACCAGGCAACATTTTTCCAGTCTTTAACTGTCCAATTTTGGTGAAATTGTTGCCTCTTTTTCCTATTTGTAGTGGAGATGAGTGGTACCCGGTGGGGTCTTCTGCTGTTGTAGCCCATCTGCCTCAAGGTTGTGCATGTTGTGATTTCACAAATGCTTTGCTGTATACCTCTGTTGTAACGAGTGGTTATTTCAGTCAAAGTTGCTCTTCTATCAGCTTGAATCAGTCGGCCCATTCTCCTCTGACCTCTAGCATCAACAAGGCATTTTCGCCCACAGGACTGCCGCATATTTATATATATATTGCCGACTGATTCAAGACTAAGAATTATTAATTATGGTTCTTCTTATTATTATTAATGTTAATGTTATATGTTAATGTTATCTAAAAAAATGTTTTTGCTGCTTACTATGTTTTGGGAACCATCATTGTATTCTAATAAATTAGAATGATATCTGAAGGATTGTTAATAGGTATTTTATTTCGTCTGGGTTTTTGAATCCCCATGTGCTTTCTCCTGTAGGAACAGGCCTCGTGGGTGTGCCGATGTGAGGATCGGGTGGTGCAGCGACTGGAGCAGGACTTTAAACTGACCCTTCAGCAGCAGAACTCTCTGGAGCAGTGGGCAGCCTGGCTGGATGGTGTGGTCTCGCAGGTCTTAAAGCCGTACCAGTCCAGCTCTGCCTTTCCAAAAGCAGCTAAACTCTTCCTGCTGAAGTGGAGTTTTTACAGGTGAGTCTCAGAAGGTTGTTCTAACATTAGGCTTGTAGTCATCACAGGGGATATATATGCAGACTTCTGATGCCAAAGCCTCTAAATCCATCTGACATTTTTCTTTAAAATTAGCATTTTTATCAGGGTCCTATGTATAGGTTTCCACCTAAGTACCGGTACTTCTGATTGAGCTGAGGCTAGGATTTAGCAGGTTTGAAGTGAAAGAATTTGATAAATGTATACTTTGTGCAGAGAGCATTCACTCAGTATTGTTTTCTCATTTTTAACCGAGGTTTTAGAGGCTTTTAGAGGCTTTTACAATGGAAGTCTTCATAGATAGAAAGATTAAAATTATAAATCATTAAAAATACTTTTTTATATTATATTATAATTATATAAATTAAATGTATTTATTTATATTTGTGTTTTATTTTAATTATTTTTTATATACTTACGGATCCCCACACATGACTTGTTAACAAATATATTTATCATGGCTACAAATTAAATTTTCATTCCACTGTAAATCCACTAGTAAATCATGGGCATGTTGCACTAATTTCTTTTTCTCAGTTTGATTTAACTAACACAAAGAAATCAGTTATTACAACATGGCCGCGATTTAGTAAAACAATGGAATGAATTATTATATTTTGTGCATGATTTACTTAAAACGAAGGAACAAATTAGTTAAAACTGTTAATTCATGGCCACAAAGTCCATTTTTTCCCCCAAATGTCATGTGTGGGGCTCCGTATATGCTGGCATAACTATTTAAAAATTTGTCAGTAAGATTTTTTTTAAGGAATTGAACACTTTTATACATTAAAGATGTATTAAATTGATCAAAAGGAACACAAAAGACTTTTTATATTGTTAAACATTTAAAAAAAAATGTTTGTTTTTTTTATTTCAATTACATATTTTAAAAATATTTCAAATGGCTGTTGATTTGAACCTTGAACCTTCCTTTCTTTAAAGAATCCTGAAAAAAATGTGTCCGTTTCCACAGCATTGATAATAATAATAAATATTTCTTAAGCATCAAATCAGAATATTAGAATGATTTCTGAAGGATCATGTGACACTGAAATTTTAGTTTTGAATGAATTCTACCTATATTTTAATAAAATATATATATCTAATTTCCTACAGCTCTTTTGGTCTTGAAAAAGTTGTTGAAAATATTCTAAGCATTTGTTGCAATTCATTGTGGGATTGCTGTGTCCATGACAGATGCATGGGACGCTCCCTTAGATTTTTCTAATCCTTAAAGGAAATGCAATTTTGCTGTTTGGGGGAGTCACATTGCATGCTCGGTTTTAGTACAGTGCTGTAATGACTGTTGGAGCCTCTAACTGTTTCCCTTTTACTCGTCCTCTTATGTGTCGTAACCACCAAACAACTCTCTTCTTTCTCACGCTTCCTGTATACTTTCTTTGTTCTCTCTTTAGCTCTATGGTGATCAGAGACCTGACTCTCCGCAGTGCTGCAAGCTTTGGCTCATTTCACCTAATCCGCCTGCTCTATGATGAGTACATGTACTATCTGATAGAGCACAGAGTTGCCCAGGCCAAGGGTGAAACTCCCATTGCGGTCATGGGAGAGGTATAAACACACCCACTCAAAGAAACACTTCTCATTTCAATGAGTGATTCAAAACAATACTGCATCATGCTTCTCATAACAGGATTAGACTAAGGAACTGTGAATGACAGATTATGAATTGAAAAGTTTTTTTAAATGTCTTAATTCTCTCATTTAAGTTTGCAAGTCTTGGCCGAAGTCTGAATCCACTCGATCCTGATAAAGGTTAGTAGTTTTACGCACAAAAACCAAACGTAATAATCTTCTAAAAAACAAACAGATGAATTTGCAGTGCCAAAGCTTGATGTATTCTCAATCACAGACTTGTAATTGTTTCTTCTTCATTTACTAAAACAGGTTTAGTTAAAAAAATCCCATCAGCTTCCCAAAGAACTCTAGCAACCACGTAGCAATGCACTAAAATATTCAGAACACCTTAGCAACCACATAGCAACACCCTAGCAACCAACCACAACACTCTTGCATCATGGCGGTGACTTGGGAAAGTGTGCACCACTAACAAATACAAATGTATTTTTAAAGGCACAGTATGTAAGTTTTGCCACTAGAGGTCGCTTATTCAAAATAATAACAAAGCCGTAGTTTGACGATGCTGTGAATGAGCGGGGAATCATGGGAGCTGTCGTCTTCACCTCAGCTGATGGAAAGCAATCTGACGGGAAGAATGTTCGTGGATGAGCTAAAGTTTTATTAACGTTACTGTGTTATGAAGCAGAGCGAGGCCAAGAGCCCCGGACATTTTACGTTTTACTGTTTTTATTATGCTCATAAGCCACAGTCAGACGCTGCCGCTCCTTACACTTTGTTGTTTATGCATATTTTACAGTTTAAGTAACGTTTGCCTCCTTCCCTGAACTTTGTTACATTTCATAACTTAAATTCACATTTTATTTCATTATAATGAAAATGCCGCAAATGCTGAATTACTACTCGTACACCACTTATTTGACAAATTAAAATTGTGGAGTAACGCTGCGCTGTCTTACTTGCTAAAAACAATCATACTAAAATTAATTTTATTGTGTTGAAAGTTGTTATAACATGACTCTGCGTTCGTTCGGTGGCTGCTGTGAGACACTTGTTGCACACTGCAGTGAGCTAGATCAATATTAGAATATCATATTAATAAAAGCTGAATGACTTGTGTTGCTAAATGGCATGCAGTTCATTTTAAAACATTGTATGGTGGAAAATATTCTGTATTACTGTTACTAGAAATAAAGCTCTTTCTGATTTTACTTTGTTAGCCACTTGAAAAAATAGTGTTGTCTGATTTACTTTTTGGGTTCAAACATGTTACTCCTGATAAATCAAGAAAACAAGAGATTGAAGCAGAGACTAAACGTGTTGAGCTATATAACAGTGATTCGTTTTCTGTCGATAAAGTTATCCAAACAGTTGCTTACCTGTCTAATAAAACACATAAAATATTAAAGCGTCTTTGGCGTTTCCATGGTTTCTATGGAAATAAAAGCGGAAATCGAGAGTAGCGCAGACATGACGACATTGGCAGGTGATGCAATGACATGGACTGTTACACTGGTTAAAATAGTTGATTTCTCTGGATTTAAACATTGTTGGAAACATTTGGGATAATATAATTACAGAAGTCAACAAAATATTTAACATTGTTCTAGTGGTTTTTGGATATTTTATAAAAGAATCTTACATATTGTGCCTTTAAATTAAAGTAATTAATATTTACAGTGATTTATAATTAATGTAATTCAAATTTGAATGTTAATTCAAATATCAGATTTATTACCATTTAAAATATATATATATATATATATATATATATATATATATATATATAAATACAAAGAATTTGTAAAAAAAGTGTATAGGGCTTTTAAATAAAGGAAATAATATTTTCAGTAATTTATAATATTTTATTATTTAAAAATATCAAATGGATTATGAATAATTTTTTAGTACTGAATAAAATATATGTATTTTTATAATTGAAATTCTCTGTATGTCTGTGTGCCTCAGAAGAGGAAGAGGAGGAGGAGGAAGACAGTGAAGATGAGTGTCAGGAGTTGTCGCTGCAGTCTGATGTGGGCGCTATCGGCGACGAATCTCTGGAACCTCCCGCCAAGCTGGCTCGAACCGACCAGAGGGTGCTGTTCACTACAGGAAGCATGGATAACTGAGAACTTAAACACACACACACACACACACATGAACCTACAAGCACACACTCCACATGATAATCACCCATAATTTATGCACTTATGCATCTAAAACACATAAATGCTGCAGCTATTTACACATTTCACATGTCCGTATGTACATTTCCATGCCTGTCGACGTCTCAACCGCACATATACACAAGCATTCACTGAAACACAGAGGCACAGATAAAGCGACGCCCTCATTTGGAGACAAACACGCTCATAACACGAACGCGATCATCGATAAACGTATCATATCGAGACCTTAGACAGGATGTATCGCTCACTAACAATAGCTCTCGAATCTAAACCTGATTCTGTGTCTATAGCTGTTAAGAACACAAATGAAAACTGCTGCAACTGGATCCTAAGAGTCGTTCGCGACGGACTGAACTCTGATTGGCTACTGAAACCTGAATGAAACTGTCAGTCAAGCTTTTTGAACCTTTAAGGGTTGTGTAAGGAGAAAAGATGGACTGTAAGTGTGTGTGTTGTGTGTTGATGTATACTTTCTGCCTATCTGTGTGTTGTTTGTGTGATGGTGGCGAGTGACCCGGGACCTTATCGTTTTATTGGATAATTGCTAGCGCGAATGCGTGTGTTTTTGTGCATGTGCGAATGACCGTCTGTGGTTTTCAAGAAGTGTTGATAGTTGTTTTGGTCAGTGGTACCTTTTTTAGTTCTTGATGCCTTCAGTGACTGCCCTGTCATTAAATGTTTAAAACATATTATAGCCCAGCTCTTTAAAAACTCGATTTCCCACGAGTCTACTGGGTGTATGTGATTCAGCTGCGTTCTGTTTAATTGTATTTTTTTAGGGCTAGTCCATACATACCTCTGCAAAAGACAGCAGTTTGCCAGAAACGAGAGGAAGGTTTTTCCCCCACTGTGTCTTTCCTCTCCCTTCTTTTTTTTAATTTTAATTTTTTTTTTTTTTTAGTTTTTGGTCCTATTTTGTTGCACTTTTTCCTCTTGCCAAACGTCGTCCAGAGCTTGGTACAAGACGTTAGATGTTTCTGTCCTTTTTTATATGGTCACAAAGTGACAATCTTGATGTGTACAGCATTGTCTAACACTGTTTAGTGCATATTTGATGGTTCGCTGTGTATTTGGGTTAAGATATTTTACCAGAACCCTTCAAACTTGACACCACTGCCCATAGTAGCTAGGAAATGTAAAAGTAGAGAGCAAAAAGATCTTTCTGCCCTGTCCTTCTCAAGACTCATTCATTTAATCCTTCTTGTGTTGTGGCATTGATTATTTAATGATCAATTTGAGAGACCTACAGTACATTAAAATTATATCCCATATCATTCAACATATGTAAACGATGATTATTGCTGCTTTCTATCTGATGGAGTGCTGAGCAGCGCACAAGATGCTGACTGATCTCAAACCAGCATAATCCTTTTCTTTCTCTCTTGATAGAACCACATGAACATAGCCCTTTTCATAACAAAATGAATTTCCCTTTTCACTTTTTTGAAGTTGTTTCCATTTCTTGCTTAAACAAAACAGAACAACAACAACAAAAAAACAAACACAAAAAAGTGTGGCAGGGTTTTGAGTAATCTGAACCATGAGAATGGATGTGCCTTTGCAGTTATCAAATTGAATCCAGATGTTTTTAATTTAAAAAATGAATAAATTAATCATTTCTAAAATTGTGAATTGTTTCAAATATGTAGTTGCATCTAGTTGTAGTCTTTTTTTAACTACTCTCAAAACCTGCAGTTTCACACCGGCGTCGTGATAACGAGTTGTAGGTGTCTTACTAACAACCTCACTGCAGTTTCTAAGTGTGACATCCTGTCCAAGAAAACAGCACACGTGACAAAGGAACATTACATGTGGTAATGAGATGGGGTTAATGCATTTACATGCCAAGGTACTTTCCTGTCACATTATGTAACTCAGACATTTCTGAGAAAAGCAACACATCAATATCGAGAAAAAGAAAAAGCAAAACCAGAGACTCTTGGTGGTACAAAAAGAAAATCGACTTCCTTTAAGAAATTAATCATTACTGTTCAAAAGTTTGGAGTCAGTAAGATTTTTTTTAATGTTTTTGAATATTTTTCGATGAATACAAAGTTCAAAAGAACAGCATTTAAAATAGAAATCTTTTGTAACATTAAATGGCTTTACTGTCACTTTTAATGTGTCCTTGCTGAAAAAAAACAAACACTTTTTTACCCAGTACTTTTGAACACCTTTGCGATTAGCACTACAGGAATGTTTACTGTAAAGATAAGTTCAGAAGGTGAGGTGGAAATTTTCTGTCAGACCACAGAGCAGGCTTTAAAAGTTTGCAGTCTTTTGGTATTAGTGGTTTCCTTTGCTGTTCGCTCACCTATAGATTTCCCAGACCGGTCCACTCATGTCATTTCGAGTTTCTGTGTAAAGCATTCTGAAATTTCCCAAATAACTACATTGCGGTACAAATGCCTTTTTTCCCCCCTTATCCATAAACAGGCATAGCACAGGCAACTCTTTGGGGGAGATTCCATGTACCATCAATAGGGGGCAGTATAACATTGCTTGTGGTTGAAGTAAGGCCAAATGTGTTGGAAGAAAGATGCTTTTTGTTTTCAGTAATGCTGGCACACACACTACAGTACAACAGGGACATTATAATTAGACATTAGACAACACAGAAAGCTGGTAGTTTATCAAACATGTTGTATTTCACTTTAACTGCACACTCTTCAAAAATGAAGTTTGTTTATTAGCATCAATGGTTCCATAAAGAACCTTTAACATCCCTGGAAATGGAAGGTTTTTAAAGGGGAAAATCTCTTCTTTAGATTATTAAAATGTTCTTCAAACTAAGAATTTTGAAACTCTGAGAGGTTCTTCTAAATTAACACTGGTCGTTTTTGTTCTTAATCCCAGAGGAACATCTCACGCTTGTAATTTAAAAGCAGGGTGATGGAAAACGTGTGAACGACTGTTTCATTCTTACCTTTTTATAGAGCAAAATGTCCAATCAGGAAAAACCTGATGGTACAGTCGATATATAGGCCTAAAGATACAATATATAAAATGATAATGCACTATGTTAGAGTCTTTGTGTAAATAGGTTGCGTGCTATGTTCGTCCAATCAATGGATTTACGGTTAACCCCGGGTAAATTAGCACTGTGAAATGTGAAGCAAGATAACTAAGGATTCTGTGTACAATGACCCTCACTGTAAAAAAGATCAGAATTTTAATGGTAAAAGACTGTAAAAATGCAACCATTTAAAATGTTTAGCTGTTATATATACAGTTTTACCGTTATATACAGTGAAAAATGGATTAATTTTAATGGAACATTGCATTTGTTTAGCAATCTCTCAAATTTCATAAGTCACAGTTTGTGAGTTTACATCTCACAATTATGAGGAGAAAAGTCAGAATTGCAAGAAATATAGTCACACTTGCGAGTTAAAAAGTCTGAATTCACAGTTTATATATTTCACAATTCTTATAAACTCGGAATTGCAAGAAATGAAATCAAACTGCGAGAAAAAAGTCAGAATTGTGAGAGATGAACGCTGAATTGCGAGAAATAAAGTCAGAATTATGTGTTATAAACTGAATAGTGAGAAATAAAGTCAGAATTACGAGTTATAAACTGATTAGTGAGAAATAAAACCAGAATTGCAAGTTATTAACTCTGAATTACGAGAAATAAAGTCAGAATTATGTGTTATGAACTGAATAGTGAGAAATAAAGTCAGAATTACGAGTTATAAACTGATTAATGAGAAATAAAACCAGAATTACGAGTTATAAACTGATTAATGAGAAATAAAACCAGAATTACGAGTTATAAACTGATTAATGAGAAATAAAGTCAGAATTACGAGTTATAAACTGATTAATGAGAAATAAAACCAGAATTACGAGTTATAAACTGATTAATGAGAAATAAATTCAGAATTACGAGTTATGAACTGAATAGTGAGAAATAAAGTCAAAATTATGAATAATAAACTGAATAGCAAAAAAATAAAACCAGAATTACGAGTTATTAACTAAAAGTTAGACTTGCGAGTTACTGAATAACGAGAAAAAGTCAGAATTACGAGTTATAAACTGATTAATGAGAAATAAAGTCAGAATCACAAGTTATTAACTGAATAGTGAGAATTGAAGTCAGAATTGCAAGGTACAAACTCTGGATAGGGCTTTCTAGGATGGTCCTCAAATGGTTCAGGTCATACTTAAAAGGGAGGGGTTACTATGTGAACATAGGTGACCATAAGTCTAAGTGTACATCCATGACTCTCACAAAGCTCAATTCTTGCACCCCTCCTGTTTAACTTGTATATGGTCCCACTGACCCAAATAATGAGAAAAAACAAATTGCTTAGCACAGCTCTCAGGTGATACTCTACTTAGCCCTATCGCTTCACGACTACTGCCCCATCGATTCCCTGTGCCAATGCATTGATGAAATTAACAGCTGGATGTGCCAAAAACAAAGACAAAACTGAAGTCATTGCATTTGGAAACAGAGATGAAATTCTCCAGGTGAATACATACCGTGACTCTAGGGTGCAAAAAAACAAAAATCAAGTCAGGTATCTCGGTGTGATTTTTGCAGTCGGACCTTAGTTTCACTTGTCATGTCAAGTTATAAGTAAAGCAGCATAATATCAATATATATATATATATATATTTAAATCGAAATTGATATGTTTGTTTCCTGTAAAGACTTAGAGATACTTTTATCACCAGCAGGGTGGATTATGGGCTTCTTACTGGGTTTCCCAAAAAGACCATTAGACAGCTGCAGCTCTTCCAGAATGATCAAATCACACCAGTCCTCAGGTCTTTACAGTGGCTTCCTTCTTTTTGATAATGGTTTTAATACATTTTAAATCAATTTTAATCAGTCCCATTCTTTGTTTTTCTTATTTCCAATACACTGGTTGATTATTTTGATTCTTTTTTAAAATCCTTTTTATGTAAAGCAGTTTGTGTAGGAAATGTGCTAAATAAATAAACTTGCTTTGCCTAAATTGCAAGAAATCAAGTCAGAATTACAAGGTATAAACTCTGAATTCTGTCCTTTCTCGCAATTCCGAGTTTATTTCTCGCAATTTGACCCTTTGCAAACAGTTTGATTGACAGGCGATCTGACCAATCATAACCCCGAATCCGCCATTTTGTCCGTAAAAGCAGTCAGGGGAGTTAGTACAGTCGTGGGCAAAAGTTTTGAGAATTACATAAATATTGGAAATTGGAAAAGTTGCTGCTTAAGTTTTTATAATAGCAATTTGCATACACTCCAGAATGTTATGAAGAGTGATCAGATGAATTGCATAGAAAATTTCTTCTTTGCCATGAAAATTAACTTAATCCCAAAAAAACCTTTCCACTGCATTTGATTGCTGTCATTAAAGGACCTGCTGAGATCATTTCAGTAATCGTCTTGTTAACTCAGGTGAGAATGTTGACGAGCACAAGGCTGGAGATCGTTATGTCAGGCTGATTGGGTTAGAATGGCAGACTTGACATGTTAAAAGGAGGGTGATGCTTGAAATCATTGTTCTTCCATTGTTAACCACGGTGACCTGCAAAGAAACGCATACAGCCATCATTGCGTTGCATAAAAATGGCTTCACAGGCAAGGATATTGTGGCTACTAAGATTGCACCTAAATCAACAATTTATAGGATCATCAGCAACTTCAAGGAAAGAGGTTCAATTCTTGTAAAGAAGGTTTCAGGGCGTTCAAGAAAGTCCAGCAAGTGCCAGGATCGTCTCCTAAAGAGGATTCAGCTGCGGGAAGAACAATGCATTTTCCAGCACGATGGAGCACAAAAGTGATAACTAAGTGGCTCGGGGACCAGAACGTTGACATTTTTGGTCCATGGCCTGGAAACTCCCCAGATCTTAATCCCATTGAGAACTTGTGGTCAATCCTCAAGAGGCGGGTGGACAAACAAAAACACACTAATTCTGACAAACTCCAAGAAGTGATTATGAAGGAATGGGTTGCTATCAGTCAGGATTTGGCTCAGAAGTTGATTGAGAGCCCAGTCGAATTGCAGAGGTCCTGAAAAAGAACGGCCAACATTGCAAATACTGACTCTTTGCATAAATGTCATGTAATTGTCGATAAAAGCCTTTGAAACGTATAAGGTGCTTGTAATTATATTTCAGTACATCACAGAAACAACTGAAACAAAGATCTAAAAGCAGTTTAGCAGCAAACTTTGTGAAAACTAATATTTATGGAATTCTCAAAACTTTTGGCCACGACTGTAGATTAACGTTGGTGAGCTTGAACTTGATAGATTGTGTGTACTCAAGTCTTTCCGCGCTTGAAACAACATTCCTTCTGATGTTCATTCATGTTTATTTGATGCTATAAATGAACTAGTATGAAGAGATGTTGATTCACGAGCCGCTTGAAGGAGCTCCAGCGATCTGTCACGACACATTAAAGAGACACTATACGCTATTTATTGTTTAAACTTCCTTAAAAAAATATTATATATTAAATATTAAACTGTTTCAGTGTCAGTGTCCTCTTTGCTCCGCGATGCATTTTTCACTTTGTGAGAACATGATGTGTGGCGTGAGAGCGCATGACTTGTCGAACATAGCAACAGTAACTAAAGGGGGCGGGTCTTTGCCAACGGTCAATTCAGAGAAAAAAAGTCAGAATTGTGAGAAATGTGTTTTTTTAGTTTTTCATTTTGTGCCAGGAACAAGGTTCCATAGTTTGTTATATCCTACATTAACTTTAAAGTTTATTACATTATCTTAATACTGTGTGTTACCATGATGGTGCTTTGTGTTTATGTGCATTTTGTACACTGTGTGCACTTTTTATTTATTAGTATGAGGTGGGAAAACTATTTGTGAACTTTGATTCTACATTTCATCTATTATAAATTATAAAGGTACAAAACAGATTTTAGAACCTCTTTAGATTGGCAAGTTAATTGAATAGTTTTTTTTTTTTTTTGCAGTATATTTAAGTTAAATCCAAGAAACCTAAAATGTTTATAGTCAATTTTACAGGTTTTATTTTATACTAAAATGAAACCTAAAATTTTTATGGTAAAGTTCTAGCAACCACAGCTGTTTTTTTTTTAAAACAAATGTAACTTTTTGTTTGTTTGTCTACAGTATAAAAAGACCTCTTGAGCTTTCTTCTATCACCAGAGAAAGCAACGACAAGTTGCATAATAGAGAGCGAGAGGGCATTTGAAACAGGGACGAGCGGGTTTGAGGACGTAAACTGAGCTGCTGTTCAATAGCTACTCTGAGACGTCTGGCTATATTTGGACGTCTCCCCTGAGATCTGGTCCGTGCCAAGTTGCCTCTTTCCCCCTCCTTTTTACCGTTTTCCGTCAAATCTATGAGTTAATAACACCAACTTTTCCACATGACTACGCAGAATGCGTACTTTACGTGTCAGGATTTCGAACACACGTGACTCGTCTACCTCTAATATCTCTCTCCTGTTGTTCCTGTTGCTCGTACGGCGTAGTGTGTGAAACGATGCGGCCAAGTCGTGGAGAGAGAGCATATGCCCATCTCTGCCTCTCTCACTTTCGCTCATCCTGACATGTGTGTCCTCCTCCGCCCTGCGGCCACCTGTGTGTCTTCCTGTGTCCCTTCTGCCGTTGCTCCTCAAACGTTTGAGCTAATATTCAACTCCTCGCCAACGGTTACTGCTGACGTGCTAACGGCCACAATCAGCGCTGACGTTCGAGCGCAGCTACTGCGAAAGGATTGCTCCAGGCAATTATGTTTCTTATATATAATTATCCTAAGAAAACAGAATTGTTCAAATGGATTTTTACTTACTCTTCAAATAGTTTTTTTTTACTTTTTCTGAAGAAAATGTAAAAGTGTTAAAAAGCGCGGGGTTTCTAACGCGTTGCTAAGTAGTTTCTAAGGGGTTCTAGGACTTGTTAGGGCTTTGCTGAGAGGTTATTCTCTCTTTTATTGTTATTTATCCACAGAAAAAAAACGTAATTTTAAGGCTGAAAGCAAATCTTTATAATTCAAACGTTTAAGCAAATGCAAACGTTTAAATACAATATTACTGTTTTTACTGCTCAAACAAATGAGACTTCTTTCAAAAACATAAAAAATATTACCGACCCCAAATGTTGAGCCGTAGTGTACATATTTGGTTAAATATGTACAAACCCAAAAGCTAGGTTTATACACTCTAAAAAAAAAATGCTGGGTTATTTCGACCCAAATTTGGGTCAAATGGACAAACCCAACAGTTGGTTGAAAAAAAATAAATAAATAAACCTAGGTGTTGGGTTTGTACATATTTGACCAAATATGTACACTACGGTTCAAAGTTTGGGGTCGGTAATATTTTTTATGTTTTTGAAAGAAGTCTCATTTGTTTGAGCAGTAAAAACAGTAATATTGTTACAATTTTAAGTGCTCTATTTTAATGTAATTTATTCCTGTGATGGTAAAGCTGTATTTTCAGCATCATTCCTCCAGTCTTCAGTGTCACATGATCCTTCAGAAATCATTCTGATATGAGGATTTGATGCTCAAAAAACATTTCTTATTATTGTCAATGAAAACAGTTTTGCTGCTTAATGTTTTTGCGAAAAAAAATGAAAGAAAAAAGATCAGTGAGACCAGGACCTCGAACCTATCCCCATGATACATTACATTTGTCTAATTTTGAACTGTCCACACCAGTAGATATATAAAAAAGTAATAAAACACTTTGTTTTATGTATTTTTATACTTGATAGCGTGAATAAGTCACAGGGTCTTGTTAGAGATAATGTGCACTGGCCTTTTCTCAATATTCACATTTCTTTCCACAACAATCAACAATATAAGTTTCGACTCCCACATCTCACTAAATTTTGTGGATTAGTTGTGAGCTTTAGAGTTTTATCAGTGGCTCAAACTCTTTGACAGCAGACGTTTATATATAACATGTCATAGCATCCTTTGCACATATATTCAAACCGTTTAGACCAGACCTCATGTGATGCACAAGAGCCAGTTGGGTTTGATGTTAAATCATATTTGTGGTTCATGTCACCATATTTTATGTAGTCTGCATGCGAGTTTCAATCTAATCATACAAAGTTATTGGAATATTTCATTCGAGTCATATGGATTAGTCTTTTTTTTTTAGCTCAGTTTTAGACCGTGGTGACTGGGTCAAACAGCTGAAACATTCTTCAAAATATCTAGGAAAGAGAGTCATACAACTTTAGAATAACATGAGGCTGATAACAATTTTCATTGTTGCATGAATACTACTATTTAAAAGATTTTAGTCAGTATGAATTTTAGGCTGCATTTATTGAAATAAAAACTAATAACGTGAAATATTATTACAAATAATCTTTATAACAAAAAATAACCGTTTTCTATTTTAATATATTTTAAAATATAATTTTTCCTGTGATGTTGTGTGATGCTGAATAGTCATTATATATTGTTATATAATATATAATATACATTATATATTGTTACATGATCCTTTAGAAATGGTTGATCCAACTACCTATCTTAAAATATGTCAATGCCATTGTTTTGTCTCAAGATGCACATCAGTGATGTTTTTTTCTAAGGCACGTTTATAAAAGCTACTTAAATGTCCTAATTAATCTAAGGCTTAACTGTAGCTTGATCTATGCCTTGTCCGTGAAACCGGGCCTATAAATTATACATATTTTTACTGTCACTTTTAATCAATGTGGGCTTGCTGAATCAAAGTATTCATTTATTATTTTTAATCGTACTTACCCCAAACTTTTGAACAATATTAAAGTTACAGTTATAGATGATGTTTGTTTGCATGTGTGTGTGTGTGTGTGTGTGTGTGTATTTGCATAATTCAAAAAAAAATTCTCAAATGCCTCTCAAACTGCTTTTCACCTCTTAAAAAGTGAGTCCAGCAAGATAAATCCACCTCCTGGCTCCTGAGCTTTAGCACAGAGAGAAACATCTATTAGGGCTACAGCATCTGAGCTATTGGTAGTAAAACCCAAACTAGTTGCTGTACACCGAAGTATACGGTTGTAAACAAGATTATAAAGTAAAATTTGTAGCGATTTCCAGAAGTATTGCATTCGCAGAGTATGGAAATTGCTACCAATATTATGTCTGGACTTCAAAGAATGAGAGTAGAAATGGCTCACAATCATGGAAGCCATCTGTTTAAGAAGAGTTATTTAAAACGAGAGAGAGAGAGAGAAGATGGTTTAGAGGAAGAGAGAAGGGAGGGAGGAGGGTTATAAAGAGAGAGAGAGAGAGAGAGAGTTAGAATAAATCCTTACCACATAATGATTACGGCTCACAAGTCCTGCCTCTGAAATGGAGTGCAGAAGGAGCCGGGATTACAACTACAGTAATCTGAGAACCGCAACTGCACTCTACAGCCACAGACGAGCACATCAACTCCAACAAAACATCAGGGGTCAGGGGAAATGAGCCACCTTCAACTACGGAAGACAAGAAAATGAATACAAACTCAAGGGAATAAGGAGCTAAAATATCTGTTGGCCAGCAATCAACAGCCTGCTAAAACAAGAAGCTCCACCTGTCGGCCTGCACCACCTGTGTGCCCTTCCGACTGCCAGTTTTTGGAGTAATCCATAGTGTCTTTTACTGTAATGAGGAATACACTGGAAAAATGAGGCGGAGACAAGTTAACAAGGTAAACGAAAGGTTACAATTTGTTCTTTGGATTGAAAAGAGACTTTGACAACATGAAATATTCCAACGGGAAATTCTATTCTGTTCTTTTTGACACAAAAAGTTCTGAAAATCAATTGTGCTGTATATTGACTGCCTAATGTTTTTTTTCTTTCCTATTTCATTTGGATGCAGATGAGATGCTGACAGACTTGGACCTGTCCAATGAAGGTTGAGACACATGTGTCCACCTAACCAGTGACTGTCCTGGACAAGGAGCTCTATGCGCGTCCGCATCAGGACACTTGTGGACAGCCGTCTCCTGCCTCTCATTTCTCCTCTGGCATCCGCTCTCCCTCCATCTCTCCACGCCACCTCCTCTTTTCCTCCCCCCCTCCCTCCATCCGTCCCACCCTCCCCTCACGGAAGATGATGTGACCTTCTGCCAAACTGCTAGAGACCATGCCACTGTCACAGTGGGCTGTTCTGTCTACACTGAAATAGAATCAAACAAGAGCCACGAGAGAGAGAGAAAGAAAGAAGGAGGGGGGGACAGGGGGAAAAAAAGAAGAAGAAAAAAATCAGAACGAGTCACGGAGGAGAAAATGTGCTGTCGGGCGTCCGGGCTGGATGTGGTTTGCCAAAGCAGGTAACTGATCACCTTCACTTCTGGCAGGGATGTTGCTGGTGCACGCATGCAGACACTTTAAATGGGATTTTTGAAGTTGCGCACCTGTTAATTTGTGCTTTTAGTGACATGTCCGTGTTTTAATAGCAGATTTATTTAGGGTTTGTGCAAATGCTAAGTGTGTGTTTGTTATGAATCATCCTGAAAGTGCCTTACTGTGTTCGGACAGGGCTGTGAAACTGTGTCATCTCAAGCCGCTGCACCCACAGGTTGGATGCTTGTTGAAATTGTGAAGTTTTCTTTTACAAGTGTGGCCGAAACACACAAACCTGTAGGTTAAAGCACGTTGTTTCTGCAGTGTGTCGCTCTGTGGTTTTCGACTTGCAGGTACTACAAGGATCAATCACTTCTCTCAGTAAATGGAGTGCGTCTCGTGTTAAAGTCGTTGTGCTGGAATGTTAAAGCGGCTAGAAATTGAATTCCGTTGAGAGGTGAACTGAGAGATCTTGGATAGGAAGCAATGACAGCTTTCAGTAATTACTGTTGGGAGCAGTTATTATGGAGCACACACTGACGCATTTGGGATTCGTCCCGCTGAAGCTGTGATAATGTGCCACTTTCGTAGTGAGAAGAGAGTGCTTCATAAGAACAAGGTGGATAATGGAAAGAGAGGTATTTGGGATGAATAAAAAAGACAAAAGGAGAAAGCTATCAGATTCAATCACCAATAATCTTGTACAAAATGGTCAGGAAAAAGAGGAGGGAAAGTTATTAGGAAATCGCAGTGATGGGTGACAGTTTCAAAATTAGAAAGAGGCCAGCTAAATATTTGCTCCAGGGCAAATGGAAAAACATAATCACAATCATAATTATAGCTCTTCAGTTGTCTGTCATATCGAGACGTTTTTCAGGGAAACATTATTAAATAGTTAAACAGGTTGTAAAAAAAATCAGCTACTATTTTTAAATGTATGCATGGAATTTGTTTAGGAGATACTTAGTAAAAATCAACTATTATTTTCAAATATATGCATGGAATTTGTAATTTATTGACATTTATCTGAAAAAAAGAAAGATTTTGTTGAATGACCTGATTGCCCTTGCGTCCTCGTTCTCCTTCAGTGCTATTAGAGTTCTGTAAGAATTAAAACTGATATATGACCTGATATATGATTTTATTTTTCATTTTTAATATATACTTCATATAACGATATACTGTAGAAAAATGTCTAGATTGTATGTGGTAGTTATATTTTTTGGGAAATGTACAGAAGATCTGAGAGGGTTGGCACTGCATCAGTAGTGTGTACTATGAAGGACACAGTGTACGTTGTAGAAGTGTAGGACAGTTACGTCAAGTGGCCGGCTGTTACGTCAAGACTAAGAGGTGTTCTCTCTGCGTTCAAGATTTAATTGCAGACTTTTGGCTTTATGTGTCGCACTCTCTATCAGCCTGTGTAGATTAGTTATATTTCAGCAGAGATGTCTATTTTTCTTTTTTTTTTTTTAATCAATCATGAACCACTTACAGGTTACTAGATTTCTCAAGGTTAACCTGCTATAAGTGCGAAAAAAGGATAACTTTAGCTTGTCACTGGGGTAATAGCCTTAAAGATTCGCCTTTGTACCTTATAGGGTGTATATTAGTGCCTTAAGGGGGCAAATTATTACCTTAATTTACAAATATGCACCATTTAAGGGATAATTTGAGTTGCTTTGTACTATTTTCACTTTTAATTGTACGCAGTAACGCTATTTCTTTGGCAATGCAAATGTAAAAAAATGTAGCAAGAATAAGAATACAATTCTGTATTCCTCAATATCAAATAGCACTGGGAATACAAACACTAAACTCTTTATGAAAACTTGTAATAAATATATATATATATATATATATATATATATATATATATATAAACATATAAACTGTCCCGAGACTTCATGTAAACTTGAAAATTATAAACTTAAGGAGTTTTATTATAGTGTTGGTTGCTTAAATTAGTTTTAATTACAGAAAAAATATAGAAAAAATGTTTTTTTGGGGTTTTTTTTTGAGTATCACATCTGATACATCAGGCTTTTATCATATAATTTATGTTAGAAGATATGGAGCTCATACAAAAGGAAGCAAAAACAAAGCCCAAACTGAGCAAAAATATCAGTTGCATATAAATAAGTTATCACTATGGTGATATTTTATTATTAAAGCTCTGTAGTTTTTAATGTGAGGGACAAAGCATGCAATGCAATGAGGAAAGTTTATTTGTTCATCTCTCAGTCTTCAAAGGCAATGATTTCTTTAAAAAATGATGAATAGTAAATGGATAATCAAGCAAGTAACCTAAGTTGCTTCAGTCCAGTAAGTGTTCATCTTGAAACATTACTAAAAATATAAAAGTTATTTGTATGTTTACTTTATAAAAATCAGTAAATATTCCATCGCAAAAAGACGTGTACCACAACCTAAAAGGTGACATTTATATTATACTAAAAGGTCTATTACTTGCTGAAAAATATAAAGACGACAGAAGGGATGAACACAAGTAGACTGTAGACATCATGTTGATAATATAGAGTACAGTAGGCTTTATAGGTTATGAGCAATAGTGACTCACACAATCTTGAAAACATACAAAAATGATCTTTCCCAAAGAAGAGAGGTAATGATCAGAGGAAGAGCTTGGGAAAGTTGAGCCAAGACATGGAGATGGTGAGTGTGTGCTTGTTCTCAAATGCCCATGTGCGCTTCTATGTCAGAGAGTGTGTGTGTACGTCCACCCTGTTGTGTGGTGGACAAGTCAGTGCAGTGCGGAGCCAGCGAACCCTGGGATCAATGCATCTGTTCTCTGCTTACACAGAACACAAGCAGCACAGAGCTGATCGTCCACTCGCCTTGTCTGTCAACACTCTACTCACAACACCAATCCCATCAGATTCTCTACATTAAAATAAGATTTAATCTAAGCATAAATTACATAAATATGATTTCATCTAAACCATTTCTTTCCAAACTGTTTACCAAAACTCATATATGCATGTCTGAGCTAAGCATTGAATCCATTGACTTGAAAATGCTTTTTAAATTAAAACATTTTCAATTCAATTTCATTTGAGGTAGCAAACAAGATGCAGAATTCATACGCAATTTACATATTAATGTAAAGTCGTGCAATTAAAATGAACTGAAATCCAAATAAATTCATGTCACTGTAATTTTTAGGCAATAGAAAAGAAAATTAGAAAAGCAAACCTTACTGAGACAAACTTTGAAGAAAGTGAATTTTTGAAAAAATAATTTTAAAAGAATTTTGAATTTTGCAGGTTGATTGACAGATACAGTATAGATAGATAGATAGATAGATCGATACATAGATACATAGATAGATATAGATAGATAGATAGATAGATAGATACATAGATACATAGATACATAGATACATAGATAGATATAGATAGATAGATATATAGATATATATAGATAGATCGATAGATAGATAGATATAGATAGATAGATATATATAGATATATATAGATAGATAGATACATAGATAGATAGATAGATACATAGATACATAGATAGATATAGATAGATAGATAGATAGATAGATACATAGATAGATATAGATAGATATATATAGATAGATAGATCGATAGATAGATAGATACATAGATACATAGATAGATAGATACATATATATATATATATATATATATATATATATATATATATATATATATATATATATATATATATATATATATATATATATATATAGATAGATAGATCGATAGATCGATTGATAAATCGTCTAACCCAACATAACCCAACTGTATAGCAACACCCAGGCAACCCACAACATCCCAGTGGCAAGTTTCTCTCTGGCAAGCACCAATTACACTTTTTACATCCTTTTTTTCTTTAATATCAGTTGCATTTGCATTTAGTTGCGGATATTTATACTCCATAAAATAGCAGAAGGTTGACAGCTTGTTTCAATTTCACTCTCAGTAACGGCATAGCAACACCCAGGTAAACACTTGCAACACACTAGCACCATTTGTTTTCTTCAGAAAGTGTGTGTTTTTTTGTTGTTGAACAGAATGTAAGATTTTTCTGTGTGTAGCCGGGTGAGCAATCAGGTCAAATCATCAGTGAAACAGACATTTCTAAACAGATGTTGTCTTAATCTCCACTACGGCCCACACATCCACACCAACCACACACAATATTTGTAACTCAGTTGTACACAAAAATATCTCTCACACACAACAGCTGTAATGCTACACCTCAGGTGAACAAATACACTTTAGCAGCGGTGGGACTGTTGACGTGAGGAATTACATTACATTCATCATGTTGTCTGAGATCAACTAATGCCACAGAATGACATTCAATCTTTGCACAGAGTCAGTAAATGAATTAGATTGTTCTTTGTTGCAGTATAATGAATTGATGCGGTTTTATGAAGATGACGCTGAAAGCCATAATGACAGTGCCGTAAATTCAGTGACTGTTTGAGCTATGGCTGTTAACCCAAACAATTTAAATTCTGGCATCATTTATTCTACATCCCATAATTATGCCCAATATTTACTCACCCTCATGTAGTTTCAAGCCATTTCTTTTTTTGTGAACCTTAATAGGAGATGTTTTACAGAATGTTCATGCTGCTCTTGAGTCTAGTTGACTTGCGTGCTATATTCCACATATTTGGAAATTCATTCAATAGAATGTAGAACTGACCGAAACTAAAACCAGGAGTTCCGGAAATAAATGCTAATGTTTCTTTTTTTGATGAACTGTTCCTTTAAGGCGGTTGTCTTGTCCAGTATTTTAAATGAGTGATTGGCTCTGCTCACAGCGCTTGATGAGAGCTGTCTCTCAAGAACAACACCAGTGCTGCATCACACCACACAGGACAATGCCTTGTCAGCAAGTTGTTACAGTATGTGTCGCCCAGAGCTGATCAGCTTAATGAAATGTTTGAATGACTTTAAACTGACTCCATCGGTGAGGGAAAACTTGTTAACAGCAACAACATCACACACACTTAACAGCCATTCTCAAAATATGCCGACTTTCAGACTTTTTTATTATTATTTTATGTCACAAATGCAGCATGTGTTTTAACAATCACTTATGCTCAGAATAGCGTACTACCATACAAAAATGCAAAAAAATTTAATTCCAAGAATTAAATGCGCAATGTAAGGCCATGACTCATGAGATTAAAAGGTAGCATAATACTTTTTGAAACATTTATGAAATAATGCCCACTGTTTTTGTTACTATTTTAAAAGTATACAGCATTTAGTTTATGCTGCCAAATGCCTAAATACTGTAAAGTCTCTTTTTGTCTAAACTTTGGATGGAAAGATAGATAGATAGATAGATAGATAGATAGATAGATAGATAGATAGAAAGATAGAAAGATGGATGGATAGATCTTTTTTTATATGAACTTGATTTAAAAAGGAGAGAGGTTAGTGATGCAAATGAGTACAACCCAACACGATTATATGACAACCATGACACACCCGCTGTGGGACAAATGAAAAAGCAGAGCTTGCAAGATCGCTCCAAGGTCATGTAGGGGAAATTGTACATTTCTTAAGCAACAAGCTCCCATGGCCACATAATCTGTCAATCGGTGTAATTCCTTTGAGAAACGGGCAGGAAATGAACATTTCTCCTTCAACTGCAGGTGGAAATGTGATTATGTACGTGTCTTTCAAAGTTCGGAAACGGGGAACCTCCGTTGGCACGCGCAGGTGTTACTGTCAACAAAACACGTGCTTGTATTTGTATTCAGAATGCAATCCAAGTGCACACTGTCCACTATAATGTCCTCTGGCAAAGAAGAAACACAACGCTGTAGGATGCAAAGAAAACAACAGCAAAAATCAAAGCATTTCCCTGCTCCCCTGCACTGCAGCAGTACATCTGTGAAATGTAATGTGTAACTTTACAAATGAATGCATTTGTAAATGTATATTTACATTTGGCATTTACAAAGTAGTTGTTTATTGTTTTACAGAGTTCAAGTTTTAAACTCTGGCAGGTAACATGATGTTAATATTGTTAATCTTGTTGCCTTGTTGAGGAGAGGAGTGCTATTACTTGTCAGTGTGATCAAATTTATGATATTCACCTGATGGGCCATAAAAACCGGTGGTAAAAATAGAACATATATAGACATAGAAATAAAAAGCAGCAAATATCAGACTTGATGGTGGACTCTTGACTTGTTGAGTACACCTATAAAAAGTAGTAACCTGCATTTGTTACCTTTATGAGCTTTTTCTACCTGATCTAACCCTTAAATTTAGTTTTCATTGTATATCCTAATGTATTTAGCTTCGTTTAATAGCATTTTTTTGACTTGAGGTCTATTAATTTATTCAATATACCACATTTTTAGGTTATCATTTTTTTTAGTGTAAGCAACCACCTACTATACCAATTAGCTAGCAACACCCAAACAACTGCATAATGTACTAAAATCACTGAACACCTTAGCATCAGCATAGCATTGACTTGGCAATCAACCGCATGTATATATTGACTCTGATGACAATTAAGATTATAAAACTCACAATTCAACAATGTTGCTTTTTTGTAGGTTACTTTTGAAGTTTTAAAGGGATAGTTCACCCAGAAATGACCCACAAATTTTACATTTGGAAGCTCAAAGATGCTGCGCAACACGAGAATGAACCTCATTGTTTCATGTGGAAGCTCAAACGTGCTGCATTACACATGAGAATGAACCTCAATGGGTCTTGTGGAAGCTCAAAGGATATGTGAATAAACATCTAAATTAACTCTGTTCGTCAAATATAAATTTGGACTGCGAGAATAACACGAGAATGAACCTCATTGGTTCTTGTGGAAAATCAAACATGCTGTCTAACACGAGAATGAACCTCATTGATTCTTGCGAAAACTCAAAGGTGCTGCGTAACACATGAGATTGAACCTCATTGGTTCTTGCGGAAGCTCAAAAGTGCTGTGTAACACATGAGATTGAACCTCATTGGTTCTTGCGGAAGCTCAAAAGTGCTGTGTAACATGAAAATGGATCTCACTGGGTCTTGTGGAAGTTCAGATGTGCTGCGTAACACATGAGAATGAACCTCATTGGGTCTTCTGGAAGCTTAAACGTGCTGTCTAACACACGAGAATGAACCTCATTGGTTCATTGGTTCTTGCGGAAGCTCCAAGGTGCTGCGTAACACGAGAATGAACCTCGTTTCTTGCAGAAGTTCAAATGTGCTGTGTAACACATGAGAATGAACCTCATTGGGTCTTCTGGAAGCTCAAATATGCTGCGTAACACAAGAATGAACCTCACTGGTTCTTGCGGAAGCTCAAACGTGCTGTGTAACACATGAGAATGAACCTCATTGGGTCTTCTGGAAGCTTAAACGCGCTGTCTAACACACGAAAACGAACCTAATTGGTTCATTGGTTCTTGCGGAAGCTCAAAGGTGCTGCGTAACACAAGAATGAACCTCATTGGTTCTTACGGAAGCTCAAACGTGCTGTGTAACACATGAGAATGAACCTCATTGGGTCTTCTGGAAGCTTAACGTGCTGTGTAACGCATGAGAATGAACCTCATTGGGTCTTCTGGAAGCTCAAATGCGCTGTCTAACACATGAAAATGAACGTCATTGGTTCATTGGTTCTTGCAGAAGCTCAAAAGTGCTGTGCAACACACGGAAATGAACCTCATTGGTTCTTGTGGAAATTCAAATGTGCTGCGTAACACGAGAATGAATCTCATTGGTTCTTG